>CP137667.1:10569965-10736571 GCA_037976565.1 Mesocentrotus franciscanus | reverse complement strand
CATAATATTAGACAGAAGATACAAAAAATAATTATACAATTGTTCAAATAAGTCATTTAAAATTGGCACATTGGTGAAAACATAGTGGAGGAGTCTATTAAAAAAGCATAGCTTGTATTTAATATAGGTGACTATATTTAGACATACTATCGTAGATGCACTATAGTAGGGAATATAATCTACGAGTACGATCTTCATCAATTGCGATCGGTTTCACTGGGTTTGGATTTTTTCATGAACTGAATTTGCAAAACTCAAAAAGTGAGATTTAGAACTTAGAATACCAAATTTGAAAGAATACCAAATTTCCTAATTTGTACGGAAAGCAAACACAATTCCGTATTGAATTATGTGTAATTGTATTACTCACCTCCTGGACAAAATGATGATCTTTGAAGTAGCTCCAGCAGCTAGCAGTCCAGTGCAAAGCAAAGTTGATTGTTTTCTGCAGACCGATTATTTCCCCACACATGAGTGGCTGTGTGGGACTACTGTCTGAGCTGAGCTACATGTACTATTAATCAGGGGCGGATCCAGCCGGAGGCAAGGGAGGGGGCCTAAAAAGGGGCCCACTTCGTGCGAAAATTTGAAAATCGTGCCGGTCGATTTTTCGCTCAGTGGGGGCGGGGTAGTGAGCAAAAAAAAAATTTTTCCCACCGGGAAGGGTAATTTTTTTTTCAACCGCCACCCCTTGGGCGCCAGGGGTAGTGAGCACAATTTTTTTTTGGCACCCGCAATTTTTTCCCTACGGGAAGGGTTATTTTTCCACCGCCACCCCTAGGGCGCCAGGAGGGGCCCAACTTCTTTTTTTCAAAAAAGGGTGTTTTTACCTGTTTTTTCTAGGGAGGGCCCGGGCCCCCGGTCCCTCCCTGGATCCGCCACTGCTATTAATATTAGACTTGGTAAATTCTGCTTCGATCCTTTCTCATTTTGTTTAATTCTTGCTCTGGAATACTCTAAAAATTCTTCTTTCCTGATTTAAATCTAATCCTTCTTACCCATAATGTGGGTTTTTAACAGAAAAACAAATCTGGCGAAATGGCAAAGTAATGTTTGAAATGCGCTGTTCTTAGCCTATAATCTAGGCGGAGTGCCGAGCTTTTTTCTTTGCTGCTAGACTAACCCTAAGCAGAACGTCTGATACGGCGAGACTACGAACCGTGAGTCGCGAAGCGGCTCACCGCCTATAATCACTGGTCTAGCTAATCAATATTCATATATATTCAAAATGGCGGATCTATGAATCATTCAACAGCCCTACCAAATAAGGTACACCTATGTTACGTTCGACCAATCAGATATAAGAAACCGCAACGAAAAAGATTGCGCTCGTCCATTACTAAATAGGGGTAATAAAAAGGAAGAAGGGGAGATGAAACCAAAAAAATCTTTAAAATGATCATTTTACTACTGTGAAATATCAAAAAATTAAAAAAATTGTAGTTTTATGTGAACAATAAAACATATATCTTTGTATGGTAAAACAATTATCGTATCAAATTTACAATGACAAATTAGTGGTTCCCCTTGTTTTAGTAGTGCCAGTAGTGCCACTAGTGGTACCGGTAGTTTTACGGCGGTACTTTCGTTCTGCCAACGGCAACGACTCGAGTCATCATGATCATAGAATCCGTGGTCGCGTAGAAAATCACAGCACAAGGGGATTGCTTGGTATATTGCACTCTTTCCAAAACCAGTAGGTAATGCAACAAAAATATCCCTGCCGGCTTCAATAACGCTACGAATAGCGGATTCCTGCAGTTCTCTGAATTTTTCATTAGGAATGCCTAGTTTGTTGGCCGCATATGATAAACTTTCTCGCAGAAGATCGTCGTCGCATGAACTACCCGCCATCTTGGATGAAGAAAATGACGTAATGTCACGTGATTTATAATATGCATATCCATAGACTCTTCTCCATACGTGTTTCTGATTGGTTGAGTTCATTTCGTATTCATGAGGTTTTTTCGTACGAAAAACTGCCACGGATTCATGGTCGATAATAAAAAAACAACGACTAAAGCTAGACCAGTGATTATAGGCGGTGAGCCGCTTCGCGACTCACGGTTCGTAGTCTCGCCGTATCAGACGTTCTGCTTAGGGTTAGTCTAACAGCAAAGAAAAAAGCTCGGCACTCCGCCTAGATTATAGGCTAAGCTGTTCTCTGTTGCGCTGCCGCCGTTTGAATTTGCAAATAAAGTTTTCGCTCTCTACCACTAGATGGCAGCAAACACACATTGAGTTACAGCTTAGTTTCTATAGCTGACATTTGTTATGTGTATTTATTTTAGGGGAAATTGTTACAATTCCATCTTATTGGATCAGTTAAGTTTAAGCAATAGAGTAGTAGCAAATCATTTTGCTAATTAGATCCTGTTTTACTTAAAATATTCAAAGAGCTTTCTGTAAATTATAAATGTTATATCAGGGACTGAAAATCAGAAGTCCAGAAACAAAAATGAATAGGAATAAAATGGGTGAGACAAAAATCCAAGTCCAGAAACATAGTTTTAAAAAATAGGTAGAAAAATCGCATGTAATGAATTGGAATCATGTTAATATTCTGCATGAAATACAATGTTCATGCGCGATAATATGTGCATGTTCTAATTGTCAAAGCTAAATGTGTGGAATGTTTATAAACCATCAAAACTGTCCTCTATTTGCACACTTGCAGAGGTATGTAATTTCTGGGGTACAGCAAGCTCTCACTATAAAAGGACCACTTCTATGGTATACATGTATATATATATATATATATATATATATATACATACATATTTCTGGATCCAGTAATACATTTTTCTTTCCTACAAAACGGTTCCGGAGGCATCATTTTGAAAGGTTTTCATACAGACAGTTAAAGTTTCGCCATTTATTTTCCTGTGTTTCCAAACTTTAAAAGAACATTTTTGCAGTCGGCATCAAGCATTAACATTGTCCAAGACTTTTATGCAATTTTAAGCAACAAATAAAGTGGGTTATAGAATGTTCAAATTTCAGAGAGAAGTGGTCACAACTTTTCTCTGTTTAAAGGAGTGACAGTTATACATATTGATTGTCATGCAAAATAAGAGAAGTGATTGAAAGTTAGCTTTGAAATAAAAACAGAAAGCAAAACATTATTCAGTATATTGCATGCAATTTTCATGAAACATAGATTTTAATTTGCAACCACTAATTTATTAATTTTGTATCATATTTGGCAACAGAGCTGGAAAAGTTAACTTTAGAAGTGTAAAGGGGGTGACTAAAACATCTATAGTTGATGTAAGAGCTATAGCTATAGCTAGAAAAAAGTACCAGTATTAGATGTTGGTTACAATTTCAAGGAAACTTTGGCACATTCTGATAGAGCTGTTTGTTAAGGTAATAGAGAAAGAGTGCATTACATTGCACTCTCAAAAGAACACTGATATAAATAAGCTCTCATTATAATAAAATTATTTTCTGTTCCCAACTTCCCAACTTATTATTTCATTGGTGTTCCTAATGAGATTATTATAAAAGAGTCTACTGAAGCTCAGCTGTAATATAACTTTTGTAACAGTAGCAACATCATTTCCTCAAACACTTCGCATTGTCAGTTTAGTACACTGTATTTACAAGCTACAATTATTTATAATGTTCTTCTCCTAAAGGTTTATTAGTTGATGGCAATAGCTCTCAATATGTTATTACAGAAACATCAAATATGCCGCCAGTGGTAGTAAAATATTGATTTAATTCAATAAAACATATTTTGTATTATTTTTGTTGGTTTTGTTGTGCAAGGTATATTGTAATATTCTGATTCAACATGTTATGATTGGTTTCGATCGGACCAATTGGTCCCATTAGACTTTAAATGGGATTTTAATTGGTTTCAATTGGACCAATTGGCCCCATTAGACTTTGATGGGATTTCAATTGGTTTTAATTGGACCAATTTGCCCCATTAGACTTTAATGGCATTTCAATTGGACCAATTGGCCCCATTAGATTTTAAAAGGGTTTCAATTGGATTCAATTGGGGATCACAAGCACTGCGTGTACAACGAATGGATCTTTTGGCATAAAATCAAGGAGAAGACAAAGAAGAAGAACAAGTATAAGAATGCAGAACGCGAATAAGAACAAGACATTGACGAAAGATTTTATTAAGCAAAGAAAAATTAGAATTCAAGACGCGAACAAGAACAAGATATTGACGAAAGTCGTCGATGCAATTAGTACATACATATCTGTAAAGCGCTCAGAGACATCGTCGATGTATTAAGCGCTATATAAAGGCGGAATGTTATTATTATTATAATTAACATATACCATGCATTATTGTTATCATCGGATATATTTTATCGAACCACCCCGTTTCAATTTCTTGATAATGTATTGCTACAAATCACGCACTTCACAGTGGTCCGACTCTGATACTACTTAATAAACAAACATCAATAAGCACTATCTTCGTTGACTCATATTAACAGATCTGGTCACAAGGTAATGAGTCATTCCAGCACATTAAATATCGGTCAAATAAGGCGAGCCTGAAAGATATAGTCGCTTCCAAACAATCCGTCTGTTAGAAAATACTTATTCCAGCGGGCAATCCGAAAAAAAATACAGACACGTGCCAAACGTAGTATTAAGCGCTTAAGTGCATTGCGCAGTGCGTACCCCAAAACAGTACACAATTTTAAAATACCCTCAAAAATGAACATTTACTGATATCTGCATGATTTTCTGTAATGAAATTATGGGTGAGGGTCTATTTAATCGGATGGCACTAAAAGTATTCACAATATTATACGCTTAAATGAGTACTGGCTAATTAGAAGAAAAAAAATCACGAAAACTGGCTTTGGCAAAGATTTCTCAGGTTTTAATTCAGTCACAGTATAAACGGCATCAAATGCAGTTGCTCTGTTAACTATCTATAATTTATTTGACACATACACATACGGACGAAACATGCCGTGCAATGCATGTCGATATCTTTAAAATCCAAGTTTTATTGAAGAAAATGAAGCATTACATTTGTCAATAAACATGTTTCTTTCCTTCATCTCCCTGGTCCAATGCACCGTGCAACGCGCTGTTTCTCGGGACTTGTAACTTTTTAGGATGAATTAGAAATTTAAAGCAGAAAACATGCAAATGTTAGGATCTCTTCCCGTTCCTGTGTGAACTCATTCAAACACTATCCAGAGAAAAATGTGTACTGATGCAGATGATCTGTGCAGGAAAGACATCACATGCCTTGACGGAGGTGGTAGTGATGGGGCAGTGGTGTATCCAGAATTGGGTGCAGCTAGTGTAGCTTCTCCTTGAGATGCGGAAAAAACCCTAATTAAACTTTCGATTGGGGTACAAGAAAGAAGTTGCCAGATACATTTACTGCACTCTTATCTTAGGAGGATATGGCCCCCTTCTTTATCAATTCTGGACACGCCACACGGGATATGCACAGCTAAGTATAGGGTTAAAGTTCAAATGATTGTTCAAATCAGTTATATTGATAGTTAACAGAACACATGCAATATCTGCCTGATTTGCACTTTGATCCTATCCAAGGCTAAAACATTTTTGCGCAAAACAAATCTTCGCGAGCTTTTCGAATTTAGACACTGTTTACCCAACCATAATATTTTCTTTCAAATATTGCCAATACTTTAATTGCCATTTTGATTGCAATCCAATTGAATAGCCCCTCATATGAAAAGAATCATGCACATATCGTGAAATTATCATTTTAGGGGACATTTTCAATGTGTGTACTTGTTTTGTATACGCACTGTATACATTGAAATACCAAAGATGGGAATTCCAACATCCGAACACGGATATTTTTAGTGATACCTTTTCGTATGTTTTGTTGTTGAGTATGATGATGACGCAACATTCAACCAAAGTAGCATTTTTAACTCAGTGGTTTATTAAATAATATTTCCTTTGACAAGCTATTAAATGTATAGTCAAGATCAGATAACAGGACACTAATACATAACCTTATAGCGATTCCAAGGTGATGAGCATATGACCTATAAATTACCAGACCCATTTGTGTTTAGACATCATATAAATTATCTTGTACAGATTGAATACTAAGATATATGAGCTTGATCCAGTCAGTGGCGTAGCGTGGGCTCAGTCATTATTATCATTATTTTTTTTTAGGGGGGCAGATTGACCAGGCCGGGCCGGGATATACCCGTTGCCCCTACAGGGTAGGAACATTTTGCATTTGAAAGGGAAACAGGCAAACATACATCCCCTCTCTGTCTCTTTACCAGTATGTCCTCTATCTTTTTCTCTGCAGAACACTTCATCAAATATGCAGATCAGACCACACCAAAGGCTTGTTCGATAATGTGACAAAAAATAGGTACTATGGGGAGATTTATCAACTATTACATAAAGCATGTCCTCATTGGATTTAAGCTTCATGTCGATCACGTATACTCAGTCTGTTGTTGCAAACTATTAACCGAAATACTTATCCATGAGTTGGCAGCATATTGAAAGAAAGTGGTCAGATATATATATTAAATAGCTTCCCTGAAGTAAAAGTAGAGAATGTACACAGCTCGACACATTTTGTTATATATTGATTTTGAAATATGACATATGCTGTGAGATAAAAAATTTATAAATTCAGTGCCTGTGATATCAATCTTGGAAATCCCAGCTATATATCTTTAGGAAAACCAAAGACTGCAATATCGGCAGAACTGCCTGCCTAATAACCCACATAGGCCTTTAGTATTTGCAAGCCTTAAAACTTGACCTTCAAATTTATTTGATAATAGCAAATACACTGTCTTATGGCTGTTAATTCATCAATCCAGAAGTATTATTACTATTATTATCAAAATCATCATCACTCTCATTATTGCTCTAACTGTTATTAAACTTTCAGAGTGTGAAACTACCATTTAGTTTGTAAAAAAAAAATAGAACTTACGCAACCAAGGACTCCAAATTTGTCACGAAATCGTCTTTGTACGAGTTAAGAGAGGGTGTTAATTCCCATGAAACTATAGTCAACAAGATTATATAGAGAATCAAGGAAACCTATACGCTAGTAAGCAGTTTGGGGAGTTATATTTCGTTTTAATCTCAGAGTACCATATATGATGGAGATGGTCTTTTCAACTTTATGTAAAGAATTAAAGAAGTAAGGGAGAGGAATAACCGAGTTTTCTTTTCTCCCACAATCATCGATAATGATGTTTTACCTTATGAACAAAATATAAATACGCTAAAGATAACGAGATTATACCCATTGCAACAGGAATATTTATGACAATAAACACTACTCAGAGTCAGTGTCTGTTTACAGGTTTTATACTCAATATCAAATCAAATAGTGATGACGAAAAAATGAGTTGCAAGAGGTGCATTCACATTATAGTATAATCTTTGAAGAGCATTTCTGAGCAATCTATCTCCATATATTATCTCACGTTTTTTTATGTAAAAATATTCTTCACCTCTACCCTTGCTCCCACCATTTTTTTGTTTTTGTTTTTTTTTTGGGGGGCACATGTTCCCCGTTGTGATTAGGTCTTGAAAAGCCACCTATGATTACATATAATGTTATATTTTATGGTGAAATTCTGCATGGTCAATGTACTTTTTCCTCTGTGTGAAACAAAAAATCCATCCTTAGACTGACTATTAAAAGTAAGCTGTTGACTTGCTTTGGTTTAAACATACATTTTTTTTATTTCAAAGAACAGCCTTTTTATTTTTATATTTAAACAAATCCTTTATGTTTGTAGAATCATTGAGATATGTTTCAAACACCATCTTGATGATAACATTTCGGCATGACTGATTTACAATATACTAACATGGTTACCGCATCGGTCGCTACATTTACTATCTCAGTCACACAGGCCAAACCGAGTCCAAACCAACCAACATTTTTTTGCCATTTGAAGAGAAGGTTGAGTTCTGTGGAAGAACTGGTGAAAAATAATTTGTAAGCCTTTTCATACTTTTTTTAATGGTTAATGTGGATATAAGCATGAAAGAAAGAAAATGGCACTTGAAAATGATGTTTCTACAAATGTGATCTTATTCTACATATGACAAATTGCAGCTACATGTTGTGAATCGCACTTCCATGCCACATAATTGTGTGTAGTCCCATATACACATGCATACAGTGAACACAGTGCATGTGACTGTTATGTGCGGCATAATCAACCTTTTCCAATCGCTTCCACACAGCTTTCTACATGTAATCGCATGAGCGGAACTCAACTAAAAATCTACAATGTAAATTTCTATTTAGCCCGTTGCTGGCAAGTCTCGTTGGTGTTGGGTTTAACCTGGCATATTGCCAAGCGGGGAATCCTAAATGTATTTCAAAGAGCTTCGCGATGAGTTGTGAAAAATTGGAGAGACCTTTGTATCATATGGGTGATTAGTAGTGATTACACCTCCAAAGGTTTAATTCATTGTTGGTGCCTGGTAAGAACCTACACTTAAAAAGTACCTATTGAAACAATTAGATATATCTTTGATTCAGAAATTGTTTGACCTTCATTGTAAATATGGCATTTAGATTTATTCATTTTGCTTCCTGGGGGTTCATTTATAACTTTCCAAGTAAATGCCGTATTGTAGTGGACTATTTCAAATTACCTTTTAAAATACATTTTACGAGAAAGTCTTATTATCGCTATTAATCTATTCCTGTAACGTTTATATTCGGTTTTATTCTCGTTAGTTGGTCGACGAAGACGACGTTGGAACAACTAATTTCATTTCTTAATTGAGATTTTAAAATTCTAAAGTTATCGAGGGATTTCGGGATTTTCTTTTCTTTAACTTTCGTTTAGTCTTTGAAAAACATCTTTTGAAATGAAATGAGAATGTATTCCAAAGATATCATGAGCTGCATTAGTATCATTGCAATATAAATTACATACAATGTATATTTACATATAAATTACATTATATCTTTTCATGATATCATCATTGGGATATTATTCGATATTAATATATTTTCTGCTGTACATTTACGAAACAGTGATGATGTATTTGGTTCTGTAAGGGGCATAGAACCTAATACCCAAGAGTATCCAAATCATTAATACACATGTATCTGTAAAGCGCTTAAAGACATCGTCGATGTATTAAGCGCTATATAAAGACGGAATATTATTATAATTATAAACATACACCATGCATTATTGATACCATCGCACATAATTAAAGATATTTAATCGAGCTACCTCGTTCAAATTTCTTGATAATGTATTGCTATAAATCACGCACATCGATCGCAATGGTCCGACTCTTATACTACTTAATACACAAACTTCAATAAAGCATACCTTTTTCATTGACTCACATTAATAGATCTGGTCACAAGTCAATGTGTTATTCCAGCACATGAAATATCGGTCTAATAATGCGAGCCTGGAACATATAACCGCTTCCGAGCAACCTGTATGTTAGAATGATATTTATTCCAGCGGGCAATTCGAGAAAACAAGTACAGGAACGCGCCAAACGTAGTCTACGCTAAAGTGCATTATACAGCGTGCATCAAAAACAGTACACATTTTTTAAATATCCTCCAACTTTTAGAATGTAATTATATCTGCATGATTTTCTCTAATGAAATTAGGGGTGAGGATCTAGTCAATTGGATGGCAATATAAGTATTGACAATATTTTACGCTCAAATGAGTACTGGCAATTTTTCCCCCAAAATTGCGTAAAACCCCTAATGAAACTTGCGGTTGGGGTACAAGAAAGAAATTGCTCAGATACATTTACTGAACCCTTTTTTTAGGAGGATACCGCCCCTATTCTGATTTTGTTTTATATCAATTAGTAAAGAAGAGGAATAACTGAGTGTCATTTCTCCCGCAATTATCGATACTGATGTTTTACCTTATTAACATAATATAAATATGGTAATTATAACGAACATATTACAACTGTAACAAGGGTATTCACGAACAATAAACACAATTTAGAGTCAGTTTAGGTTTACTGTTTGAATACTTAATATCAAATCGATAGCGATTACAAAAACAATTATTATGTGTTGTATGAGGTGCATTGACATTATAGTACAGTCCTTGAGGATCCATATCTAATCCATCTCCATGTAGCAGATCTCAACTTTATAGCTAAAATGTAAATTTATATCGGGTCCGTTGAAGTCCTGTTTCGTTGGTGTTGGGTATAACTTGGCACAGTGCCAAACGGGGAGTCCCAAATGTATTGTTAAAGAGTTTCGCGACGGGGGGATAGCAAAGACCATTGTATTATAAGGGCATAAAAAGTGCGATTTGTAGAATATTCGTATCATATACTTTAACAGTGTTTAGTTTAAAAAAACAAATCGATTGGAGTGGTCAAAGTAGGGTGAATTAATACCCAAACGTACAGCTCATTTTGCAAGGGTAAAATAGCATCGACTTTACTATTTGAATTTGCCCAAAGAATGTTACAATATGAAATGTATCGAAAATAATATCGCTAGTGATATTCGTTTGTCTCGCAATGTGGTCAATAAGGAATCTAAAAGATCTCGACGTTTCGTGCGCCGCTGCAACACTTCGTCAGGTGATAAAAACTAATGTAAGCAAGGGTGTTTTATACTCTACGGGAGGACCGGCGCGACGGTCAATAATTCAATCGATAATCGGAACAATAACGCACAAGGCCTATTGGCCGACGCACACGGTGCTCGACCAATCAGCAGGCCGCTGGTTCGGCTAATTATGCACAAGGCCTAATGGTCGACGCACACGGTGCTCGACCAATCAGCAGGCAGCTGGTTCGGCTCGCCTGCTGGGCGAAAGCAATAGCGAGCTCAACCAATCAACGGGCCGCTGGCTCGGCCCGTCTGCTGATTGGAATCGACCGGTGCTGGCCGGCTGGACGGGGAGTGTCATGGGGGCGTATCGTACGCATCCAAAATTCGGGGATATCGATCCCGTTGTCTCTGTTGAAATTAGGGACTTTTAGATTTTACACGACGAGAACGTGGACTGCCACGGTGACATCCTTTTAAGGTAATGTGACGTCCTTTTAAGGCACTGCCGGGCACGGGCCAGTGCCTTGAAAGAATGGCACACGTTGCAGTCCACTACGTCGACGTTCAAATCTAAAAGTCCCTTATATTGGGATTGAGATAGCCTCTTGTCGATGGCCCTGGCGGTGTTGGAGTCCGTAAATTCTGGCGAGCGAAGCGAGCCAGATACAAGGCGCTTGCGCCGAGGGCCTCTTAACAAGTGATCTGAATTTCTTATGTTTTTCCTTGTTTGGCGAATATTCCGACCCAACTGAAGTTCGGTGAAAATCATCCAATCAGAGAGAGCTACTATGACGTAATATCTACCGCTCTGTGCGGATTTCCTCAGTGAGACTGGCCGGGTCTGTGTTGGGCAATCGCTGCGGTGGTTACATTATTCACGTATACATGCATAATTCAGTAGGAAATCGGGTCTCATGAATATATAATTCAGATCACTTGTTAAGAGGCTTGTTAAAAATACATCGATGTTTTCAGCGAATGATATATATTGCAATACATTTGATAAATAACAAACATCATTTACATGTATGAACCCCGGATTCTATAACCAAAAGTTTGATTTAGTTGTATCATAACACAAATATTGCTTTATATTCGTTAAATCATTTAAACCACTGTAGTGCAACATCCCTCAAACCATAACATTCTAAATTTTGAAGAGCAGTGGCGTAGCGTGTTCTCATTCAGTAGGGAGGGGGAGGGAAAAGAGCCCTTAGGAGATTTGAGTTAATATACAGCTAAAATGTACTTGTTATATTTAAACTATTAAATACATTTTGTCCCCAGTGAATAAACTGAAATTTAAAACGGTAAATCGTATCGAACGCCTTAGAGAAGTCTAAAAATAAACCTATTGTGTGACAAAAGAGTCCTTAGGAGATATGAGTTAATACAGCTAACATCTACATGTAACATGTTAAATATTAAATAACACATGTTCCCATTGAATAAACTGGATTTTAACTTTATGTATCCCACATGTACCACGTACTCAGTATGTTGTTTGAGTCTATTAACATAAATACTTTTCCAGGAGTTTGCAGTATATTTCACTTTATGTGCAGTGGTCTAATAGCTTTTTAATGGCGCCCCTCCAACAAATCTAGAATATGTAGAGAGCTCGACACATTTTCGCACATATTGATTTAGAATATGTTATGCCCTTTGAGAAAAATGTATATATTCAGTGATTTCTACATTGAAACTTGATCTTAACTCATTAACCAACGCTAATTTTCCAGCTATTTGTCTACATACAAACAACAACGCAATATCAGCGGAACTGGTTGTTTAATTTCAATAATTTCACTTATTTTTTTCAGTTCTGAATAGATAATATAATTAGTATACTGGAATTACAGAATTGTACAATTTATACGTACTTCTTCATAACGACATCTGTAGTGAAACTTGATTGAACTAAATTACTTTTTTCGCCTTTAAAATTAATGATGTTATATATTGGTCATTTATCACATACTATTCTGTCAATTCCATTAAAAAGTTATAAAGATGTTTTCTCTAGATATCACACAAACCTTTATCCCCTTTGGCGCATTGATTTTATCGTATCAGGACAATTACCCCCTGAGCAATCATCCCCCGGAAAATTACCCCCCGGAAAATTACCCCCAAGGGCAATACCCCCGGAAAGTTACCCGCCGTAAAATTACCTCCTGAGGACAATTACCCCCCGAGTACAATTACCCCCGAATAATTACCCCCCGGAAAACTACCCCCGAGGACAATTACCCCCGGAAAATCCACCCCGAGGACAACCACCCACAAAGACAATTACTCACCCCCAAAGACAATAACCCACCACCCTCCCGAAAATCACCCCGTCCCCTGTTCGTTATTAAGGGTAAGTAAGGGGTAATTGTCCTTGGGGGTAGTTTTCCGGGGGTAATTTTCCAGGGGTTGATTGCCCAGGGGGTAATTGCCCTAGAACCAATTTTATGTATGTATGTTGCTCAGCATTGTACATGCAATAGCACTCAAGGTCCTCAAAGTCTATGTTGAAATAGCGCCACCATAGGTGCCCGCGGTGCACAATTTACAATTAATGACTATCATGAATGGGTTAAACAAATTATATGCGATATGTTTTAATATTTTTGAAAGTAGAATACATGAATTTTCACTCATTTTTTTCTATTGGGTCCTGATGAAAAGCTCCATAACTCCTAGGTTCGCTCAGGTGCTCCAATAATGATGTAATATTGGTTGAAATATCAAGTACCTTAAAGAGAAGGTTGAATTCTGGGAAGAGGTGAACAATATTTGTAAGCGTTATCATTGTTATTATGCAAGTGTGGAAGAACACCAGATAAAAAATGTTCCCTAAAAAGCATGGCTCTTCAAATGCCTTAATATTCTAAATATGGCATGTAACAGCATAAAAATCGGGACGGATTTTTTTATGCCACATGTTTGTGTAGTTCCATATACATCTTTCTGTGTACAGTGCTTGTAGCTTTACCTAGACTGGGCTAAATTTCTTATCATTTTGATGATTCCAAAACGTTGCAGTACACACCAATACTTATATGCTAGATGATCAACCTTTTTGCCTGGATTACATTTGCCCCGGGCGCCGTACGATAAATTAGTCTACGATTTTTCATGCGATTTTGGGTGCATCGTAGGAGGCAACGGGCTACGATGTTTGTGTTTACATTATCTACGAGCATCGTGCCATTTCTTGTATTGGCCCTTGCGGGCAGGCCGGGGCAAATCCGTACAGAGGCTGCTCGGAGATTGTACGGAAATCGTGCAATTTAAATGCAGTAGCCGTGCAGTCTCCGCAGCCGCCGCACGGAAATCGTACGGAGCCCGTGCAGCTTCCGTGCAAAGGTTGCGCGGAGAAGGCGCGGTGACCGTGCAGCCGCCGTGCCGTTTTGAAGCGTTTTGGGGCCTCCATGTTCACCGAAAAATCGTGCGTTTGCTGCACGATCAGCGCGAGTCCACCGCGCGATGTCCATGCGGGGATTGTGCAATGACACCTACGACATGTCTACGGACTACGGGCTTACGATTTTTCAAATTGGTATAAGTTTCTGCGAAACAAGATCGTAGAGGCCGCGGAGCCCCGCGGAGCCCATGAATCCGTACGAAAATCTCATGGCCACCTCCTGCCTCTGTACGGAGGCCGCACGGAAAAGGGGATACGGGCAGGATACGGGCTCCGTAGACTAATCGCAGGCCAAATGTAATCCAGGCATTTCTGATCGATTCCACACCGTTTCTTTCACAATGCAATCGCATGACGAGAACTCAACTTTATCTTTAAGTATGACACACCTACAAATGTATGTAGAAAGGAAATATATCTTCTAACTATAGTTTGATGCTCTTGAATTAATTATGTTACATTTGGGCCCACAATGTGATATTGTATTTTTTATACCGAAATAGGGAGTTACTGTGATCCTATCGGCCCAGAAAATAGTTTAAAGCGGTCCTCTTTACTGTCTAGAGTTGCTAGTCCTTTTGGAGCAACTTCAGGACCCCTTTGGTCTTGTGTGAATCTAAATCTTAACATATTTTACTGTAATGTTCATAAAACACTTTTAGCAGATACACTTCTTCTGAAATGCATAGAAACACTGATGGGCCACTAAAACATAACATTTTGGCACTTTGGTCACCTGTCTTTCAAAATCGGTCGGTGGCATCGTTTATAAGCATAACATCTTACTGTGGAATCTACGATAAAATTAAAGGTGAACACCATTTCCTTGTTGGACCCGTCAGTGTTCCTCATTATTCGTCATGCGCTAGGGTTCGAGTCCCGTGCAGCCAAACATCGTCGCCACGTTGTGTATGAGCGCGCCCCTCCACTCTGTTCACGATGCAGACTTGGGCTCAGGGGAACGCATAGTCAAGATTCCTTCAGTTTTTATATATATTGTATTCTTCAATCGTCTTTGTCCTTGTCCCTTCCACGCATCCCACACTGCGCGACCCCCGAAAATACGCTCGCCGAAACCGTTACGAGAGGGAGAATGAAAGGACTGTCTCCGTTTTAGCGCGTTGATGGTGTGTTATTTTCTTAGCTGATTAGGCGCGCGGCTCGGAAAGAGTATAGGCAGTAGACTATGGAAAACACTGCGTCCCTCGGACTAGAACGTTAAATGGAGGCTCCTTGTGCAGGAGAGTCGCACCATATACACGTTAACCCGACGTTTAGTGTACCTACATACTAAACTTTAAATTTTTCTACAGATGTTCGTGATAGGCTGCATAGCCATTTTTGCAGATTAATCGAAAGAGAAGAAGGAGAACTAGCTCTAATTCTAACCCACACACGTTACATGCATGCAAATGATGCAATGTACCCACGTTATCCATATTATGTTATGGCTGTTTCAGCAACGTGCCTCTTTAACTGATTAAACAAATCATACCTTGTTCTGCAGAGCCATACATTGTTGCGTTTTGCAGAGTGGGGAATCCACACTACGGAGCGCGCATACTGTGACGAGCGGGGGAATTCCCGTTTGCTAGATGTTTGTCGCCGCCATGTCGTTGACGCGTTATGTGTATCTAAGTCCTAGCTTAAGAACCTAGCTGCAGATTCACTGTTCATCTTGGATTGCCGTCTTCTGATTTCTTGTGTCTATAACAGTAAGCTTTAAGTCAATTAAAGGTAAGGTGCTTACGTTAATCTTTGAAAAAATGAAATCAAATAAAGGGTTAAAATGGCATAGCTACAGGGTAGACCATGATGAACGTGAAAATTCGGCTTTTTTCCATTTTCGTGTGTTATATCCTGCAACCACACAATAAAACTCTCAAAGGTGCTGAAACCAATTATAAATGTTTCCATCCCTAAAAAGTGCTTACTGGAAAGATAAAAGAGTTCTTTGATGCCTATTTTTGTGTACAATTTACAATGCAGTCCCATGTATTGTTTTCTGTGTCATTAACAACATTCCTAACCAAAATGCACTAAGTTAATTATTCACAACTGTTATTGTCGGAACCAGCTGATGACGATGCCTAATCCATGGTTGACATTATGGATTCTGCACGTGTGCAATGCAGTACATATGCAGTGCGAAAACAATAGCGAACGAGGCTGAGCAGCCCGATTGCTATTGCACGCTATTGTGCACCAAGTGAAACCTTTAACACACGCGGTGAATGGAAGAGTTGCTATAGATATGTAACTGGTATCTCTGACTATGAAATTGCAAGCGGCAACACATTGATACAAAAAACTTTGCTGGCAAACTTTTGATCACCGCCGTGATTATTTTCTGGCTATGCTTATGTTCAAATGCACAAGGGGCATTGCTCCACCTCGTTTATCAACGACATAGAAATGTATTTCGACCGCCATGGCCTTAATACAAGAAATGCAAACTCTCTTAATGTAGTATTGCCCAAACCCAACGTGACCTTATTCAAAAAATCTTTTGAGTATGCTGGAGCCGTTTATTGGAAGAAGCTTCCCAATGATATCCAAAATGCCAATTCAGTAGACAGTTTTGAATACCAATATAAAAACAATCTTCCTTTAATCGATAACATTTTTCCACTGCCTCTTCTCCTTACTACTACAACATTATAAGCAATAACTAACTAAAAATTATTGCTAACCATATTATCTAGGAAATTACATATATAGAAAATAGTGTTGGGTATTGTGTTGATGGCAACAGTTTCAAGGTTGAAATCACAGACACTAAATATATACATTTTTCTCACAGCGTATTACACATTCTAAATCATTATGTACGAAAATATGTCGAACTATATCCTTGCTCTTGTTTTGTTGGCGGGGTGCCATTAAATTTATATTCGACTGCTGTATATTATATTGAAATATGCTGTACACTCCAGAATTAATATTTTTGTTAATAGCTTCAAACAACTGACTGAGTGTATGTGGTCGACATAAATTAAAATGCACTTTATTCAATGAGGACATGTTTTTTGTAATAATTGTCAAAGTTTAGTTAAGGCACTATAGTATCCACCCAATCACTATTAACATAAATAGTTGACAAGGTATTCATCAGAACATCAGTAATAACAGGTAGATGTTAGCTGTAAATAACTAGTACTCACATTTCCCAGGTAATTCCTATATTTTTGTCAAACTATTGGAAAATGCATTGGGGTGATCAGATCTGCGTCCTTGATGTAGTGTACAGCAGAGAAGACAAAGAAATCGAGATAGGAGTGAAATATTGAAGATATACGGGTAAAGAGACAGACCTAGAATGTACATTTCCCCACTCTTAAGGGGCAAGGAGTATATACCCTGCCGGTCTGGTCAATCTGCCCCATCAGATTTTGACCATCTAGTATAGCGTTTTTTTTAAACCATTGTATGCAGTATGCATTGTAATATAAAAACAATATATTTTTACTATTGCTATTACTATTTTATATTAATATATTTTCTATTATTATAAGTACTCTTGAAATAGTGAATTCCTATATTTTAAACGTGGTTTTCACGTTAAAAAGTTATCTTTAATATGACAACAAAATAAGACAAGATAGACAACATAAAATGTAAAAGAATTGTGATCACATGACTATGATCATTTGGTCTACTTTATTAATACTGCTTTTCCTGCGGGCCCTACAAATGTTACACTATGCCCAAGGATGTAAGCGGTAGCACTGATAAGGAACGAACCTTTTGCATGAGAGTCAAGAGTCCTCACCAATATACCACAGTACTCTATGATGTAATTTGGATATTCAGAAGATGATAAATAACGTTTGACATTGTTTTTGACTTAATGGTATCAACATTCTCTTCAACCTTCATAATGCAAGGGATTCAAATTTTAACATTTGTTTCAATAAATTTCACACTTTTTAAAATTCAATTGTGTTCCGACACTTCCTGATCTTGCACATTTCATAGTCAATTTCGCCTTTGGTCATTCCTTTCTTTTAATAACTTTATCCAATCAATTTCATTTTTTCCAAGTTCGTCAAAGTCAAATTAAGTTCGCCATCCTCGGACTGCCACGATCACACTTATATTTTATTCATTATATTTCCAATGGTTTCTAATTTTGTTCAAGAGATTATAATACAAGAAAATCTTACGTGCTTTTTAACACAAAGCATGTAATGTGCATGTGTATACCTCGATCATAAAGAAAATAATCACTAATATCTCTGAATGAGTAGAAAAAAGTAGTAGTAGTAGTATAATCTTTTTAATTATAATAATCATTATCATTATTATTATATCATTATTTTCATCAGCATCATAAGCATAATCATCAATGACAGTAGTGTAGTAGTACATGTAATAGTAGGCCTAGTAGTAGTGGTATTCTGGTCCTTATTATCCTGATTTTTTTTATCAAAACGTCATGTGCCCAGGATTTATTGTTATACTACATACAAGATATTTACCAAAACTCTCAATGCGTTGCTGAAATATTGTCAAGAGAAATATAGAAACATTAGAATTGATATTTTAAAACAAAGGAGAAAAAAAGGAGAAAAAAATCATGAAAATAGACAATATGTCATAAATTATTGAATCTGGCTCGAGTTTTTCTTGGTTATTTGGTACTGGAGGATTAACATGGAAAATGAACTTGTTTACAATACCACATTATGTCTTATTCATTCTAGTTCTAAAGTTTTCTGACTGTTTTCAATACAATATCATTTTTTCGATCAAAGTTCGTTCTAGCTCTATGTCTATCATGGTAATTTCAATGGAAGGGCAATCTGAGCACCGACTGCTGAATTTTAGCGACAATCGTTCGACATTGCTGTTCTTTATAAAACACTACTAAGACAAACAGTAGCAAATTAATATTTCAGGACTATTGATAAATTTGTTGAACAGTTAATCCACTCGGTTGATTCCATTTTTTAGATTATTTAGCAGAGAGAATAGAAGTGGACGTTTTCAGGATTAACGCCGTTGTATTATTATTCTTATTTGTTAATCGTCTCTACCATGCTATTTGAACATTTTGATGACAATAGACGTGTCGGTGGTACTATTTTAATGAAGCGTCACATAGAAATCACATTGCAGATAAATGATCATCAGTACCTGGTTTAATAATTTAAAGAAAACTGAATTTGAACCCGGGCCATACTCTCTCTCTCTCTTCATCATTGCCTTCCTTTTCTCTTGCTTAGTTCCTTGTTACAGCGAAGTATGTAATGTGCATGTGTATGCCTCGATCATAGAGGAAATATTCATAATTTTTTTTTTCTCCTTTCCCTTCTTCTTCATCTTATCTTGCCTAGTAGTATACTACATCCACGATGTCTCTCAATTCTCAATTCTCAAACTCTCAATTCGTTGCTAAAATACTATCATTGGGAAAAAAGGAAACATTGGAATATAGATTTTAAAATAAAGTACGATATAAAAAAGAATAAAATAGAGAATAAAGCAGAATATGAAATAGACAAAAAGAAAATATCTTATAATATAAATTGAACATATTTAGGTAGAATACAATATAAAATATAAAATAGAATATAAAGTAGACTATAAGGCAGAAGATATCAGAATATATTAGTCTATAATCATGGTTGATTTTACAATTCTTATATTTTAAATGAAAGTTTAGCAATACACGAATTTGCCCGTTGCACTATTACAATAATCATAACCAGGTCCATGGACCTATTCGGGTTCACGGCAGGTATGTGCAATGCATTATATAATTTACAAAGTAAGAGAACATACTAAGATGCATTACTGAATTGAAATATTGGCAACTTTAGGAGAAAACATTTCATCACTAACAACTTATAAATTAAGTATGTAAGATAATTTGTGAGAAGCCGGTGTAAAGTATTGATCATTTATTTGTTTCGGTTATACTTAATGCTGATTATCTTTGGTGAGTGTGTAATTTTCTTTCATGTACTTACTTTAGTATTCTATATAGGTGTTGCACTCTTTCCCAAAGTTGATCCTTGCAACCAAAGAAAGTAACGAGAGATGCCAGGAGAGTATGATTACTCATGTCATTAATCCTGACCCTCGATTAGACGCCACATTTACACATATCGCCAATAGCCTTGGGTCTACTTTATTCTATATGGCGGGTAAAAATACAGAAGAACCCCTGCCCCCCCCCCGAAGAAGAAAACAAAAATTTTACTAAAAAAAATAAAAAATAAATGAATAATAAAATAAATACATAAATAAACTGCTCTAAAGGTTTTTCAATGGTTTCCGGTAGTGGTAAATATCAGGAACAACATACCCCAAATTTAAGAAAATCGGACCCCAGAAAGGGGTTATTGTCACGGCGTCCAAGATGGCCGCCAATACCTTAAATTGGCAATATATCATGATACTGTATATCCATCTTAGCGATGTGATTTTGGTGCCTTTACCTAGGTCTCGAGGTCAAAGAATCCATTTATACTACATGTACTTACAAAGGGTTATGGCCACCAGATCACCTTGAAATCCAAGATTGCGTCCAAAATGGCTGCCAGCCTTCTTACTATTTACAATAAAGCTATAATTAGATTGAAATATGTTTTAGAGGTGAGGATATTCACTGGTACACTTAAACTCATAATAAAGATTTAGAGTACCATTATATCTATAAGAATGCAAAAGATGGCCGCCATTTTTTAAATCAAAAATGGCCACCGGAAACCGAAATTTAGTTATAAATCGGTCCGCGGCTCGAGTCTCGCCGCGGCACTAATGTCCTTTTAGCTAGCCGCTAGACAGTAATCGACATTTGCCATACTCAACCCAGGTGAGGTAAATGGGTTCCTAGTAGCATTATTCCTTGAAATGCACTGTGCGATGATAACGGCTGCCGGAGCTAAAGCTAGGGTAATCATTTCCAAAGGAAGCGCATAGAGACGTTGTTTCATAATGTAGTATGCGCTATACAAGAACTGAATATTATTATTATTATATATCTGGATTTGGGTGGTATTTAAAAAAAAATAAAATAAAATTTACAGTACAAAGTGGGGAAGATTAAATATCTTTTAGAGTTATATATTTTCATATATAGGCCTATACAAAAATAATCACACAGCTTTATGCAAGAAAGTTTTACATTAGTGTTGGAACTGGTGCTCTCCAATTTGGCTGCTGACACTGGCGTGAATGCAAGACCTGTGTGTCATCAGGGAAACACGAATTGGCAACACTTTGTCGTATCGTGCGGCTCCTCTCCAATATGCTATGTACAGCAAAATTTTGAAAAAAAAACTTCCATTTTCTTAGTTATTAGGGGTTGTATAAAATAACATATTTGCAATAACTATATTTAGAGTTAATGTATGATTACAATTTTTATTAAGGCAAATTGCTTTTTTAAAGTATTTTAGTACAGGGCAAGTGGGAGGGGAGCTAGAAAGATACGGCACAGAGTTGCAAATTTGTGTTTGACTGATCACCCGAAATAACCCCTTTTAGGATCGCAACGTCCTGTTTTGATGAAACGCTTTATAAATGCTTTAAAATCTCTCCTCGACTCTTTTCAGATGTTTGACCCAGAGATGTCTGACTACGCAACAACAGAATCAAAAAGTAAACGCAAGGTATGTATACACAAGTTCTAGCTATTCAATCCATTGCTGCCGGTCCATGAATTTGCTATTAAAGAAAATATGTTTCTTCCTATGTCTGAAGTATAAGTCATATTAAACACCTCCCAACAAGGAAAAATTAGATATTTGATTTTTTTCTCTCAATGTTTTGTTCCCTCTTTCCACATGTTTTAGTCATTTTATTCATGTAACAGTGTAAAAGGGTATACAAGACATTTGATACAAATCTGTTATCTAAACTCTCTTGGGTTTGTTCATAGCAGAAAGTAGGATTGATTGTACAGCTTTTCAAGTTGGAAAAGTATCTGAAAATATCCATACCCATGTAGCCCAAATTGAATTTAATTGATGGATTTAGAAGGTGTCTGAAAGTTCTGAACATTATATGAGGTAATGACCTTTATGTTATGCCAAACCCACTTTTTTGTGTACAATAAATCTTTTTGAGATTATGACAAGCTAAGTTACGATATCTGCCAATGGACATAAATGTTTTAACTCTTCTACGTTCTTGTGAATAAAGTTAGAAGGAAGATGCATTTTATTGTTACTGTGCTTTAACTCGTTTTCAGTTGATAGAGCAGAAAGGAGGAAAGAGGCCTTGTGATTCAGCTATAAATTTGGCTTGCCCATCCAAGGTTTGTGTGCTTGAGATTTTCAATTCCATTTCTTATTATTTCTAGTCCAACTTTATATCCAACATGACCCTTTTCTATATGAACAGGCAAGGTATTTCGTTGCCCTAAGTGTGATAAGAAAACTTATCAACTCCACTCAAGTAGTTGCGAAAGCTATAAATAAAAAAATACAAAAAGCCTGGCTAATCTGCCTTGTAGGAGAAATCGAACTTCCCCCTGAAAATAATCATCCTCTTCGCTACATTGATATCCGACACAATGCTTAGATATGGGATAATATTGGGTTAATTGTCTTTCCAAAGGTTCGTTTTTCTAGAGGTTCAAAGATTCCCAAACACAAAATCCCTTAAATACATTTAATTACCCTTCATATTCCATTGGGGGAAACGAATCCGTAACAACCCTCTTTTGGGTCGCAACTTCCCGTTTGGATCACACGCTGTATAAATACTTTTAAATCCTTTTTCAACTCTTTTCAGATGATCAAGCCAGCCGACCCAGAGTTGTTTCCCTACGCAACTACAAAATGCGAGGTTTGTTTAAAACAAGTTGTAGCCATTTTTCATTGCTGCCCATTCCACGTATTTTGTTGTTATGCTAAAACAAATTGTTTCCGTGTTTCTTCCTATGTCTAAACTAAGAGGCATATTAAAATAACTCCATAGAAGAACACGTTTGATTTTGACTTGTTTCTCAATGTATTTCTTTTAGTTTCTTCACAATTTTTAGTAGTTTAATCACGTCAACGTGTAATAAGTTGTGTAAACAGATGGCTCCAGCAGGTAGTGTTCACTTTAAACAATTAGATTCCAATGTAAAATTTAAACCTGACAACATTGGCGACGACTGATTTTGGGGCGTAAAATGTGCCCAAATGGGCCAAATGTTATTTTTTTTTAGAGGTCCTCCATTCTTAATCTGCATTTCAGAAGAAACGTTTGGCTGAAAATGTTTGTTTGAGTTAGAACACCCACTATAAATTGAAATATGGTAAGGGTTAAGACCCACATATGTAATGCCCTGAAATTGTTCCAAAAGGGTTATAAGGATCAGCTACTCACAAAGTCAAGAGGACCGCTTAAAACTATTTTCTGAGGTATGTTAGCACACTACCTCACTGTTTCCATTTCAAAATGCAGTGATACATTGTGGGTATGAGGTTTTGGTAGCAAAAAGTTACTCTAGATTTGGTTTTAAAGGCCCAAGTGTAACACGAGAATTTAAGAGCATCCGACAAAAGTGAGATTATTTTCTTTCTAAAGAGATTTGGAAGTGTGTTATACTAAAGGTACTTGTCAAGTCAACCAATATTACACATGGGGGGGGGGGACATCAGGGGCCCCCGAGAGCCCTGAGGCTATTCATAACGGCCCAGCAGAAAATGCATTTGTGTGATGAATCCTGTATTTTACAGACTTAAATATTGAAACATATGCTATTTAATGTGCTAAACCTATTGAGGAAGGTCATAGCTAATAAATTATACACCGCGGACACTTACGCCTTCCATTAAAATGTTAATGCCCTTTTCTTAATTTGAATGTAAATATGGGCCCACCGAAGGGCTCATTATAATTGCACCCTGGTTAAAAAACACTGCTCTAGTTTATCTGCCTTGCTTTAATCGGATAGAAAGTTGACAACAATTTTTTTTTAATGATTTATTATAATGTAAATTCACATCATCAATGTATTTCTATTTCACGATTCCTGGATGAAGGCTATTTTCCGAGAAAGAAATATCGTTTGAGACATTTTTATGTTTTCCTTTTAAATTTCATATTTGTCATAGTCAAAGGAGTTAGAAGACGTTCTACATCACACCCGAAGACTGACTTTGTGTGATGAATATAGCTCTACACATATCGGTCATAAAATAGAAGGTATGTAAAAAGATATCAGATGAGATTCAAAATCTTTACATCGATTACTTTAATTCTTAACATGATTGTGTGAAAATCATGGTGTTTGACTTGTAATAGAATATGCTTTGAAACCCTCGAAAAAGTATTACATGTATCATGTATAGCATTGTTGTGGCTTAAAAAATATAGATACTTAAACATGAAGCTAACCAAGAAAATGAATTAAAAATGTATATTAAACAGACATACTGTATGACCATGAACGTATTTTCCCCTTTTATCCCAATTAGATCTACAAAATGATATCCAAAACATAAAGAAATACTAATGACAGGAATGTCTTCTCATTATTACGCACAAAAAATAAGATCTTTTGCCTGAAACTAAAGAATTTATCCACTTTCATCTTCCGTCAGACATTAAATAAAGGATTACCTGTGATGAATATATTGGATTAGTTCATGTAAAGGTGACTAATTTCACTGTCACGGGACTAATGTTCTTTGGAAGGACATTAATCTACATTTTCCAATCTCCACTTGCAGTAAAATGGAATTCTTTAATCCAGTGCCTTAAAATTTTGGGCAGTTTTTCTACAGCCTGGGTAATAATAGTACATGTGCTCTCTAGGAACCTTGAGCATCCCCTGAAATGGATAAATATGTGTATGTACGTGTGCAATATAATTATAGCTATTATTATGATTATTAATAGCATTATTATCATTATTATTAGTAGTATTATCATTATTATCATCATTATAGTTGTTAGACTTGTTTGTTTGTTTTTATTTCCGAAATCCATATATACATACAAGTTTTAAAATATACATATAAAACACATTTCAAATGATTAGAAAGTAAGTAAATGTGTTACATATAGATAAACGGTTGGATAGCCCATTTCAGGACCATTTTCAAAATGGTCCTGTTCTTCTATGGGGTCCAAAAGCAAAAAATCATATTAATTTACATACAATATCAATGTTTAATCATAGTAATTTACCAAAGCACTATCCCCCTTATCGACCTCCCTCGCCTCACCACCCCCTCCCGCCACCCTCTCGATACCGCCAATCCCTCCCGCTACCCCCTCCCAAGTCCTCCAGGGTATATTACAAAGAAGAATAAACAATTTTATTTACAATCATAAATTGGTATTAATATTATCTAAAAACATATTTCTCTGTGAAACTAAACTTTTTATTTCTTTATTAAATATAGCCAAACTTCTTGATTGTCGAGTGTGCATAAATAACCGATTATATAATTTACTTCCGCGATACAGAAACGTACGCTTACAATTCTGTGTTTTCGGTTTAGGCAAAACTAAATTAGTACTTCTAAGGGCATAGTTTGTAGTCTTAACAATAAACTTCTCTTTCAAATATGCAGGTGCCAAATCGTGAAATATTTTATACATCAAAGAATAACTGTGCCTAACTTGTCTATTTTCTAAAATTCCCAATTAAAAATATCATGAATTTCACTAATTGGTTTATGTTCAGATAATTTAAATTTAAGAATAGTTCTACCAGCCCTGTTCTGTATTTTTGTAATATGTCTATTGGAGTCTCAGTGCCCGAATGCCATAACACGTCACCATAATCAAAATGTGGCATAATTGCGGCATTATATACAAGTTTTAACCCAGTCTCATTAACATAATTACGCAATCTTCCTAAGAAACTTATCATTTTTCTGACCTTTTTACATAATTCATCAATGTGTATATTCCATTTTAAGTCACAACCAGTACAAATACTTTGATATTTAAATTTGTCAACTTGAACAATATCTTTATCATTTATTTTTTAAAGTTTAACCTACTGTGTTTGTTCAACATATATTCAGTGCTTATCAGCATACTACAGTCTTAGTACAATTTATTTTCAACTTATTACAGACTAAATAACATGTCTCCAGCTTTCATTAGACCATCAAGTCAAAAAGTCAGTTAGTTTCAATTATTAACTATGTGGTATTTTCATTAACGTACAATGTACATGTAGTGTCAATCTACAACATTCAGTAATTCAGTATGATATCCGGATATATTTTATAAGTCTTTTAATTTACCAGGATAAAAAAGTTAGATTTTATTTGGAGGGGACTTTTAGCTCTTACAGTACTGGTCCAGACATCCCCCTTATGTAAGGATACATTGCTTATAGTGCTGGTTGAAATGTTTTTTTCCAAATTACCTTCAAAAAAATGAAGGTATCCATTAAAAAAAAATTAAAATGTGGAATGCATGGTGTTTATCAACTAGAAGTATATGCTAGATAGATAATATGATTGTGTTATTCATTTTTAAATGAATACCTTACCGCAGAGTTTGTATCGGTTATTATATAATGTTATCTAGGGTCCTTTTCTGTGAATTTCGAGGCCTAAAATGGGTTGTTTACATGTCTTATTTATTCAGGCGAGAAATCTGTGCGGAAGACTGTTTTGAGGGGTGATGGTGAACTGAAGATACATGTAGACGATTGGATGAGCATCGATGGTGAAACTAATCTGTCACTAAGGGATATGGATGACAAGATCCTCCAAGAGATCATCACCATACTGGCTCCATTGTGCAAGGCAGTGGAGCATATCTCCATCGATTTCAATCGCGTATCTTTAGGTTTATTTACCCGTATTCCTATGCCTATGAAATCCGTCCTCATAGTGTGCATTAAGTCCATGTATTGCCATGAAACACTAAAAAAAAAACACTACTGGAGGTCAGTAAATTGTTTCCAAACGTAGAGAGTCTAGATCTGGAAGTGAAGGGTCTACATTATCCCTCCTCATCATTGAGGAAGCATATATCTACGGACAGCCTGTTTCTTGATATTTCTACTTCCTGTCCAAATATTGTATCACTGTTGTTAGCAGGCTTTGGAAATTATATATCGAGCAAGTCAGGCAAAGATGTGACATCATGCAATTTGCCACATCTGACCAACATCCACCTTGAACCATTTAAGAGGACTGATCGCTTCCAATTTGAAACATTAATGAATGTACTACATGTAGTTCATGTGACAAGTCCACATTTGGAGCTCGTTAAGGCAGATATGGTGCAGCTAGGAGGTGCAGATCTTGACTCTGTTCAGTGGTCCCGAACATCTTCAGGTTGTGAGCTACAACTTAAGGGTGCATCAGCAGTTGTACACATGGCTGACCTAATGCATCTTGTGTCCAATGAACTCGAAGGAGTTACTGTCCTGACATTTGACAAGTGCGAGGTTGACCTTTCCCAGAGTATCAGTCATCCAGCGCAGAGCACAGGGGAAGAGAGTTCACTTCGAGAACTCAAGTTTTTAAATGTGGAATGCCCGTTGTCTCAAAGTGACATCCACAAAGTTGCAGAGATGTATCCTCATGTAAAGGTCATAGTTGAACATGAAAGTCAGGCAACTCATAAAGACTCTGAGCAGGGAACGAGGATGCCTTTCAGGCAGGAGAGGAAGACCTTCCCATCCTCTCCACCCTCCCCAACTTCGTCAATAGGTGAGTTTATTAAGATTATTAATATATGTTTGTTCTCACAGAGCCTAATGAATACAAACTTGTTCACATATAACGGTGTATACTGCAGCGGTTTACCACATTTTAGTTTGTTTTAACTGCGCTTCACAGTAGTGTGCCTTAAACTCACAGATTAATAAGTGATCATATAACCTTAGTTGTACCCAGATAATGTGTTGATCCACGCTTGCCATAGTGTGGCGTGTTCAGAAACCTACCAAAGATGCATGAGGCCGTCGCTTTTTGATTAAATTTACAAAAATCATAGTTCTTTGGATATTTGCCATTTATAATATTTTCAAGTTACGTTTTAAATGAATCATGAAATATTCAAAGAAAAGTGTTAGATTTTCTGTTTGAAAATGATCTTTCAGAGAACCAACCTGTCTTACCACCTAGAGGGTGGGTACACTAAAAAAACAAGCTACTGCAATACAGCGTTGCATACGTGAATGGGCCTTTAGTTTGGATATATAAACTAGACAATGTTTATACAAAATAATTTTGCAATATTAATGGTAAATCTCAAGATGCTTTCACAAAATTAACATTTGAAATAAAGATGTCGCATGCAGAAGCATTGTGTGTACTTTTTGAGTTTTCCTTTCTCCCATAAGAAAATAAAATTTGTAAAACATTATTTTAGTAACCTCAATGAAAAGGATTTATATTCCGAGTCCGCTATTGACCGATTTTATCTTACAGAGTCAGATGGGCTTGTTGGAGCCACAGGAAGGGTACACGTTCTTAAAGGACAGACAGACATTGCAATGGAAAGCCAGCCCCATGAAACAGGTTAATGTAGTGCCTTTGCCAATATCAGCAGAAATTGATTTGGGAGAACAAAAAAGGGGAAATAGATGTGTCTTTAGTACTATCCAACAGAGATGTGCCTTAGTATAATAAGGCCTAACGCCTGTGGTTCTAGCAAGTAGAAATGTTTGTATTGTTCAACAAGTCTGGGAAGATTTTTCTTCCATCTTATTTTTTTCATTGAATTACAACAATATTCATGGCAGAACGGTAAAAGGTAATTGTGCTACATTCTTTAAGTTGTAAATTAGGATCATTCATGTAAATTGCTAAAATACAAAGCTTGTATATATGTACATTCATATATGTTTCCACATGGTACAGTCTAAACTAAGCAATAGCAAAGAAAAAATGAATAGGTTGCCTTATAAAAGAAAGACAAAATAAGATTTGTCATAATATTCTTCTTTAACACTGTCATGAAATAGATACCTCAGAGTGACTTTGCTCCTCAGCGCTCTATGACTTATTTATAATACTGTGATAGAATGTTATAGTAAAAGTACGTATTCTGTTGTTTATTTTCAGTACCAGATGAAGTAAATGTCAAACCAATCAAGATGGAATGTTGTAAGAAAGTTGGAATTGAAGGTGGCAAACTTCAGCTAGATTCCTTTGGGATTGAACTTGAGATCCCTCCAGGTGCAATTGACAGTGAAGCGCCACGTGACGTTTCCTTCGTGTCCTGACAGATACTTCTAATATTGGCAACAGCAAAAACGAGATGTCAGTCTGCTTTGGTGTACAGTGTTTGGCCCCTGATGACCTAGTCCTGAAGTTACCGGTGACTTACACAATACCTCACTGTGCTATACTTACACCATCCTCCGGTGTAAAGGCAGTCTTGTACACAGGAGAGGGAGAATACACACCCGGTATGAATGATGAATGTCATTAAAGGACAATCCAACCCTTGTAATAAGTTCATTTTTATGAAAGCAGAAATTGAGATGAAGAGAATGGCGAAAGTTTGAAATATATGACTAATAATAAAAACGTAAATGTTTGATCCCTAAGTCTATGCGAATCTCAAATTGGAAGTTTGGTCTGTGGATTGTGACGTATTCGAGCCTATAACTCTCTCGTTTGTCTTGTATAAAAATATCATTAATTTGTGATTTTCTCTTACGCACCTTCTCAATATACTCAATATATATATGGATAACATTTTATTATAGATCTTCAAAGAGAAAATTATAATAATAATAGTCCGTTCTTGTATAGCGCATAATACTTAGTCTCTATGCGCTTCCAAAGAGCTTCGGAAATTATTACCCTTCTAATTCAAACATGTTCAACAAAATTGAAATTTTTGTCATTTTCTGTGTTGGAACAAAAGGGATTTTTTCCGCCACAACATTTAATACATTACGACATTACACATTAAGCCAATTTAAAGATCCCATAGCTTTAGTGATTTCAACTTAAAAAAAAAAATCATAACTTTCTCACTCTTTGTCGGATTTCTATCAAACTTTCACCAGTCTACTTCTTTGCCTTTTCTGCTTTTCTCTAATGTAGTTTGCTATCAAGGTTGGATTTTCATGCAATGCCAAAGCCTTTTTTTAAATAAATGAATTACCTTCTCATTTTCCATTAAAAGTCCAAGTTGTTTATAATTTAAATAACATTTGACATTTTTGATCGTGATGACTCAACTTTTGTTGGAGGTTTTCCACATAGCAAAGTTGAATGATGTCATAAATAATTGGAGACATTTTTAGAATTTTTTGTGAATGTCAATTGTGAAATATTGCTCAGAATAATTCAATTAGATTTCACTTTGTGAAAGATCAACGCCATGAACTCATGTGTGTATCAAAAAGTAATTCAGAACTAGGCAAATGCAATCCGCATGGCCGCTGAAATATCAAAGCACCTTTTTACACCCAGAGTTTGAGATGCATGAATTAATAATTACACTCGGTAGCAAAAGATTAATTGGACCAAACTTTAAATGAAAATCTCAAGAAGACATTCTCTTGATCAGAAGTGCATGTATAAAAAAACTGCCCCAACAATATATTGTGAAAAGGAAGAAAGATTAAAGAAAATTTAAGGGAAAAATTGAGCTTGACCAAGAGAATGCTATAATCACCTGCGCCACTTTTTTCTTCGATATTACAAGCGCCCCTCCTCCTCCCCATCCATTAGGCCTGTGCCACTCGATGTATGAACCCACTCTATGCCCCTGTCATTGAACTGGGGTGGTATTCTGGAAACTATGTTAGCATGAAAAGTACGTTAGTTAACATAATTTGTATTCATAAAACGATGTTAAGTCCAAATACTATGTTAACATAGATTTTTGGCGGGAAGATGCAGATCGCATACTCATATTCTGACGCAAACCTTAAAGACACTCAGTAGTCAGCTATCATGGGGAATTCGACACCGTTCGGGTGTTTACCCAATAACAGGTGTTGTCAATCACCAGGGTTAGCCTTCAGTTTTATGACCATTAGACCTTATGTAATGCTTTGCTTTTCCGTCACCCGAAGACTCTCGAGTATTCTCCGAGAGATTAGGGGGGAATTCTTGACTGGCCTACGGGTTTGCTGTGTGCAGATTTGTACTCCCATTAATGGTATTTCCACCAAGTCTGGTGTCAGCGAATTATGGCCTTCTGCATATGGAAACTGACGAGTGACTCCCTTTAACCCCAAAGAGGTCGGAGTATTTCGAGGGTTTCTAATACCGATGGGGGGGGGGGCATTATCACCCCCTAAGATCTCGGCTATGGTTGGCGATACGAAAATAAAAATTGGTACACATATTAAATAAAGTATAATGAACAACATGACAACAATATTTCTTCAACATTTTGGTTCGTTTTTTTTAATATTAATTCATTTCTCATGTAATATGAACATTTTTTGCCAAATGTTCAAAACATACCTATTTTGCAGTTTAACAGTGTAAAATGGTTTGACCACGATAGTAAAGGAAATAGAATGTGAGAATGAACAATAACAATAATGTTTAAACCAAATATATATATATATACACATCGTTTTCAATTTTTTTCATCGATTTTGTTCTTATGTTTTTACAATTTTATGTTTTCCTTTGTTGGATGAACCCAAGATAGGTCTTACTTAGTGGAATAGAAGTGTAAACCTTCTTAACAATGGCAAAGATCAACTGATTTCACCATTAGTTGTTCCATTGGCTAACACACTAGCAAGTAAAGAAAATGCACATTTTGATTGACATATGAACAATATTTGTAATTTGACAACCGTACCGTAGGTCCGTATTGCACAAATTTGGTATCAAAATGTGCGGGAGTCTTAACCCTAAAAAGACTGGGGGCTGATTGAGCCCCCCCCCCCTCCTCTATTTTCGCGATAACTTTGTAATACTTAAATATTTTACGGTGCCAATACATGACTTTTTTCCTTAGAGTCTTGTGCATCTTTTGATATTATTTGCTTCCATATATAACATACAAAGTTTTTTAGATGCACCTTTTATGTTGCAGTTTTATATCCATCTTTTCACATGTACAGTTAGTCATCCCTTTTGGCATGGTAAATAAAACTTATTGCATTCTCATTTGAATAAAACAATACAATATATAAAGAATAATACAAAGAAAAACACAGAAAAACAAAGAAAAAACATAAAAACACGGTAAAACTAAATCAATTTTCATGATTAAGACAAATAAACCAGCACTTCAACATAAGGAAGTAAAAATATCTTTCATGACTTCACATGAAATCATCACCCAAACACGTGTTCATGATACTATGACATTATAAATTTTCATAAGTTGGATAATTATCATATCAATTACTTTTTTATCAGAGATTGTGTAAATATAATCTTAGCATGTATATTGTACCATGAACACAGTTTTGTTTTATAAGAATCACCATATATAAAAAAGAAAAAAAATACAATTTGTGCATAATGAATTAGCTTTAATTAGCATATTCTAATACAAACAAATATTTGAACGAAGCAATATTGTAGATCTCATAGACATCTATCCCCATGCCAAATTTATAGTCGATTGGAGTTTCGGTTACTGAGATCTTAGGGAGGGGCCCTTTTAACCCCCCCTTAGTTTTTTAGGGTTATATCACAGTCTTTTTAGGGTTAAAAGAAAAAAGTCATGAAACATGAATCCGGAAATTCAAGCGTTTACGACGCAGCGCGAAAAATTCTGGAGGGGCCTCATTAGGGTTAACACAGTTTTATATTCTGAAAACTCTTTTTAGATTAAAAAAAAAAAAAAAGACTACACTGAAGGTGTTCTAATGAATAACATTGGCCTAGGGGGTCTTTTAGATATTGTACATTGGTCTATTTATACACGAAATATGAAATGCAGTTGATGTTTTATTTCCTGCGTTTTTTTCAACGAGGCCTCTGAAAACTGCCATAGGATTCTGCGAATCTACACCTTTTGAATATAAAACAAACATAAGAAACATAGAAAAGAAAGGAATAAAGTAGCTTTTCATGAGCACCTCTTTGACACAGGCCCGGACAAAGCTAGTGCGTATGAAATGACTATGCTCAATAAATAGGCGGTATAGTTCACAAAGCTCTACGACCAATCTAACATAACACATGACTGACTGAGAGTACTTTTCAAGAGTGTTTCTTATTAAACAATCAATACAAAATGGGCATGTCGGGGTGGTAACTAAGAGAAGATGGGAAGATAATATACCATTAACAAAGTTTTCAGAATACCGATTTAGAGTTATGTCAACTCTGGGACTTAACATAAAATTTAATATAATTTTCAGAATACTTCCTCTAACCAACTTGTGTGTTAAGGCAGTTTAAGATGACCTACTTCTTGACAGATTGGTCTGAACCATTCACTGCAACAATGAAGAGTTAACACTGTCAAAGGTTATCTTTGTTAATATGAATGAACCCACAATGATTCTATTCAGAGGTCTTTGCCTTTTCTAGCTATTGCATTACTTCACATCGACGTTTATCCCTCTCTTCAATGAGTCCATGATTTTCCTAATCCCCCACAATTGTTGATTATAGATGCAGTTGTAAAAGAAAGAATCGTGTTGTCGATGTTTGGAATTCCTAGCTGCATCATCAGGAAAGATGTACTCGAACTGAAGATGAACCACTTTTCCTGGACAATAATTGAATTCTTCAGGAATCACTGGTACTCCAGAGAAAAGAAGATGTGCTGTCGGCCATTTAAAGAAAAGAACTTAGCCCTAAACACACCTGTCATTATACGTGCACACCTCTATGAAGACCTCCAAGGGAAAGGCGAGGTAAATTATTGTTGCAGTGGTTGAGGAATCTTTACTGTGGCAAAGATCAGCAGGTTTTTGGCTCAGACTTTTACAGAAAATACCTTATTTATTTAAGGAATCATCAATAAATATTCAGCTAAAGTACTATGTTTAAAAATTTGTCACGATACATTGCATTTGGTCATTTTTGTGCACAATAGAGGCGCCCGGCAATAGTTTAGAACGAAAGAACGAAAGAACAAAATAAACACCACCAGCAAAGCAATTTTTCTCAGCCAAAATTCTGCCACTCAGAGGTGTTCTTCATCTTTGAGAAAGATTTTAGTTTGCATGATTTAAACTTTCATTTAGAGAAATCGGTTCTTAAAATGTTACTGCTCCTTGAAATGTTATTTTGCCTGGTATATGTATGCAACCCAGCGTAATTCTGCTTCTCTTTCTTTGGTAACAGTTGGTAAAATTCCAAGAAGGGGAGCAAAAATTCATACCTGCCCATCCAGAACAACAGGTCCTTATTCAGGCAGCAGCAGGTGATCTCGAAATGACTTGTTACGTAGAGAGGACAATAATTGGAGGACCTGCTGTGAGTTCAGTAATGTGTTTAAATATTATGATATATATTCTGAATATCTCTGTTACTGATTAGAAAACTTGAATCCCTGCATGGCCGGATGGTCTTGTGGGTTGTTTCACTTGAAAAAAAAAACATTTATACCGGTACATTTGCCTTATATTTTTGTATTTTCTTGAAGATGTAAACATCTGAAAGGATGCCCAAATATCGATTATTGTTGAACTTCGTCTAAATCAAAGCTTCTTTCTCTACAAAGGAAGAAATTGCATATAATCAAAGTGGTTTTCCGGCTTTTGCATGATGTGGATATTGACAAGAAAAGTATGAAAAATATTGCGAATTCTATATTTTACGCACTTTATGATTATCAGTTATTGTCTCGCCCACCATAGGTAAAGGTGTCTATCGATCTGTCTGTCGTCCGTCATCTGTCACAAATCCCAAAATTTTGCCCGCTCTATTGTTACCAAAAACTAGGCAACCGTTAATCCTATTGTGACCAAACTTGGGTCAGAGATGCACTTGGGGGTCGTTCGTGTTGTGCTGTTGAAGGTCACATGTTAAAGCCAAGGGTCAATGTGTTAAAGTTACATGTACCTGCAGCACTCTTCTGTGACAAATACATTGTAGTTTTGACTCTGCCTCTCCAATTTCACCCATAGGAGGTCATAAGTGCATTTGGAGGACCTTCATGTCTTAGTGATGTTGAAGGTCATGTCCTAATACTTAGAATAATTTAGATTAAATGTAAGCTTTTACCGACGAGACTCTCTTATAACTTATAACTTAAGGGTCATTCCATGTCAAATCACCCAAAAAATCTGAAAATCTTAACCCGACCATTTTTGATTTTGATGAAACTTAGTGTACTTATGAGTGTGATCTCACAGCACCAAATCTCAAATTTTAGGTCAATCGGGTGAGGGGTTTGGGAGATACGGCCCACCAAATTTTGAGATTTTTGCAAAAATGGGGGTGGCGGGCCTACCTTTGAACCCTTGTATCTCGGGAACTAATGGGTCAATGTTCACAAAATTGGTATTGTTGGAAAGGGTATTCAATAAGGATTCCAAATCTGCCATCATTTTGAAGATTGATACATGTTGGGGTACTTTGACCTCTTGACATAAGATTTGACCTTGAAATTGACCTTGTGGATCACGTGACCTTGACAACATTTTTCATGAAATGTAATCTCTGACATGTTCACTAAAACATATAAAAATTTCAGAGATATAATATTTTTTGTTTAGGAGCAATAAGGATTGAAAGCATCCATACTCACAGATATTCACAATAAACCCTATTATAATGTATACAATACATGCAATATGCACTGTACAACATACATCTTCCACATGTTTTTTGTTCTAGTCATATCCATCCTAAATGTCAGCAGTACTTAAATAGAAATATAATGAGAAGTTCATATAGGCCTAAAGGGTTAACAGGATGTATGGCTTCAGGCCTCTGAGTCGGTTCTAGGACAATTACCCCTGGAAAATTACCCCGGAAAACTACCCTCTTAGGACAATTACACCCCTATTCGTTAAAGGGAAGTCCAGTCTGATAAGTTGGTTTTAATCAAAGCAGATTTTTTTTTCGGGGTAATTATTCTTGAGGGTAATTTTCCAGGGGGTAATTGTCCTAGGGGTAATTTTCCGGGGTAATTGTCCTCGGGGGACAGCTTGTCCTAGGAGGTAATTTTCTGGGGTAATTGTCCTCTGGGTGTGATAGTCCTTGGGGTAATTTTTTTGGGGGTAATTGTCCTCAGGGGGGACATTTCCTGGGGTTAATTTTCCAGGGGTGATTGCACAGGGGTAATTGTCCTAGAACCGACTCAGAGGCCTGAAGCCATACATCCTGTTAACCCTTTAGGCCTATATGAACTTCTCATTATATTTCTATTTAAGTACTGCTTACATTTAGGATGGATATGACTAGAACAAAAAAGCATGTGGAAGATGTATGTTGTACAGTGCATATTGCATGTATTGTATACATTATAATAGGGTTTATTGTGAATATTTGTGAGTATGGATACTTTCAATCCTTATTGCTCCTAAACAAAAATATTATATCTCTGAAACTTTTATATGTTTTAGTGAACATGTCAGAGATTACATTTCATGAAAAATGTTGTCAAGGTCACGTGATCCACAAGGTCAATTTCAAGGTCAAATCTTAGGTCAAAGGTCAAAGTACCCCAACATGTATAAATCTTCAAAATGATGGCAGATTTGGAATCCTTATTGAATACCCTTTCCAACAATACCAATTTTGTGAAGATTGACCCATTAGTTCCTGAGATACAAGGGTTCAAAGGTAGGCCCGCCACCCCATTTTGCAAAAATCTCAAAATTTGGTGGGCCGTATCTCCCAAACCCTCACCCGATTGACCTAAAATTTGAGATTTGGTGCTGTGAGATCACACTCAACAAGTACACTAAATTTCATCAAAATAAAAAATGGTCGGGTTAAAACCATTGGGTGATTTGACATGGAATGACCCTTAATAACTTATAAATTAGTTATAATGTTCAAACTGCAACCAAACATGGAAAAAAGATGCTCTTTAGTCTTTAGTGACATTCAAGTAATTTGGCCCCATGTGAGCAAGACACAATCTGGACATTGCCTTGTTTTGAATTAGAATGCTGTTTTTAAGTACATCTCCGATTATGACCATCCAGAGATTAATAACACTGGGTAATACTAATAATAATTATGACAATAATTATACTCATACTATTAATACTACTTTTACTACTCTTAAATAATACAGTTGTTACATTGTGTATATCGCTGCCATAGCAAATGTATGCGCTGAAGAAAAAAGAAATGAAAGAAAAAAAAAGTTGCTGTAATTGCCCTTCTGTAGATCAGTCAAAATGTTTTATAAACAAGTACATTTTTGAGGATAGTTTTTTTAACTTATAACTGTTGGATTCTTCCTGCATATGAGATGGTATGGTGTTCTATAGCGCAGGGGCAGCATAAGTAAATGACCACTCCTCTAAAAACTTGGTCGGAACAACTGGACATTGCAAAATATTGTTCTCAGCTGAGTTCAGATTGTTCGAGGTTGCATATTTTACCAAGGACTCATAATTAAGACACCGATCGGTCAGTAACAGTATTTTGAAAAGTATGCTTGACTGAACTTAAAGCCATGTAATTGCTTTAAGTGGTTATGTGAGAGGATCATTTACTTACATGTGGTTGGAGTTATCAATCTTGCCACAGAGTTGAAAATTATGGATCTGTAACATAATCAGATTCTGATTCTGAATTTGGAATGGTAGGAATTACTCTTCCAAATGCTGGATATGCTCAAAATGGTTCCTGGAGCTAAATTCAGGACAATATTTTTATTACACACTTATAAAGCAGATGATTAATATAGAAAAATAAAAGGGAAGTTCGATCACCCATCCCCTTGATGACCTCCTTTCAATATATTTTTTGTTGTTAAAGGTTGTCTCCATTGACAAACTAATAGGTGGAACCAGGATCTGTGAGCCCTTTCAGTTGGACTCCACCGACCAGCCAGACATTGTTGCAGTTTCACTGAAAGTAGGACAAAATAAGAGACTACAGGTCAATTTCTTGTTTCCGTTGGATTTCTCAGCTCCTCACAGAAGAGAGAAAGGTTCTCCAGAAGATCAAGGTATTTTGGTTTAAAGAGAAGGGTGGAGTTCTGGTAAAGGTGAACGATTAATTTGTCATATATTTTTCTTCTTTAAAATGTTAGTTGGAAGAAAGTCATAGTAGAAATGTCCCCTGCAAAGATTGGTGACTGAAGTAAGGAAATGTCAAGCTCTTGTTGGTGCAATTTTGGTAATTTCCTCCATGTAATATAGGTTCGTAATTTAATGAATGATCCATTACTTTTAAAAGGGTTATTATGGTCTGATAATTAGAAATCAAACGTCTTGCTTGTCCTTGATTTTAGAGTTTTTTTTTTAGGTGCAGGAAATTACACATTTCCTAAATTTGTGTGACATTCAGCATTTACAATAAATTTACTTCCTGATGTATGCAGTGTATGTCAGAAAAATACACTTCTATAACTGCCTACTGTTTGACTAAATCGTAAATGTGGCTTTATGTGCTACACGTGTGCACTTGTAGAATATTCATTATTGCTTCTTTTGGTACCGTATCATGGGATGATAATAGGGACTTTTAGATTTTACACAACGAGAACGTGGACTGCCACGGTGACATCCTTTTAAGGTAATGTGACGTCCCTTTAAGGCACTGCCGGGCACGGGCCAGTGCCTTGAAAGAATGGCACACGTGGCAGTCCACTACGTCGACGTGCAAATCTAAAAGTCCCTAATACCCCCTTCACATACATGGATTTTCTTACGAGTCCTTACGGATCGCACATATTCACGGATCTTTCACGGATCCTTACGATTTTGCCACTTTTACGACCGATTTAAGAGTTGTTACGAGCTTTTTAGGAGCTATTTACGGTTTATTACGGATTATTACGAGTTATTACGATGTAATACTACGAGCAACTTGCGTGCTAGTTACGACCTGTTTACGTGTTGTTATGAATAGTTACGAATATTTACGAGTCCTTACGATTTTTAGCCAAAAATAACAACTGAAAATGAAGTGTTCGAATTTGCAGCATTTATACCTTCCCTAAATCGTAAGCAATTCGTAAGAATACGTAAAGTATACGTTTCTATTCGTAAAGTACTCGTAACTACACGTAAAGTGCTCTTAATAACTCGTAACAATCCGTAAAGCCATCGTAACACGACCCGAATAAAATCGTAAACAATACGTAAGCACTCGCACTAATCCGTAAATAATCCGTAAATAATCCGTAAACAAATCGTAAACTAACCGTAACAAATCGTTAAAAACCTTTGTTACGAGTCATTTACAGATTCTTGCGAGCAGTTTACGGGTGGTTACGTGTTGTTGCGAGCTGTTTACGATACTTACGGATTGTTACGACCTATTTACGAGTTATTTACGGAAAAATTAATCCGTGGACAATCGTAAGAAGATTTTTGACATGTCAAAAAATTCGCCTCTCCTTTCACGGATCCTTAAGAGTGTCTGCGAGTTGTTGCGAGTTGTGACGGGTTATTTACGGATACCAGCGAGTTATTTAAGGATGCTTGCGATTGACTACGAGTTGGCGATCCGTAATGACTCGTAAGAAAAATCCGTGTATGTGAAGGGGGTATTATACCGCGTTGGCTGCACATAGGTCAATTTAGGTTACCTGGTAAAAACCAGATTGTACCAACTGAGAAGGTGAGTAGTATATCGCAAAACAAACAAGGGAGAATATTACCTACCACATTGAGTTATCAAGCCATGTTAAAGAGCAATCCAAACCTTGTAATAAGTTGATTTTAATGTAAGCAGAAAAATAACAGAAACAGAATGGCAAAAGTTTGAAATGAATCGAACCAATAATAAGGAAGTTATGAATGTTTGAAATAAGAGATTACTAAGTCCATGCGAATTTCAAATTGGTAGTTTGGTCAGGGGATTGAGACGTAGGACGTGGGTAACTCTCCTATTTGCCGTGTAAAAAAATATCATTAATTTCTGTTTTTCTCGTAAGTTCCTTCTCTCCTACTCTCCTACTCAAAATATATTATAGATATCATATTATTATAGGTCCTCTAAAAAGAATAGACCCTCCTGAGCCATGAATTTGAGAAATATTCAAATTTTAGTCATTTTATATGTTGGAACAGATGGGAAAGTGGTCCGGCACTTCATTACATTGACATTACCGCTTCAGCCAATTTGTAGTGCTCATACTTATAGTGATTACAACTTTTTTAAAAAATCATAACTTTCTTATATTCAGTCAGATTTAATTGAAACTTTCATCAGTTTGCTCCTCTGATTTGTATGCTTTCTTTTAGAGTATTTTATCTATTTGGGTAGGATTTCCCTTTAAGGTTAAATTTCATGGATTATTTACGATTGCATATGCCCATGTGGTGCATATACTGCCGGATGTGATGGGCGCTGATCAAATTATCACTTAAAATCCAAGCTTCATCCATGAATATTGTGTATTATTATTGTTGTCTTTATTATATTATTATTGATACTATTATTATTAGTAGTAGTAGTAGTAGTAATAGTAGTTGTAGTAGCAGTAGTAGTTGTAGTAGTTGTAGTGTTATCATTGGTAGTAGTTTTAGTAGTGGTAGAAGTAGTAGAAGTAGTAGTAGTATGATCACAAACATGATCATGTATTTTATGTTTTGTATTTTTTTAAATATATTTAAAATACTAATTTTGTCATAAATGTTTGTTTTTATCTGCCATAAAGTTTTCGGTCGTGATAATTATTATCTGATTATTATCTGTGTTAAGCCATTATTTATGGAAATTATTTCTTTATTCATTTGTATATAATGTATGGAATTACTGTATATGATGGAATTAGTTTTCAAAAAATAAAGAACCCTGTGGAAGGGGGAAAAAGTAGTAGTATTACAACATAATAGTATTACATAGTGTAATTGAGATTTAACTTTTGTCCATCATAAGAGACAATCACTAAAGAAATGTTCATGTTTAAAATCCCTTCAAAAAATAAAAGTCGCTGTACGCGGGAGCGATTCTCGTCTAACAATATGAATGTATCTTTAATAAAAAATCTTAATAATTTTCACCCAATATATCATTTTCAACTGAGCTGACTGTTACATCCCAGAAATGGATATTGCATTGCAGGAATATATCTTTCCAGTCTGTTCCCTGGAGATTAATTTATCTCTGGTAATACAATTTCAAATTATTCTGTATTCGAAGAATTTAATTTTAGCACAAATAAACTTTATTTGCTGTGAATTGTGAAATGCGAAATAATTTGACATAGGAGAAGTTTTTGATAAAATGATTGGCCCTGATACCAAACATAAGAAATTATATTATAATAATAATAATAACAACGTTGCTTATAAAGCACTTACCAGCGAAGTCTCTAAGCGCTATAACAAAGAAAATAGAGTGATAAACAATTACATATTAAACAAAACAAAAAATGCAAATAAATCTACAAATTACTATACATATGAAATACACAACAATGTGAACAGAGTAAGTTAATCATCAAAACCAATTTTGAATAAATGTGTCTTAAGACAAGTTTTGAATTGGTTAACAGTTTGAAAGGTTTTGACATTTAAAGGTAGTTTGTTCCAAAGTTCCGCAGAAGCTTTGCAAAAAGAGCGATGACCATAAAAAAGGGTTGACACCGAAGTTGACATGAGGTTTAATTGTGAAGATGACCGTAGACTTGAGGGTTTGTATTCGTGGATTAGTTCTTGCATATAAATTGGTGCCAATTCATGAATGCATTTATAAGTTGAAACCAAGATTTTGTACATAATGCGGTAGGTCACTGGCAACCAATGCAATTTGCGAAGTACTGGAGTTATGTGTTCACAAGAACGTGTGCGTGTTACAAGCCTGGCAGCAGAGTTTTGGATTCTCTGGAGTTTTGCAATGTGCGAGTCCGGAAAGCCATAAAGAAGGCTATTGCACTGATCAAGACGGCATGAAATAAATGCGTGTATAAGCGTGTCGGGTAGATTATTGATCAAGAACATTTCTCATACGACCTATCTTGTACAAGGCATATGAAGCTGAGCGACAAATATTTTGTATATAATCATCCATCCTAAGATCATTTTCAAAGATGACACCAAGGTTACGTGCACATTTGACAGGTCGTATCGGAACATTAGCAATTTCGACAGATGGTAAATGGTTGGACTTTCTGAATCGAGATGTTACATGAACAACCTCAGTTCTATCCTCATTTAACTTCAAATCATTAGCAGTGGACCAAGCTTTGATATCATTTATACATCTTTCAAGTTTGGTAATGACAGAATGGTCGGAATCACGTTTCAAAACAACATAAACTTGGGTGTCATCTGCATATATCATTGGTGATACATGATTGTGGAGATGTGTTTCCTTTGAAATTTGAAATTAAATATTAAGGTTCCCTTAATTCAGTTCTCAGAAGTACAGAATAATGAGTAATACAAATAGTTCAACGTTACTTTTTCCTGGTTCTCGAATTTGCAGAACAACTACAAGGTGCATCAGGTTCACAGACACTGCAAAAATCACATCGAAGTAAAGAAGAAATTATGGAGTAAGTTATGATAATTTATTTCACCTGCAATCTATCAGCATGGTTAGTAGATTAAGACTGAGATTAGAGCATGTGCAGGTATAAACCTGAAATCACTAATGCATTTGGAGGAGGGAGGGGCAAGGGGGCAGTTTGCCCCGAACCAACAACAAATTTGCACCAAAAAAACCCCAGATTTAATACGTATATAAACTATTGCGAAGTAATGATAATCAAATTTTTGCAGAAACTTTATCATTACAGTGTGGATAGTATTTCCTGCATTATTTGTTTGCTCGGTTGCAATGTAAATGTCCGATTGAATAAATGAAGAGAAGGGGCAAACAGGGCTCACAAATCTTATAATTACAGTCCAGTGGAGATCCATGTAATTCAATGCTGTCAGTATGCAGCATGTTATGAATTAAAAACAGTCTGAGGATCGCTCGCAAATGAATAACAATTGAATATCACTGTTACTGATGGTGCATGTGATATTATATCAAGATCATAGCATTTCAAATTAAGACGAGATGGATTATTACATAGCGCTGTTCAGATATTACTCCGGTCATCGAATTCATTCACGCATAATTTGCACCATCTCCAACCCCTGGGGAGTATCCCATGTTGGTTTCACTATACCCCTCCAAGGAGAGTAGGGTCCGGGAAGATTTTTTGATTAAAGGCATCATTTAACAATGTTAAATCTGAGATGCATGGCACTACGTGTTATCAGTGTCTGTGATATGTGGTACTAATGAAGAACTGAAAAAATTGCGCTTCAAAATGATCATGAAGTGCCTCAAAAAAGTAAAAATCTTTGAGTGACCGGTTTTACCATACTCATTTTCCCCAATAGACTGTAGTATTATGAAAACCGTTAGGAAAACGCAAAATTTGATTTGATTTCCAATCATATATATCTTGATAATCAGACAGGCGATCGGCTTGTAAAAGTCATGGGGTTCCTTACTGACCTAAAGGTTTATATATTTATCATTGCAGCATGGGCTAAATCCAGGATTTTGTTTCAGAATCTGAGACAAAGTTACCCAATCCCTTTAAATACACGAAAACACCTCCTTCCCCGTCGTCATTACATGCTATTAGAAATGTACTGAAATACTCTACATTTCGGACGGGGTTTTATTTTGATGAAATGCATGTATGCATCTAAATGTACAACGGAGTCTTCCTTACATGCCACATCTGATTCCTTTATTATTTTTCAAACGCTGCATTTTTCATCAAAATAAAAACATGTCCGAAATGTAGAGTGAGGCAACAGATCAAACAGTTAGAATATAACTGGTGAAGTAAGGGAAATAAGTGAAGAGGAGACGACGAGACAAGCACTAAAATCGTGTGCATTATTATGGGATATTGTTTCATCGCAAAGCATGCCGGGACAAATTCCTAGTACGCAGTAGATTTTCACCTTCGCCGCGATCAGCTGTTCCATTGCCAATAACGGGATTTTTATCCTGTCAAATCAACATCATAATCTTGTACATGATCCGTTATTCTGCAGTGATTTTCTTTTATTCCAGTATCATTTGTACAATTAGAAACCAAAGATTGTGATTATGTATTTTTATGACGATACTTCCAAAAATAAAGCTGATAATACGAAGTATAGTGGGCTAATGAGAGTGGGTTCCGTTGTATGAATATATAGTCCCATATGTTCAAATGTGTGTGTGTGCAGTTTGCGTCCATGGTTTGCCTTTTAAAACTGCTAAACATTCGTGTTTTAGGTTGAAGGATCGTCATAAAAATACATAATCACAGAATTTGGTTTCTTACCGTACAAATGATACTGGAATAAAAGAAAATCACTGCAGAATAACGGATCATGAACAAGGTTATGAAGTCGTGTTGATTCGACAGGATAAAAATCCCGTTGTTGGCAATGGAACAGCTGATCGCGGCGAAGGTGAAAATCTACTGCGTACTAGGAATCTGTCCCGGCATGCTTTGCGATGAAACAACCGTGAAGGCACGTACACTTATTTGGTCCCTTGGGTGACGTCACAAATCTCCGGCAGTGTTCGGAGAGCTCTTCAAGTGCGAAATTTGGGCTGTATTTTACCGTTTTAAAATTGATAATAATCGTTACTTTGAATGTTTCAAAAAAGGAAATTTCAAAAACATTGTTCAATTTAACCTGCCCTCATGCACTGGTACAAGTTAAATCAATATTTAAAATTAATGAATGTCTACTTCAATGATTTATTCAAGGAACATTCCAGGAAGACAGGAAGACTTTGACGAAAAGCTGACCACTGTTGCTCAAAAAGTTGTCGGGCGTGATGAAATCAATAAACTCGGGAAGGCTCTCGGCTTTGAGCCAGAAGATATCGAACGTCATGTCGACACAAACATGAAGAATTCAGATGTATCATACAATGGTACACTGTCAATGCTCCGAAAGTGGAGAAAGAAGCAAACCAAGGCCACAGAGTGTGAAGCCCTAAAGGATGTTCTAAAGAAGGCTGGTCAAATTCATCTCGCTGATGAGCTATTTGGCACTTAATGAGATGCGAATTATGCTTCTCTATTGAGAACTACATTGTTCCAGTGATATATATGAAAGTATAATGGTTGCATTGCTTAATGAAATTTTGTCATGTAAATAATCATGCCTTTTTTCTAGCAATTAAAAACAAGTTTATATGCCTGTCAGTCCCACTCAATTTAGGACTTTTCATATCACGCATGTCATCTGAGCTGAGCAATTATGACGTCAATTATGACCGCGCATATCCATTGTTTAAGGATCACTTATATTGTCTTTAACCTAATATAGAAAGTACCTTCCATTGACAGACAATTTTATAATGATATTTGATGATTGTACAAGGAAAATTATTTGAAATTCACCTTTCTCAATTCCTATTTATGCCATGCACCAACTTTCTTAATACTAAAAATAATAATATTCTGGGTTTATATTGTATATAACACATTTTATAATGTCAAACCCTTGACAGACATATTATTCGGATTAAGGTTAGCACGCACACAATGTGTGCACATTCGCTACTCATTGGGGAGCTTTCCAGCTAGGTACCATTTTACAGACACCTAATGCTGTGCACATTACAGTGACTTTTGCATCATATTCGGTATCCATTTAACACCTGGGTAGAGAGAAGCAATGTAGATAAAATGCATAGTTTCAGAAATGAGTGTGTACCAAGGATATATCGAACCCATGAACCTAGCATATCTTGTTAAATGTGCAAACCAGTCGACTACGATACCTCTACGGAACACAGAAGTACTTTGAAAATATGTTTTACCATGCCAATATCAATATACAATTTGGTCCCAGAATTTATGCATTCTTTCCATGTTAAAATGCAAAATAAGGATCCAAAATGATCAACACTACTTCCAACATAATTATTTGTAATAATTTTCAGGTAAGAATTTTGAAAGTGCAGATGCTCCCCTATTATATATATATATATATATATTTGTAAAACTATATCTGATGACTTATTTGTGCTGGTTTATAAAAATATATGTATACAAATATAGGCAGCTGATTCCTAAACTATTGATTATTTTTTATGTTTTTGTAGTATTTTCAGACAAAATCTGTCATATTATAAATTTGTATATGTATATTTTCCCGCTTTGATGTATATAGTAAAACTTTCAGGATAGCAAATTGAACTGTAAATACCCTTTACTCGCCACTGTTGCTATGTTGTACATACATGTATGTCTACTATGAGTTTCTCATTATATTCAGCACATTCTTTCGAGCCCGTGCAAAACGTTTTTTTACATGAATTCAAATTTTTGCTATTCCTATTGCTGTACTTTGTTTTGCATAAACTATTTAAAAGCATGTAATATATTTGTGGGTGGGAAAGATTGTCAACATTGTGTTTTATGGGTATTATTTTTTCTTTCGTAGGAAACCGTCAGGCTGGGTACGATAGATGTATACAGTAAGTAGAATATAGGCTCTTTAGACTTTAGAAATGAACTACTGAAATACATGTTATGTCAAATGATTGCAAAGTGCTAAAAATGACCTGCAGTGAGGAAATGGTGTACATTTAAAGCTGTATCATTGTCATCTATAGTTTGACGTATTGCCTTTAACAGTGTGCAAAAGCTTGATTGCCTTCTTCTGTTCATGATTACTATCAGACATAAAAATAAGGTATTGCAATTTCTACCAGCTAAAACATCAAAAATGTATTAGATATAATGTTAAGTTTCGAGATATAAACAAATACGAGAACAACCTTTGTTCTATTTTGAAATATACCACGAAGATATTCATTTCTTTTTATTCACATATTGATAGAAGGAGAAATATCCCAAAGTATTTCCTATTTTGTAGATTTTTATCTGTGTATTTCAAAAGAAAAGATTACAATGGCCTATTATCTATATATCATGTCAAAGAGTGAAATACATACATTAAGATATATTTTGGGTGTTCGTTATGAAACAAAGAATTCGCCAAAATCAGTTATTGATGCTTGGGAGAATTTCTTCAAAGATTTTTGTGCCGAAAGTCTTTCATATTGTAAATAACGACCTTCCATTTGCATTTACCTTGAGACTACAGTATATACACGTAGGTTTGTCAAGTGTATGTGATATTCATTCTAATCATAATGTACTCTTGTGTCCGTCATGAATACTATCTGTATCAAAAATGTATTGCTTCTAGTACAATGTAAAGTTTTAAAATGTTCTGATTCAGAATAAACTCATTTTAAACTGCCATTTATTTTGATAATGCTTTATATAATAAGCAATGAATATATGCAAGAAAATGTTCATGAAATTTTATATTACCAACAACTGCACACGACGATGGAATTACAGCGCGCTCTCTCTCTCTCTCTCTCTTTCTCATCTCTTGCTGAGTCATACGCTTTGCCGAGTGACATTTGATTTTCATGTATATATTTTTGGCTTGTCTCGAAAGGGTGCGGCGCGGTGCGTACAACGTAAACTTTATAGAAAGCCCCCCCCCCTCCCTGTGATTCATTTTATTTATTTATTTAATTATTATAAACGCCTGATCCGCAAGACTACTTAAAAGTAGTTTTATTTAATTTTTAATCTGTTTCAATGTTGATTATTTCAATTTAAACGACTTAAATTTCTATTCCTTAAATTCTATTAGAGACGACTTATGTGACAGACTAGTTAACGCACCCTTTCGAGAAAGCCCCCTGCTTATCCCGAAAGGGTTCTAAAAGGCGGTACTCCGTTCTTAACGCACCTTTTTTCTCGAAAGGGTGCGTTGAACGCACCACACCGCGCCGCACCGCACCTTTTCGAGACAAGCCTATTTTTGTCCTATTCCAACATAAAAGTTTATTATTGATTCCTTTAAAAAAACATGTAAAAACGCTTCTGTTTAATTCTTAATTTGTTCTACATGCGCCTAGAGCACTCTACAGAGTGGATTTGGCACTTTATAAGTTTATTTATTATTATCAAATATGCTTGAAATCTTGCACAAGTAGACTATAATTATAAATATTTGTTGTTCTTCTTATGATAAGAGACTCATAAGCATTTGTATTTTGATACTCCCGAAATGTATTATAAATATTTGGTTTTCCTCAAGATATGATGTAAATGTTTTTATATTTCTGTATAGACCAACTCCTGAAATATATTGAAGTAGTGTTATTTAATTTTGTTTAAATATTAGTGACTAGGTCTGCAAGAAAAGGGCCTATTGTTAAGTGTCATCATTATTAGTGAGGTAAGTTGGTCTGGTGGTAATGTCCGTGCTCTCTGTCTTTGCCTACAAACTGACCCTGATCGGACCCAGGTTCGTGAAACTGAGTCACGTCTTTCGGATGGTGAACTTTACGCCAAAACCCACATCTATATTTACATAATACTATTTCTAGAAATAGCACAGACAACGACTCATTTGCATACATAAATACGAAATTTGACGAATTAGCTAATGCTACGTTTACACTATGTTCCCGGCGGCCACGGCAGCCCCGTTTGCCCGAAACGTAGTGCGCCGTGGGATTTTGGCTATTTTTGTTCTCTGTATTCAAGTTTTGTTAGGTCTTGCCAAGTTTTCTCACGGTTTATCATGGTTTCCGTGACGGGCCGTGGGATGAAAGGGGATGCTGTCCCGGAGGCTCCAAGGCACACTCCGGTTTGGCCTGCGGTCTACCACGGATGCCAGTACGTTCCCTGCCGGTCCGTCACGTTCTGATGGTGTCCCTCATGTTTCGTATGTTCTGATCAAGGTCTGACACGTTTTTCACGTTCTGTCAAGGCTTTCTACGGATGAAACGTGGACGCCGGGCCGCTTTTGAGCACGTTTGTGCCCACGGTATAAAAATAAGGCATCCCAAGCAATAGCAATCATTGTACCGTGAGACCAGCGCGTCGTGTCAGACCTTAGTAGAACGCAACGCACCTTAGCGCGCCGGCCCGTAAACCGTCCCATTACGGACAGCCTCCAAGTTTTGTTAAGGCCTATTACGTACTGTCACGTTTTGTTGCGTTCACCCCGCTTTACTACGGCCTACTAGGTTTCTCATCCGCACCGCGACTGCCGTGGCAATTTTTTTGACAGTTTACAAATCTGGCCCGGAAAACAAACTTGCGTCACCATTCAAGGGGGATACAACTCTGGAAATAACTTACCTGGAATAGAAGCTGAAACATGAGCGACATTATTAATGAAAGCTCTCACTAGTTTATTAACTATATATAGGAGATTGGTAATAAATGTAACCCCTATTAAAGTATATGGAAAACTCATTGCCATAAAGGTGATGTCACTTTGATCATTGTTGGACATTGTTTCTGTATACATAACACGAATAGTATGTTCCTCTTTTCGAACTGTACGACTGTGCAGGCTTCTTTACATGGGACGTCGATAAAACTACATTATACACAATGGACATGTGTCCCGGGGCTATATCAGGATGTTATCTAAAGGGGAAAACTTTGGTATTCCAGTGTTATCCAAAATTACCTTAACAATTACATGACATTTAGTGACCCCCAAACTTTTAAACAACCATGACTTTGCTATTCATTCCTGATTTTCCTCAGCCGTTAATCAGTGCAGTAGCTTTTACCTTGTTATACCCAGAAGAACATTAAGAGCTGGATTGTCATTTCATCATCCTAACAATCCTAATGCGTTTACAGTGCACATTTTGTAAAGCCTGGGATTATTTCCTTGATCTATTCTTACAGTCAACTTTCCATTGTTTTCATTAATCAAAGAATTGTATCCATTTCCGTGTCTTGATTCCATGGTCCCATTCACACGACTCTTATAAACATCGCGATCTTATAGCGAATATTCATCAGCAACTACACTATTTTGGCTTAGTTTTTAACAGCTCGATTTCATCGCGATGTACGTAAAATAGCACTGCTTAGACCGTAGTGCTGGTATGAGGGCCGTGGTCTATGACGGGCCTTACAAGCCATTATTCTGTACAACAATACGACTAGACAGCCATCGAATGGATGAATAGTTGTATACTTGTACATTACAATGGCCTGTACGGCCCGCCATAAGCGTCTCTTCCGTTTCACTACATCTAAGGCCAAGACAATGTGATCCTTAGTTTCTTGTCCTGAATTTGTTTGTGTTGGGAGTTCCATGTTATTTACTATTTGATATCTTTACTGTTTATAACAACGCTATTGGGTCAATTTAAAAGACATTATCTTAGCCAAATTGGCCTCAAATATTAAGGTAGCCAATTGAAGGAGGGAAAATGGACCGAGAAACTAGGAATAATTATATCTTGGCCTACAGTACTTATTTGTAATTACTTCCAATTCATTTCATTTGTCCCTTGTGATTGTAGGCCTATGCTTTTTATGTCTAAATGTTAAGTACGCGTATTCACAGCCCAAGTAAGTGCCAGCTTTCACCAAGTTATTTTTCGACATTCCTTGTCTTTATTTGATAAAGGAAGGTGAAAGTAAAAAATCAGACGTGCTCAAAGTTTGAACAATAATGCTAATAAAGTAGCAAAAACAAAACATTAGTAAATACAAGAGGAGAAAATGATGATACAGGAAATTATTAAATGAGAGGATCCCCCTTCCACATACTACATACTTCAAGAGTACATCGAAAACACCGACTACAACACATCTGAGAAAAATGACCCCCAAAACCCCGACAAAATAATGATAATATAATTTAAGGATACATCATCAGAATACATGTTATTATTGATATTATTATCGTTATTATTATACTATTATACTCGAATGCCAATTCCTGGGAACGTGTTGGGAGGGGGATCTTCGAACATTAGTATACAACACATATATAGAACCGCCAAACCGCCAAACCACAAAAAACACAAATCAAACAAACGGGAGACAAACAACATGCTATACAGGTATAAACCCTACAATTTACCCTACAATTTACATTGACTACAGGCGAAATTTTTGTACAAAATTGTATGAAAATTAAAATGAATTGTTATCATATTATTTGAGGAAGTCGTTTGTGTACGTCTGAGTTTGAGCAATATCCAATTACAAATAGGAAAGTTATGAATTTTTGAAGTTGTCACACAGATTGGCAGCAATGTGACGTATCTTGCGAGCTCCTCTCCAACTTACTCTGTACAGAAAATTTCATAAACTTTCATTTTCTTGGTTATTGATAACGGAACAGATTTGTTCATACAGGTGTTGTACTTAAAAACATATTTACAACAACTGTATATAGGAGAAAAATATATCTAAAAGTGTTATTATGGAAAACTATAAGTGGTTGAAGTTCTAAGTACAGGGCAAATGGTAGGGGACCTCGCAATATACGTTACAGAGTTGATAATTTTTGTTCGATTGAGTTTAGATTTTTTTTTTTAAATCGGTTTGTGCTCAAACTTTCACTGACCTATTTCTCTCATTTGTTTTCTTCTCTCAAAACCATCTTAATATCAGGGTTAAAATTCCCTTTAAGTAAGTATACATTTAACATTTTCGTGTCCTGGTGACGATATATATATATGTATATACAATCTTTTTTTCAGACGGATTCGATTCATTTGAAAGAGAAGCGAACTGCAGACAAGTATGCATAGCAAAGTCCAACAATAAAGTCATTGATGCAACCGCTCTTTTTGCTGAATTTAAATTACAACTCAGTATATTTTATTAATATATGAGTGGAGTATTTCAATACAATATGACCTAATATACCCCAATAATACAAAAAGGAAAGACAATACAATTACAATTCTATATTAATAAATCCCATGGACCCGATCGCAACTGCTTAAAAAAATAAACCTTAGGCAATTTCCATAACCATGTGCATCACCTATTGCAATATGCGAACATGACAATGACGTATTGATTAATCCCAACATGATTTATATTTGATAAAGAATAGGGTATTCAAATTTCCGTTGAGTGTATTTTTCCAAAATTGTTACAATCGTGTTTGATGATGATATGTATTAGCTGCTTCAAGTTGAATTTACTAAGCTTTTTAAGCTCTGCTTACTTTTTTGTTTATTAAGTTGTCATTTTATTATCATGAAACAAATTTCTGCACGCATAGTATAACTTGACATCACTTTAAGATTGATCATCATCTTCATAATGTCGCATTTCAATAAGTACGAATTAAAAATGAATATTTATATCACTACCATAGAGAAAGAATGCAAAATGCTTTTTCAATACATTGTTCCAAATGATGTTTAAAAACCATGGAAAATGTGTCGGGACAGAATTTAAGGTGAACTTTATAAATCATTAGACACATTCTGTATCGAGATCTACGATTCGTGTTAATCGAAGACAGTTGTTATCAGCTTTTGAATATTGCCGCAGATAATACAGAAAATATTAAATTGGTAATCAACTATAAACAATAGTGCATATCAATTATAAACCAAATCTAGAATAACTTAAGATGGGTGTAAGAGGAAAAATGATCAATTCCTATATCTGCCTATTAGTGGAGTTTCGTTTGAAACTCAACAACTCTACTTCTCTTATTTTTTTGTAATTTATTTCAAAGCAAACAACCTATTATATCAAACTACTTATATATTAAGGGGCCCGTTTCTCGACACCGTCATAAGTCTAACTTCTTGACGAAACAAGCGCTAAAAAGCTACTTGTCCGTTACTCGTTTCACGAAGCTCTCTTTGCCAAGGTCAAGGACAACATCCTGACTAAGTAGTTATGACGCCTCTGACCCTGTCATATCCCAATCATGACTTTTTTAGTCGATGAGCAAGGCCACCACATCTCTTTTATTGGGTATTAGGCAAAAAAGGACAAAAATTCCTCCAGCTTTTACCGTTCTATATTATATGATTTTTTTGTTGAAAACATGTCGTGCTAATATCAAAAGGATTTTCCTCCCGCTGATTCTACGCGTTTATTTCAACATTTTCATTTTGAAAAACAAAACATATGTCATATTGAAGTAAGATCAGTACACAAAATACAAAGGAAACTTGAACATACAAATCATGATAATAAACAAAACTAACAAAACCAAAGACAAAATAGTCTGAAAAGAGCGAGAAAGAGAGGGTAAAAAATAAGAAAATGTTTGATAAGCCTGTAAAAAGAGCAGTGGGATTTGGAAGACACTTATATAGACCGTTATAAAGTCTGATGGGAGAAGGACGTTAAACGTTTGTAATATCAATCCCCCTGGAAAGACCGACCACCCACAAGTATATACACACACACACATATATATATATATATATATATATATATATATATATATATATAAAAGTGCAAGAATTCTCAACTCTGACATGACACACACACAGCACCGACAGCCCAATTAACACACAAGCAAGGTAAAACACTTTGAAATTGCATAATCATTTCTAAGTTTATTCCGAAGTATTTCTCGTACTAATTTTTGCTAAGTTCATGATGCTTGACTATGATTGAGTGATATTAAGTTTTTATGCCATGTATATCTGTTCATACAATGTATTTGTTTCTGTATGTGTTTGCACTTCAGAACCTGAAGAAGGCCTCACAAGCCGAAAGCTCGTAATAAAATTGTAAAGTACAGCTACGTCTCACGTTCCTAGACCATTTTCTTCACGCCTACATGTATATATATATATATATATATATATATATATAAGGATATAATGAGGATCTGCGATTACAGTCGATAACTTCACGCACGCGCGTGCCCCCGCAACCCACTGTCGGTACGGTATGCAATTGTATTATGCAGCAGTTTGCCGTGAATCCCGTGAGAAAGTGTATATTATAAGTCTTCGTTTTAGGAAAAAATACTCAAAAAAAAGAAAAAGAAAATTGACACGAAACAGGTAAGAAACATAACGCCTTTTAAATCATGGCCATTATTTGAACGATTGATGAATATTCACTTGATTTTGGGTATGTTTTAGTAGGGTATCTCTACGCCGGAGTAACGGGGTCAAAGTAGGGATATGATTCTGAATAAGCGCCATATGTTTTAAAATATAGATGGCTCTATTTCTGTCATTTTGATATTTTGATTTAGCAAGTAAAATATAAGGGTGTAATTTTTATTTTATTTTTTATTATGTATAAACTAACGAATGAAAATATCTGGGTGTACCCATCATAAAAACAAAACTGATTCAACGGTTATGAAATGATTTACTCGTAATTGTATTTTAAAGGTAAATCCATCCAATTTCTGATGTATTTTGGATGTTTTGTCACCTGCTGCTATTTTCAGTCGTTTTATTTCCTTATTCTTCAAAGTAATCGTAGTTTTCCTAAAATCACTGTTTTAAATGAGGTGGAACTGCAACTAAGGCTTTGTCTCGGCTTCTCTTCTCGCATAGGGTATCGTTGTCATGAGATATCTCGCTAGTAAGCTTTTCGTGAAACGGTTTTGGAAGATCAGAGACATCTCCGTAGTTGGCGGATAAAGTTAGGACTGTCTTGTCGTTGTTTTCGAGAAACGGGCCCACGGATTCTCGTTTCCACCTTTTTTGTATTCAACATGTTATGCAATAATGTGAGTGCGGTTTAAAGGTTGATGGGTATTAATGAAACTTCGAAACATATCATGATATGAATCTTTACTCGAAAGAGAAACGAAAAGCGCTAATAAAGTCTATTGATATGACCCACCTCGCAATCGTGATAATGTCTGGTAATACAAATCGACACTTATATACAAAATAAATATTTAAACAAAAATCCATTTAGGCATTATCCCATTTATGGTTGTACCCCGATTTTTTTATTTGACACCCGTGCTTAATCTTTCAACTAGGAAGGATTAAGAGGTAAAATGCCAGAGTAAAAATAATTTAGTCAAACTGGAAAAGTCGCTGTGGAGAAATAACAGCATTTCATCCATATTGGATGGTACTGTGTGTTCTAAGAGGGGGCTTTATAGGGGGGCTTTAGATTTAAGCAAACTAGAACGTATTTCACTCTTCACTTGCGGTACCAATTTAAGAATTAGTACCAATTGGGGGGTACTAAGAGGTTCCTTCAGAGGAGTCAAGTTTATCCAACTCTTGTTTTCGTTTGGCTTGCTGTTTAGCCACTTCCTCATATTCTTGTCGCTTCAAATTTGTTACGACGCTCGATGTTTTCTTTTCTTCTTTCTTTTTTTTTTCAAGCCTTTTTTCTGCTTCCCGCACATCTTTCTGCAAAGCTTTCACTTTTGTCTCTTCCTCTTTCACGTCTTTCTTTGCCTTTTCCCATTTTTGTTCTGCTTCTTGAAGTTTAGGCAAGCCCTTTGGTTTCTTCGCAGTGGGAGCCTTATTGGGAGTGGTATCATCTATTTCTCTCTTCCTGTGCTGTCTGGATGTCAATCCCGTCTTCGATTCGGCCTTCTTACGTGGATTAGCTGCATGTATGAACAACACATGAAAGCTATTGCTCTCATTATCAACTCAACTTGTAAAGAATTTCATTACAATTTTACAATCACACAGCAATACACTTCGGAATCTGAGCACGAAATAAATTATAAGGTTTATTGCATTCGTTTAACCTTTATAATAATAATGGGTGCCGGATTCCCTTGTTTTCAATTGACGTGTTCCTTTAACTATTGTAACATTTGAATGTGTTTCTACGAGAAACCAAGAACTATGGATAGAAAATGATAATTTGTAAAATCACTTTTGCCAGTTGGATAAATCGTATTGCAATGGAAGGTCATTTCCACGATAGATATCAACTAGGGATTGGTAGATTCTTCTATATATACAATGCTAACTTAAGTATTGACTTCTTGGTTCTGACTCCAATTTAAATCGTGCAAAGTAAAATATCGAAATGAATTGGTTACACAATACCAGTTAAAATACATTGGTTTGCAACCAAGATGAAGGGTTTGGCTCTTACCTTGATTAGAAATCATTCAAGACATTAAGGGTCAAAGAAAGATGAAGGCAACGTTTTTTTCTTTTCTTCTCGTTACTTTAATACCCACTCCCAATAGAAATGTAAGTAGCCCATTTATATATGTTTTTATAAAAAACATCAGAGTTTTGTATCATTCGATTGAAAATATGTTTCGTTAGTTATAATCGGTAAACCTCTCCAGGTTGTGTATCATTATACACGGGCAAGTCCAGGATATGTCCCATACTCACGAAACTAAGCATTACCTAAGGACGTTCTGAAATGCGGGCTGGTTATGTATTATCTGTGCAAAATGCCTGAACTTAGTAGTAAATGCATGATCAGCAAGCCCTGCACAGCTATCGTGGCCAAGGTGCGCATGAATATTACTACGGAACGTCTTTAACTGTAATATGGATTTATGAACATTTAGTTAACACACAAATAAAGTTTTATTTGATGTTTTGTCTGATTAATCTTGAACAGAGCTATCAGATTGATACAGTCATCAGATATACTGTAAGCTTAGATTTTGTCGGCAACGTATGGGACAAAATTGATTGGACCTGCCCACGTAATATTCTGTACCACGCACACTCACGCAAGGGTAGATGTTTGTCAGCTGTGGCCGTATGACCACTCTTAATGAGTGCGTTTCTCAGTTTATCCCTCTGATTTTTGATCGCAGTATCATTCATTGCTTTCTGTAGAATCTTGTGGCATTGCAAACCTTCATTGTCTGCATCAGCTGCCGTCATACCAAGTTGAAGGGCCAGCTTCATGACATGACTCCCATTTACGATTTCCGCTGCAATGTCTATCAGTTTTTTGTCCGGAATTCGTGTTATCCCCATGCTGGTATCTGTTCGAATGTGAAAAAAGGAACATAACTTTGTTTTACAGAATTGTAGACGGTGCAGTAAAAAAATATTCTCGATTGCATATCGAGAGGGTCTCGCTTGCTTTTAGATCTAGTAGCTTTTGTTTCATACAATGCCACCTTTCTCCGATATATTAAAGTCAGCACTTCCACACTATTACATTTTCTTCTCCACAATTTGTTTATGTTTCATGTGCTAGAAATGTAAATGTGTTTTTGTTGTTGATTACTGTAACATACGTTACCCTGAGCAAGAGCGAATCAATCTGATTGGCCTATGTGCGACTTTCTTTACAGAGACTCTCAACATGAACAATTTTCTCTTGATACCTGAACTGGCTATTGTTTGTAATGTCACTATAAGCACACACAAAATTCACATACACAGCAGATAATAACATAAGGAAATTTATCTCATAATCCTCCGAAGGCTATCGAAAAATATAATCGAGAATGGTTAAAAGAGCCCATTGCTAGTTGTTAATCGATTTATTGATTTCTATTTCATTTTTTTCATACGTATTCATGTGGGTTATTGTGACATTTGATTTGATTTGATTATATTTATTTATTTTTCTTCATGGTCTTTATCCGAAGTTACAAAATAAATACAACATAAATCATAATGATAAACAAATTCTATACTGAATACATCATCAACGTTAAATACTTACATTGTTATACTAACATAAAAAAGTAATGAAAAGGGACTGTCAGATAAGCTAAGCTTGAAGGCGCGGTAATCCTTTATAAAAGCTTAATAATTCCTATATACAAAAATTATGTTATAGGGATGATGGGAGTGAAAAAAGATGTATGAGAAGATGACAGGAGGAGATGGTGAATAGAGCGATAAAAGGTGATTGCTGTGCTGAAGAGATACAGAGAATACGGTAGAAGGTAGAAGTGAGGGGTAGAAGTGCGGGAAGTACATATTTAGAGGGGGAGGAGGGAATAGACAGGGAAAGAGAAACAAACAGAGATAGGCAGAGAAGAGAGAGAGAGAGAGGGGGGAGGGGGAGAGAAGATAATGTAATGTTTCATTTGCGTCCAGCGTCATCATACTGCTTAAGGAGGTACTTTTTTGTGGCTGTCTTGAATGCATAGAGAGAAGTGTGTGACTTGACTGCATCTGGTAGCGAGTTTCATATATTAGGACCGGTATGTCCGATAGATTCAATTCAATTTAATTCAATGTATTTATTTGTCCAATGTCATTCAACATGGATATTTGGTTTGCTCGCATGTAAAATAAAGGCTCAGTCAAGCTTTTAGAAAATAGAAATATGATACAAAACATGGATACATTTTGGTGATGACAAAATAATAGTCATACATAATAATAATTCTCGTTTGGTTATGCCTTCTTTAGTTTCCTTAAAGGGTAAGTCCACTCCAATAATAACTTACTTTCAATAGAAGCAGAAAAATCAGACAAACCAATCAAAACAAGTTTGAGCAAAATCGGATAACTAATAATGACATGAAAAACTTTGAAAATCACAAGACAAATTGGCAACTCACTCATGAGTCTGTGACGTCATTGCCTCACTATTTCACTAATTTCCCCCTAAAAATCTTATTTCCTCACACCAGCGCCCAAGTTATATTGATAGTAGGCCTAATATGTTTTTGTGTGGATGCACTGATATAGAGTACTTTTTTTAAATCTGTTCAATCATTAAAAATGTGATTTTTGACAAACTATTTATATCAAAATCAATTAATATGAATATAAAATATTCAGACAATAGTATTAATTCTTCAAAGTTCATGAAACATTTTGTGAAATGTCAAGCACGCACACTCTTAAAGTCAGAGAGTAAATTTTGCCGAGTAAAACAAGTTGAGTAACAAAATGAGCAATTCAGTACTCAAGCTGGAGTAAGACCTTGATTTTAGTGGTACTCGTCACCCGAGTAATTTGTTACTTTCGATAAAGAGTAAATCAATGACTCAACGTTGAGTACGAATTTCATTTGTGTCAATTTTGAGTAAACTACGGTTGGGTATTACGCGGCGGCAGGTAATAAATAACTCAACATTGATCTCTGACCTGATTTTACCTCGGGTGCGAATGAAAGTTTGATCGATGGAAAGTGTAACTAACAGCTGGCTCGTGCATGCGCATGCGCGCACGTGCACGTGCAGAATTAAAGCTAGATGCGAAAGAACTGAGAGTGACTGTCGAAGAAATTCTGAGCTCATGGAGCATGGAAGAGTTACAACCTACATTTTTAGGTAAGTATTCCTCATGCTAATTTAATAATGCTACTGTGTGATATTTAGTCAAGATATTTTGATCAAGATTGTGAAATTATTGTTGTCATGCACTGTCAATGTCATTATGCCTAGACTAGTCTATGTGATTGTGAACTTGGGCGTGCGTGCATGCATTAAAGGTACTATGTCCCTTTGCAGGCCAATAAAATGAAAAGGTTAAATTCCATGCAATGGCATTTGAAAGATAATACTAATTTAAAACTCCCTAAAAAAATGGGGCTTCAAAATGTCTGTAAGTGGGAAAATAAAGACTAATAGTCTTGGTTTTCAGACCATTGTACCGCATGGTCGTAAGTTTTATGCTGCCCAAAGATTCAATCAGTTTAATTTTGGCCATTACAAGAAGTGGGTTATTGATGAAGACAAATCTTTTACAGCTCATTTTATGTATGTTATTACCAAAGAAGAAGAAAAGCCATGCAGTCAGTCACTCACTACTGACAATAGTGTCTGACAGTGAGGTCTAGCAAGTAAACGGGTTTCCTTGCATAATTTGAATATTAGGACACTGCTAACGTTTAAATTTCACAGATAGGACATACATGACACATTCATAATTCCTGCAAAGTTCTACAGAATTTGAGATTGGCTGCGAAAGGGACATGGTATCTTTAATTCAGTGACCGGTAATAGCTAGCCTACTTTGCATTTGTATTAAACACGTAGGACCTATTTGGCATGGCCTGGGGTAACTCACTATGAATATGGCGGACAAAGAAAGCGGACAAAATATACAGTTCCTCAGGTAGACAAAGGAACATCCCTTCACTGTTATTATGTAAAAATGTGTATAACAGGTGTCACATATTCACCTGTTCTACACATTTTTACATGATAAGGGAGTTTACAGATAGCACATGGTACAAATGACCCCAAATATCCACAGATCTTTTACACATGGAGAAGTTCCACTTTGAGCATCTTAGAATAATAACTGCCAATGTGCTTCATGAATACCTTTTGTTTGTCCTCTTGAAAATAATACTTCCACCTGCGTATCATAGAATGTACCGTTGGTAATGAATAATGTTACATAACTTTCATGAGCGCATAATCCAGTATTCATCTCTGTGGGTTTTACCATTTTGGTACAAATGACCTTTATCTGCCCATGCTCGGATTGTAACTATGAACTGGCTTATAGCATGCAGTGAAGGGATTTAGCTTTGTCTACCTGAGGAACTGTATATGTTGTCCGCTTTCTTTGTCCGTCATGTTCATAGTGACTCCAGACCCAGGGAGCTCCGACGACGGCTTCGGCGTACGTCGGAGCTACCCTAGGCCTATTCTATTGATGCAGATGGTTCTACAGGACGATTTGCCCTGGGCATTCGGCCAATTACCAATATAAGGCCACTTAAAAAATAAACATGTTTAGCGTTCCCGCCCGCTTCCTTTTTTTGGGCCGCCTCCTATTTTTTTTATTTTTTTTTGTGGAAATTTTTGAATTTTGTTGTTGATTTTTTTTTGTTGAAAAAAAACAAAACATGAAAAACACTGATAAAATGGATCTAGGGTCTATTTCTGATTTTTTTTTTAATGTACCGAGCGGCCATTTTGAGCGGCCATTTTGAAAGAAAATAAAAAAATAAAAAAGAGCCTCCTCTTTCCTATTTTTCGAAAAAAACCAGGACGCTAAACATTTTTTTGTTTTGTTTTTTGGCCTTAAGAAAATAAATCTTCTTTTATCAAAACCAATATAATACTAGGGTCTAGGCCATCACTGAGCTTATCAGGGTGGACTTCGATCCAGCTTTCATGAACGGGGGTTCCAGGGTAATCCTGATACGGATGCAAATGTTGAATATTAACCTAATTAGCTTGCGGCCTACCTTGTTATTCCTTGGAATCTATACCATGTAGGCCTATCACATTTGAACATTGCCAAAATACTGCCTGTATCCCCTCAATCAGGCCCTGCATTGCATGTGCCTTGTTAATCAGGTCCAGTGCCCCTCCCAGACTTGGTTTGAACGGGGTGTGCTGTTATAGAGCTTCAAAACCCTACTCATTTTTAAAGTAAGGGTCAATTAAGGGTCAAAAGTGGCCTATTAGACGGAGTGGCACATCCCTGTAGGTTATGTTTTATTATGTGATTCCCGCTAAATAATGATACAAGAGAATGCGAATCAGTCATGCTTGAGTGTCTTGCCCCCATACCATACCATCCCATTGTGGAAGGCACTCACGCATGACTGGGGGTTCATATTCTCTTTGCAAGTTTGTGTGAAATCTAAACATGTATAATGTTAAGATATTAAAAGATAATATGTGAGGTCATGCTTAGCAGGACTAGATCTAGACATAATTATACAAGAACGTCAATACTAAAATGCCCTCAAAAATTACACCCAGTACAATTACCAGAAAGAAAAAAATCCACCTTTGTTCACACTGTCCTGTTAGGCATAATGGCACTCTGACATACAACAGAAACTTGACAAATCTGACAGCTTTCATCAATGTGGTTGCACTGTGTACTAAACAAATTGAAAGTTAAAACATATGGGGCCTGTCACCACGAAATGAGTCCAGTTGGTCAAAATTTTTATTCCTGTTTTTAAGTATTATATGAATCTACATTAAGTAAGCTTTAAATTAAGGGGTCACACATTAAAATTGATAAATTATTTCCAGAAATATGAACAAAAACCTAATTGGACTTTGGATTACCCAGTTTTGAGATAATTAGGTGTAAAGTTAATGATGCGTAACATAGCCTATATTATTTGCCAAAAAATGTTAGAAGGATATATTTTCGTGACCTAAGCTCTGGGGACATAAACTACAAGACATTAATAAGACGATTTTTTGAAAAATCTTAAATGTGGTAGGTGGGTCAATTTTCAGTACATACACACTATACATCGCTATTACTACGATTGAGCCTAATGCGACACTGAACTCATTTCGTGGTGACTGGCCCCATATGTATTACAGCCTCTTAAAAGTTAGAAGTGCAGACAAGGTGCGCATAGTTTCATTTTAGGTTCTTTATAGTGGTCACAAGATTTAACTGGATATGGTTTTAAAAATTAGCTGAAAATCTTGATGAAAAATTGTGGTACTGATTTCCTGTATAGATGATGGCCAAACTTTTCAAAAACTATAGTTGTTTCTTATTTTGTCTTGCAGAATGTGGACTCTTGGATCTTGAAGCCTTTGCCTTAATAGAAGAGAAAACCCTGAGGGAAATCCTCCCGAAAAAAAACATACCGGCCTACGGCTCAAGTTTTGGAAGAAGTTTGTGGATTATGTTAGTTTTCTATTTGCATTATTAATGTAAATTGTAAGAAGCAATATGGTGTTGAACTGTGTGAAATGTTTGCAGAAATTTTCCATCATAAAGCAGGTGTGGCATCATTTAAAACATGCCCATAATTTAACAACAAATTATGAATTCAAAGTGAGGAAGAGAGAAAGAAAAGATGTAGACAAAAGAGGTTTTTAATATCATGTATGTTTACACTGTGATTCGAACTGATTTGGGAAATTAAAGACCACAAATTATGTTACTGAACTTAAAATGTCGTTGACTTTATGTTATTTGCATAGTGTGTGAGTGAAGAACTTCAAATCAATGCTTAATTTAGAAATCAGGCAAAATTATGGTTTATATTCTCTATTCTCTATTCTCTATTCTCTATTCTCTATTGACAAATAATGGTTACTTAACAGCTATAAAAAAAAGAACAATATTAATCAGCGGTTTAGTTAAACCCTTAGTCAAAAAGTTAAAACCCTATAGTTGAATCCACCTTTGTTTTAATCAGTATTGAGTAAAAACATGTACTTAACTTAGTACATGTTTTTACTCAATATTGATTGAGCAACTAAGCGTTACCCAGAAAACATCATACTCAATATTTGAGCAAAATATCGCTCAAACAATTTGAGTCAAAACATGTACTCGTTAATTGAGTAAAATTTGGCTCAACTCATGAGCAGTTTCTTACTCGACATGAGTTGATTACGTTTCTACCCAGTACTGAGTAAAAAAAGGGAACCGCTCAACAGAGGAGTAAATATTGAGTAAAGGTTGACTCATTAAAACTGAGTAGAGATTTAGTCTTTTATTGAGTAATATTTTTACTCAACAGATGAGTAGATTTGTTACTCAACACATGCTGAGTAAAGTTTACTCAAAAGTCGGGTGGTTCCCTTTTGACCACTCAAAAGAGTAACATTTTGACTCAAATTGAGCAGTTTTTTTTTAGAGTGCACTATGATACAAATCATATAACCTGGGCAAAGGCGTGGGGAACTCAAGTTCTTGGGGATAAAAAAAAGAAATTAATGGGATGAAAATATAAACAGCAATCGATAAATAGTGAGGCAATGCCGTCAAAAATTGATAACCCAAATGGCAATTTGTGTAGTGATTTTCATGGTTCCATAGTTTTTCATACTTAAACAAAAATTCATAGCTTCCTTATTAGTTATCCGATTTTCCTAATTTTTTTTTTGGCTCTGTTTCTCCCGTTTTTCTGCAACTACTATTTGAAGCAAATTATTTTGTGGTGTGGACTAAGCCTTTAAGATCTGTGTGCTAATAAGATTTTGGGATTAGTTAAATGGTAATTATTAATTTTACAGGTTGGGTATGAATAAATATGTCTATTAAACATAAAGATTTTTTTCTCATCCTCTTTTGAGGTATTTATTAGCATAACATATATACATACAAAAACAAAATCAAGGTTTTACAACAACCATTGATATACATTTTTGAACCTTACCTTCTTTTCCAAATGTTTAATTAAGTTATATTAAATATATACATATCACAATTTCTGGACATGCCACTCGGGACATGTACAGGCTAGGTATATGGTTAGATATCAAATGATTGTTCTGATCAGTTAATGATAGTTAACAATAACAGTAATAACTGCCTGATTAGCACTTTGATCCAATGCAAGGCTGAAGCATTTTTGCGCGAACAAAGTTTGGCGAGGTTTTTAAAATTAGTCAGTGATCACTCCATCATGCTTTTCCTCTTTCATATATTGCCAATACTTTAAGTGCCACCCAAATGAATAGCATTTACCCACAATTTTTATAGGAAAAATCATGCAGATATCGTGAAATAATAATTTCAGAGGACATTTTCAAAGTGTGTAATTTTTTGTGTACGCACTGTATACAATGAAATACCAAAGTTGGGAATTCCCACATCCAAACACGTTTTTTTTTTGTGGTGATTCTTGTTCGTATGTTTTGTTGTTGACAAGTATGATGACGCAACATTCAACCAAAGTAGCATTTTCATCTTAGTGGCTTAACCCTAATAAGGCCGGGCTATTTGAGTTCTTAATACGGCCGGGGGCATTATGGCCCCCCCCCCCTTTAAGATCTCGGCCGTGAAACGGCCGATCGCCGCGAAAATTTGCATGCATGTCAAGTGAAGTGTATAGAATACTATAGCAATTTCAATTTTTGAAAAATTACTCATTTGCATATTTATGGTAAATTATGCAAATAAGGTCAAAAAATTCATATTTTTACCCATAAATCATATATTCTTCATATTTAAGCTTTCTTTTCCACTACATATATTTGTTAGACCATTTGGAATAATAATACGAAAACAAAATTTGGAAAGCTAGGTTATTCCTTATGTCTCTTGTTTTGATAATTTCTTATGTATTTCATTGTTTTTAAAACTTATGTATTTTATTGTTTTTGTTGTTTTATTTCATTTCTAACTATAATTTAACTATTTAGACCCCCTAAACAAACACCTAAACTTTAAACAAGACCAAATAACCAATGTTTTATCTCTTTTTAGGAAAAATGATATTTCCATATGTTTTGTACACAAATCACGAAAATTAGCGATTTTCGGGCCGACATGTTAAGACAATAGGTCACGTGACTTTGTAACGGTAGGTCCGATTTTCAAAAAAATTATTTTAAAAAATGCGCAAGACTCGAAAGAATAAAGTCATGAAGCGGCGGGGCGTCATCCGTATGCGTTCCCGCACAATCAGAAAAATCGCGGAGGGGGCATGATGCCCCCGGCCTTATTAGGGTTAAAGAAGAATATATTTCCTTTGACAGGCTATTAAATGTATAGTCAATATCAGATAACAAGACACTAATACATAACCTTGGCGAGATGATGAGCATAGTTATATCCTATACATTACCCAGACTGGCAGACTCATATGCCTTTAGACACCATAGAAACTATCTTGTACAGATTGGATGCTAAGATGTATGAGGTTGCTCTAGTCAGTGGCGTAGCGTAGGCTCAATTAGGTGGAGGGGGGCACCAGTCTTTAGTCTACTAGATGGTCAAAATGTGAGGGGGCATATTAATCATGCCGGGAGGATTTATAGTAGAGAAACACTGTTTTATGACTGTTAATTCATCAATCCAGAAGTTATTATTACTATTATTATCATACCATCATCATCACCTATCACTATTGCTTTAACTGTTATTAAATTGGAGAGCGTGAAGCTACAATCATTACTCAACTTAGTCAGTAAAAATTAATCGAACTCACGCAACCAATGACTCTTTTGCACGGAATCTTCTTTTTACAACTCAAGTGAGGATATTCACTCCCATTAAACCATAATCAAGAACATTATGTGGAGGATCAAGGAAACCTATGCGCTAGTGACCAGTTTTGGGAGGTAATCTTTCTTTTTAAATCTCAGAGTACTGTATATGATGGAGAGGATCATTCCAGATGTATGCCTTTTATACTGATCATTTTTAATATCAATTAGTTAAAGAAGAGAAATAACCTAGTGTGTTTTCTCCTACACTTATCGATATTGATGTGTCACCTTATTAAAAGAATATGAATATGGTAAAGATAACGAGACTATAGCTACTGTCACAGGGATATTTACGAACAATAAACACTACTCAGAGTCAGTTTCTGTGTACAGGTTTGAGTAATACTCAATATCAAATAGTGATGAACAAAAATATGATTAATATGTGCATGTTATAAGAGGTCCATTCACATTATAGTATAATCTTTGAAAGGCATTTTGTGAGCAATATATATCCATATATCATCTCACGTTCTTTATTAATTTTTTTTCATCTGTACTCTTGCTTTTCCTTTTTTTTGCCATTCGATTTCTTTTAATAAATTTATTTATTTATCAATTTTTGTTTTGTTATTATGATTATTATAATCATCATTGTTTTTTTTTTTGGAGGGGAGACAAGTTCCCCGTTGTGATTATATCTTGAAAAGTCACCTCTAATAATATGTAATGTTATATTTCATAGTGACATTTTTCATGGTCAATGTGCTATTTCCTCTGTGTGAAAATTTGTTTTCCATTGGTTTGGTATAAACACACCCTTTCTTTATGAACAGCCTTATTTGTTTTCCTTTATGTTTGTAGAATCATTGAGATTTTTTGAGAAAAGGTCATCTTGCTAATAATAGTTCGGCATAATTGACTTACTGTGTACTAACATGGTTACCGCGTTGGTCTTTGCATTTCAAACTCAGTCATACCGCCAAACCGAATCCAAACCGACCAATGTATTGTCATTTGAAGAGAAGGTTGAGTTCTGTGAAAGAGCTGGTGAAAATTATGTAAGCTTTTTCATTCTTTTTTTCTTTAATGGTTAATCCGGATAAAAGTATAAAAGTAAAAAAAAATACCCCTTGGAAATGATGGTCTTCAAATGTCATCTTATTTGAAACATGACAAATAGCAGTTAAAGGTTTTTGATCGCGTTTTTATGCCACATAATTTTGTGTAGTCCCATATACACATGCATACAGTGCACACAGTGCATGTGACTGTTATGTGCGGCATAATCAAGCTTTCCCGATTGCTTCCACACAGCTTTGTACATGCAATCGCATGAGCAGAAATCAACTAAATATCTAAAATGTAAATTTCTATTTGGCCCTTTGGCGGCCAGTCTCGTTGGTGTTGGGGTTTAACTTGGCATAGTGCCAAGCGGGGAATCCCAAATGTATTTCAAAGAGCTTCGCGATGAGTTGTGAAAAATTGTAGAAACCTTTGTGTCATATGGGCTGATTACACCTCCAAAGGTATAATTTTTTGTTGGTGCCTGATTAGAAAGAACCCTACACTTTAAAGTACCTATTTAAACAATCAGATATATCTTTTGATTCAGAAGTTTCTAGACCTTCATTGTTAATATGACATTTAGATGTATTAATTTTGCTTCCTTAGGGTTTCATTTATAACTTTCCAAGTAAATGCCGTATTGTAGTTCGCTATTTTAAGATTATCAACACCCCCTCAAAAGAAAAATCACTCAATTTTACGAGAGAGTCTTATCATTGCAATTAATTTATTCCCGTAACGTTTATATTCGGTTTTATTCTCGTTAGATGGTTGACGAAGACGAAGTTGGTACAACTAATTTTGTTTCTTAATTGAGATCTTACAATTCTTAAGTTATCCAATAATTTTGGGATTTTCTATTCTTTAACTTTCGTTTAGTCTTTGAGATACATCTTTTGAAAATGAAATATGAATGTATTCCAGAAGATTTCCTCCAGCGAAATCAGTATCATTACAATAAAGATTACATATAAACTTATACATATATATATATATATATACATATATAGGCCTATACATTACAATATATCGTTCCATGATCCCATCATTCGGTTATTATTCGATACTTATATACGTTATGTTGTAAATTTACTAAACATTAATGATGTCTTTGGTCTTGTACGGGACATAGAACGTAATACCCAAGAGAGGCTATAACATTAGTACATATTTATTTGTAAATTACTTAGAGACACCGTCGATGTAAGCGCTATATAAGCGCAGAATATGATTTCTTATTATTTACAGACACCATGCATTATTGATATCATCGCACATAAGTAGAGATATTTAATCGAGCCAACCCGTTCCAATTTCTTGATATAGTATTGCTACAAATTACGCACATCGCAATGGTCCGACTATGATCTTACTTAATATAAAAACCTCAATAAAGCATACATTTTCATTGACTCACATTAATAGATCTGTTCACAATGTAATGAGTTAGTCCAGCACATGAAATATCGGTCTAATAAGGCGAGCCTGGAAGATATAACCGCTTCTGAGCAATCCGTTCGTTAGAATAGTTTTTATTCCAGCGGGCAATTTGAAAACAAACATACAGAAACGCGCCAATCGTAGTCAACGCTGAGTGCAGTGTACACTGTGTATCAAAAAACAGTTCGCATTTAGAAAATATACTCCAAAACTTTTGATTCAATAATATCTGCAGGATTTTCTCTAATGATATTAGGGTTGAGGATCTATTCAATCGGATGGCAAAAAAAGTATCGACAATACTGACTAATTAAAGTAAGTATTACTATTATCATTATTATTAATTAATCAAACAATGTATTTTACTTATTTTGGGACCCCGAGGAAGAACAGATGAGCTTTGTCCGTTGATATGAAGCGGGTGATTCTTTGATCTTCATTTTAATTTTAATATTTTATTTTTCTAGAACTGTCCTTGTAAAATATTTTAGTGCTTTGTTTCTGTATGTACATTTACTAAACCCCTATCTTGGGAGGATACCGCCCCTCTTCTTTATCAAATTCTGGACACACCACTTGGGGTATGCAACAGGGTTAAAGTTATGATTGTTCAAATCAGTATATCAATATTGATAGTTAACAGAACACATGCAATAACTGCCTGATCCAATCCAAGGCTGAAACATTTTTTTGCGAACTTTTCGAAGGTAGCCAGTGTTCACTCAACCATAATTGTTTCTATCAAATATTGCCAAGACTTTATTTGCCATCTAATAGACCATTTCGTAGTTAGCACATGGGTTAAATATCCACAGATCTTTTACTCATGGAGAAGTCCCATTTTGTGTATTTTAGAATAATCAATGCCAAAGTCATGTATGTGCTTCATGAATAGCTTTTGTTTGCCCTCTTGTATCATAGAATGTACCGTAGGTGCACAAATGAATAATGATTACGTAACATGAGCACGTATTCATCTCGGTGGGTTTTACAATTTTATCACAAATGACCTTTATCGGCTCATGCGCAGGTTGTATCTACGAACTGGTCTATTGAAGAACCCCTCACCCACAAATTAATAGGAAAAAGGTTAGATATCATGCAGATATCGTGAAATTATGATCGTATGGGGACGTATTCAAAGTGTGTACTTTTGTTGATACGAACTGTTAACAATGAAATACCAAAGATGGGAATTCCCACATCCGAACACGGATTTCTTGTTGGTGATACTTTTTCGTATGTTTTGTTGTTGACAAGTACGATGACGCACCATTCAAACAAAGTAGCATTTTTTAACTTAGTGGTTTTTTAAATGATATTTCTTTTGACAGGGTTTTAAATATACAGTCAATGTCAGATAACATGACACTAATACATAACCTTAGCGGTTCAAAGGTGATGAGCATAAAACCTATACATTACCTGACACATTTCTGTTTAGAAATCATAGAAACTATCTTGTACAGATTGAATAATAATATATATGAGATTGATCCAGACAGTGGCGAAGCGTGGGCTCAGTCATAAAAAAAGGGGGGGGGGGTGGGGCATATTCCTAGGCCGGGAAGGGATATACGGTTATAACCCTTGCACCTCAGGGTAGGAACATTTTGCTTTTAAAAGGGAAACGAGCAAACATACATTCTCTCTCTTTTCCAGTATGTCTTCGATCTCTTTCTCTGATGTATACTACATCAAGGATACATATCATACCAAACCAAAGCCTTCTTTGAAAGGATTTGAAAAACTACAGACCAATTGCAAATCTGAAATACTTAGGCAAGGTAATAGAAAGAGTTGTGTCTGGTCGATTACAGTCTTACTTGAAGAATGAGAATTTGCAAAATCCTTTCCAGTCAGCATTCAGGGAGATGCATAGCGTGGAAAGTGCATTGTTACGGGTAAACAATGATGTATTAATTGGTATGGATAATGGAAATGTCTCTGGGTTAGTACTGCTTGATCTCAGCAGTGCTTTTGATACTGTTGATCATTGCATTTTGCTTAATAGATTAAAGGAAATGGGTCTCAGTGGTGTGGTTTTGAAGTGGTTTATGTCGTATCTTTCTAGTAGATCACAAGAAGTTTGTGCCCGTGTTGCTACCTCTGCCTCAGTTAGTTTAGATTTTTCTGTCCCCCAAGGATCTGTTCTCGGTCCGCAATTGTTTAATGTTTATACTCTGCCCATACAGCATATTGTTCAGAAACACAGTATCAATTATCATATGTATGCGGATGACTTACAGCTTTATTTTATTTGCAGACCGGTCCAGAAAGAAATAGATGAAAATGTGAAAAAATTGAAAATTGTATAGCTGATTTAAGGAACTGGATGATTGAGAGTCGCTTAAAACTAAATGATGCGAAAACAGAATTCATTTTACTTGGCAACAGTAGACAGCTCAGTAAAATTAAGGTATCTCATGTTCAAGTTGGTTCTGCCCCTGTATCTCCTGTTCATCAAGCTAGGAATCTTGGTGTAATATTTGATTCTGCCATGTCACTTGAAACCCATGTTTCAAATTGTGTTAAACTGGCCAATTGTAATCTCCGTAATATCCGGGCAATTAGGCAATATCTCTCACCTCAATCTACCCAACAATTAATACATGCTTTTGTTACTTCGCATCTTGACAATTGCAATTCATTACTTTTTCGACTACCCGCCAACCAAATTAACCGACTGCAAAAGTTCAGAATGCTGCTGCTCGCCTTGTAACAAACTCTAGAAGATCATCACATATCACTCCTATCTTGAAATCTCTTCACTGGCTCCCTGTTCAACAGCGTGTGATCTATAAAATTCTTCTCTTAACCTATCGTGCACTAAATGATCTAGCTCCATAATATATTTCATCCCTTTTATCACCCCACTCCACAGGTCGTTCTGGTTTACGTTCATCACATAATAATGTTAGGCTTAAAGAAATACGTACCAAAAGAAATTGGGGGGATCGAGCATTTGCATCAGCCGCTCCTTCTTTGTGGAATAAGTTACCTTTCTCTATTCAGACGGCCAACACTCTTTCTACTTTTAAAATTGGGCTTAAAACTCACCTGATGCATAATGCATATTGTTAAATTTTAATGTTTTCTTTATACAATGCATGCCAAACAAATATTAATCACCCTTTGCCACATTGTATATACCATGTCGATGCCATGATGAATTTACATGTAAGTTAATATTTAATATTTCTTTAATCTTAAGTATGTTTAATTCCTAATATAAATTTAATTTTTTTGTATGCGCCTTGAGCATCTCTAGAGATGGATATGTTGCGCTTTATAAATATTGTTATTATTATTATTATTATTCTCCGATAATGTGACAAAACTAGGTATGACTAGGGAGATTTACCAACTATTAGTACATAAAACATGTCCTCATTGAATAAACTGGATTTAAACTTTATGTATACTCAGTCTGTTGCTTGAAACTATTAACATAAATACTTATCCAGTAGTTCGCAGCATATTGCAAGTAAATGGTCAAATATATTTAATGGCTTCCCTCAAGCAGAAATAGAGCATGTGTATAGAGCTCGACACATTTTCGTATAGGTTGATTTAGAATATGTCATACGCTGTGAGCTGAAAATGTATAAAATTAGTGCTTGTGATATCACTCTTAAAACCTGTGCTATTAACACAAAACACAACTGTATTACTCCAGCTATATATCTTTAGGCAAACCAAAAAATACAATATCGGCAGAAATGCTTGCCTAATAACCCACAAGGGCCTCTAGTTTTTGCAAGCCCTACAACTTGACTATTAATTTTGGGGGACAATATCAAGAAACACTGTCTTTTGGCTGTTAATTTATCAATCCAGAAATATTACTACTATTATTATCATAGTTATCATCACCGTCATCACCACTATCATAATTGCTTTAAAACTACCATAATTCCTCAACTTAGTTTGTAAAATAAGAATGGAACTCACGCAACCAAGGACTCCAAATTTGTCACGAAATCGTCTTTTGAGGATATTCATATCCATTAAGCATATATAAATATATATCAGTTCTCATTATATCGAACATAAAGTTAATTATCTTATGATCTATAAGATATTTCTTGGTCAATAGTGTAAATAGTTCACAACCCATTAGGAATTTTATTTGTCATATATTATATATTTGAAAGGTTGTAACGATTCAAGCTCTACGCTTATGTTTCATCACCTTCGTGTGTTCATTCTTTAAACTGCATAATAGTTGCAACTTGTCTTTGATAAAACATTATATTCTTTCCATGTGAAGTCACTTCAAATGGATTGTTAAATTGAAACTGATTTGTTATATTATATATTCTTTTTCACGTGATGTTAACTCCAATGAACTGTGAAATTGTGAAGATGCATTAAAAAAAAATATATAGTGAACAAATTATATCTGCATGATTTTCTCTAATGAAATTAGGAGTAAGGACCTATGCTTGTATTGCCATCCAATTGAATAGCACCCAACCACAATTTCATGGGAAATATCAGGCATATATCGTGAAATAATAATTTTAGAGGATATTTTCAAAGTGTGTACTTTTTTCATACGCGCTGTATACAAGGAAATACCGAAGATGGGAATTCCAACATCCAAACACGTGTTTTGGTCGATACTTTTTCGTGTACTTTGTTGTTAACAAGTATGATGACGCTCCATTCAACCAAAGTAGCATTTTCCACTTTGTAGTTTGTTTGAATAATATCTGCTTTGACAAGCTATTAAATGTTTGTTCAGTATCAGATAACATGTCACTAATACATAACCTTAGCGGTTCCAAGTTGATGAACATATAACCTATAAATCAACAGACTCATTTGTGTTTAGACATCATAGAAATTATCTTGTACAGATTGATTGCTAAGATACATGAGGTTGATCCAGTCAGTGGCGTAGCGTGGGCTCAGTTAGGGGCACCAGTCTTTTGTCTACTAGATGGTCACACATTTGAGGAGGCAGATTAATCAAGCCGGGCGGGGGTATAGTAGACAAAATTATTTTCAAGGTGAAATTTCCCCTCTATGTCTCTTTTCCAGTATGTCTTCCATCTTTTACTCCATTTCGTTTTTGTATCTGATGTACACTGCATCATACTTGTTAAGGAGTTGCAGCATATTTCAATGTAATGGGAAAATATATATTTAATGGCTTCCCTCAAACAGAAATAGAGCATGTATAGAGCTCGACACATGTTTGTATATATTAATTTAGAATATGTAATACGCTGTGAGATAAATGTATGAATTCAGTGCCTGTGATATCAATCTTGAAACCTGTGCTAATAACACAATATCCAACGCCATTTTCCCAGCTATATTTTTAGGCAAACCAAAATTGCAATATCGGCAGAATTACTTGCCAAATTACCCACATAGGCCTCTAGTATTTGCAAGCCTAAAACTTGACTATCAACGTTATTTGATAATAGCAAGAATTACCGTCTTATGGCTGTTAATTCATCAACCCAGAAGCATTATTACTATTATTATCATAATCATCATCATCGTCATCATCACTATCATTGTTGCTTTAACTGTTTTTAAACTTTGAGAGCGTGATACTATCATAATTTCTCAACTTAGTGTGTGAAAAAAAAGGAATAGAACTTACGCAACCAAGGACTCCAAATTTGTCACGAAATCGTCTTTTTACGAGTTAAGAGATGATATTCATTACCATTAAACTATAGTCAACAATATTATATAGAGGATCAAGGAAACCTATACGCTAGTAAGCAGTTTGGGGAGGTAGTTTTCGTTTTAATCTCAGAGTACCATATATGATGGAGATGGTCTTTTCAACTTTATGCCTTTTAAAGTGATCTTTTTTTATATATCAATTAGTAGAGAAGAAGAATAACCGAATGTCGTTTCTCCCACAATCATCGATACTGATGTTTAACCTTATTAACATAATATGAATATGGTAATTATAACGAACTTATTGCCACAGTAATAGGGATATTCACGAACAATAAACACTATTTAGAGCCAGTTTGGGTTTACCGGTTTAATACTCAATATCAAATCAAATAGCGATCACAAAAAAAGAAATCTTTATGTGTTGTAGGAGGTGCATTGACATTAAGTACAATCTTTGAAAAGCTTTTTTTGAGCAATCCATCCCCATATATTCTCTCGTGTTCTTTTCGTAATTTCTTTTCTTCATCTCTACCCTTGCTCCCCTCCTTTTGTTTTGCCATTCTATTTTTTTTTTTGGGGAGCACATGTTCCCTGTTGTGATTAGGTCTTGAAAAGTAACCTTTATAATATATATTGTTTTATTTTATAGTGACTGTTATGTGCGACATAATCAACCTTTTTCGATCTCTTCCACACAGCTTTCTACATGCAATCACATGAGCAGAACTCAAATATTAATATGCAAAATGTAAATTTCTATCGGGCCCGTTGAAGTCCTGTTTCGTTGGTGTTGGGTTAACTTGGCATAGTGCCAAGCGGGGAATCCCAAATGCATTGTCAAAGAGCTTCGCGATGAGTTGTGAAAAATTAGAGAAACCTTTGTATTATTTGGGCTGTTTACACCTCTGAAGGTCGGACCGTGGCGCGCGCCAGGTGGTACTGGGTCGTGCTACGATTAGGTGCGCAACACGGATGGACACTGGAGTGGTCTGTCTTTACCGCCAGTGAGGTATGATAGCACGACGAAGCAGGCGCGGATCCAGGAATTCATAGGGGCAAATTTGAAATTGTGCGAGCCCAATATTGGTACGTAATGGTGACCACTAAAGCAGTGGCGTAATTAGCAAAATCGTTAAGGGGGCAGGAAAAAAAATCCGCATCACCACCACTCTTACATGGAGGCCCTGCTGAACGTTTTTTCAAAGTGGTTTGGGGGAGGCTAAAGTATCTACGATCATGTAGAGCGTAGCGTAAATTGGCGTGGGGTCTAAGGGCAAAGCCCCGGCGGGGGTCAAGAGGCGGAGGCCCTGAAGCTCAGGGCGTATGGGCATTTAATTACGGTCAGATAAGCATATTGTTTGACCTTATTTGTGACACTGGCAGGACACTAATTGGCGTTGGGTTCAGGGCGGAGCCCCCAGAAGTTCAGTAGATTAAGGCATTAAATTACCGTCAGATGAGCATCTAGGGGCCCGCCTTAGGCCCCCCCCCCCCAAAAAAAAATAATAATAATAATTTGGTTGTCCTCGACCGCCCGCTCCTCATTTTCGGCCCGCTCGTATTTTTATTTTTTTTTAGATATTTTTTAATTTTTTTTTTAAAGAATATACATTTATTTTGGAGCAATTTTAAACGCCAAACATACCATTTTATGCATGTTGCAAGGATCAAAATGTGTCCCGTCGCCAATTTGGTCCTTTTAGTACGCAATTATGTCTTTAATAGAGAAGAGGAGGGAGTTTTCGGCCGGCTGGCAGTTTTCGGTGGGTCCGTTGTATGCGTGGTAAAATCACTTTAAAATACATAGCATAATACACATATCACACACATACAAAACACATCAGAGTCACAGGAGAACCACATTTGCAATAGAAAATGTATCCTTAAATATCACATTTAAGCGATGTAATCGGCAGTCCCGCTACCTGAATCTGAAAAATCGAATATCTTACGCGTGTCTGTAAGGAAGATGGGTACCAAAACTTGAGCTGTATTTCAAGTATTTTTCAGATTTAGATTACTATTTTTCGTGTATCACAAGATCAATAGTGTCTCCCCGCACGTATTAAATCATTGCAGTCGGATCACCACAGGGATAGTTTTTGGCGCCGCGAGCTCTGGCGTGGGATACCTGCTCCGACGGCAAGAACAAATGACGCGCGTGCGCGCTCCCTATAGCATACGTACGTTTTACATACAGACGAAAACTGCCTCGCTATAGCCGAAAACTACCTCCGAAACAGCGAAAATGAAAATGAATATTGACATGGCAATTCATGATTTTGGCCGGGATTCTTTTTGTGTTTAAACAATAATAATATTGGCTTCATGATTTGAACAAAAAATGAAATAAATAGGAAGCAATGAGTCCATATGAAGAAGAAAAACAAATGGAGAAAAAAATAAAAAATAAAAAATAAAAAATATCCGCCCGCCCGCCCGCCCCTACTCCAGAAAAGCAATCGAGAACAACCAAACAACTTTTTTTTTTTTTTTTTGGCCTTAGGGCCCTAGGTGGGGTCCAGGGGGCAGAGTCCCCGGAAGCTCAGGGGTTTTAGGCTTTAAATTACGGTCAGATGAGCTTATTTTGATACCTTATTTGTGACACTGGCAGGTCACTAATTGGCGTGGGTTCCAAGGGGCAGAGCAGAGCCCCCGGAAGCTCAGGGGTTTTAGGCATTAAATTACGGTAAGATGAGCATATTTATATACTTTATTTGTGACACTGGCAGGACACTAATTGGCGTGGGGTCCAGGGGCCGGAGCCCCCAGAAGCTCAGGAGTTTTAGGCATTAAATTACCGTCAGATGAGCATCAAGGGGCCCTCCTTAGGGCCCTGGGGTCTAGGGGGCAGAGCCCTCGGATGCTCAGGGGTTTTAGGCATTTAATTAGGGTCAGATGAGCATATTTTGATACCTAATATTTGTGACACTGGCAGGTCACTAATTGGCGTGGGGTCCAGGGGGCGGAGCCCCCGGAAGCTCAGGGGTTTTAGGCATTACATTACGGTCATATGAGCATCCAGGGGCCCGCCTTAGGGCCCTAGGTGGGGTCCAGGGGGCAGAGCCCTCGGAAGCTCAGGGGTTTTAGGCATTGAATTACGATCAGATGAGCTTATTTTGAGGTCATTAGAGGTCAAATATTTCCCGTGATTAAGTAAAAAATGTGAAAGGAGAAAAGTCCACACACGTACTCCACGCCATGAAAATATGAACAAAAGATCAGGCAAATGTTTCAAATTAAAAATCAATGCCCTTGATCGTCCCCGACACGTGTTGGGTACGGTTGTAGAAAAAAAAAAATTTTTGCAATGAATTGAACCATGCTTTTCGTTATTAGTGATAATTTTGCATGATGCAACACCAAATGTAAAAACCTACGAAAAAAGACGTAAAAAGTGTCTTTAGTACAGATTCGACATTACTCTTTTCACCCATATCTTTGCCCTACAATTTTTATTTTTATAACAAATAATTAATCACAGTTACATTTTATACAATCAATATCAAAATGGTATTTCTATACATCATTCAAATACACGATTCATCATAAGCCATCTTAAAATGAACTCGTTTCATTTTTCATCTATAACATGAATATACTGCTCATCATTATAATACGTTATAATTTGAAAAACAGGAGATGTCTTATTAACTCTAGAAAAATAGTTTTCGTGTTTATCATTTCGCTCATCTTTATAACCAAAAGGTATATTTTGAGGGGTAAAATTAAAACAGAAAGTATTGAACATAGCCACTCTTTTACATTAACCCACATACTTTTACTAAAATTGGGATTACAGAAAAAAACGTTCAATATAATTTTTTTCTTCGGGCAGTTACTGAATGTAACTGGATGTGCACGAACACACCATGCAGAATATTAATGTTAAGCAGTGAAATTTCCCGCGAGCTGAAAGGCGGACATCCAGCTTCCTATCCTTTTTGTTATAGACCTTATGCGATGGAAATACAACTTAATATATTGGAAAGCTGAAAGAACGTAGATTACAAATATATAGGAACAACAAATGTTTTCCCTTGCAGTATTGTACATAAGCAAATAAAAACCTTATTTTCCGAATCCCTCCAAATTATGGGTAAACATGGGTCAAATTTGCTGCAGTTACGGTGACGACATGACACGTGGACCCGATCGCCTATATAGCTGAGGTGATGAGCTGTGCTCAATAATAAATGAAGTCATTGTTAATGTAGTGAAAGTTGATTAAAAATGTTCCCTTTTTCTCCTTTAAAATTAATGATCTTATATATTGGGGAGTCATCACATATTATACTGTCATTTCAATCATAACTTTCTAAATATGTTTTTTCTAGATACCACACAAAGTTTGTGCACCTTTGACATTTTTATTCTATGTATGTATGCTGCTCAACATTGCACATGCAATACCACTCAAAGTCTTTATTCAAACAGCGCCACCTTGTGCCCAACTAATCCTACGGTCAAACAGTGAAACCATTGGACTGATTTGAGGACAATATTGCCCAAACTGCAGGGCATCCTGGAAACCTGGTATTTAAATTTATTGGATAAATAAGGCACAGAGGTTAGTTTATTACATAAATTATATATTTCACGAAATATTGTATGCTAGAGGTGCATATTAATCTTCGTGCAGCAAGTGTAGATTACATGACATTGACATTATAATATGTATAGGCCATAGCTAAGCCTATGTGAAATAAGGTCAATTTAACAAATACCTGTTTTGTATGCCATAACATTTGAAGATGATACAAATGTATATGAAATTGTCATGTCTAAGAGGTAGATTTATAATAGTTGGTTGGTAATCATGATTTAAATGAATACAGAGGATTCAGGTTTTGTTTATTGAAGAGTGAAGTTGTATGTGTGTCAAGGTGAATGGCAAGGTCGTACTATGTAGGTCAGCTCCAGGTCAAACTGCATGTGTAATGCAAGCACATCCAGGCACTTGTTAGACATAAAATAATGTTCATAGCGAATGATATTTAGATTAATATCAAGCTGTCGGATATTTATTTATATAGATATTTATGACAAGAAATGTTAATTTAGCTCTCTGAGCCTGGGTTTCTAGAAAATGTCATAAAGTATTTACATATTAAATATTACTGCCTTGAGAGGGGAATTACTGCACCAATGATTATTATTATTACTTTATGTAAGTGTATACACTAAATACAGAAATAGTGTAGCTAGTGTTTGGTTAGATTATACTTGATGTTGTTATAATAATAATAATACATAACATTTATTAGACGCTTAATACGGTTGTTTCTAAGCGCACCATTCTACAAATTACCACCCAAAACCTATACAAAACACACAAACTATAAATCTGTTATTTATTCCAGGAATCATGCATGTATATAATACCAAAAAAAAATGAGATCAAACATAAGATCAAACATAAGATCAAACATATGATCAAACATATGATCAAACATAAAAGGAATAGCATGGTGTGCACCTCCTTTTAACCGACTCACAACTGCGCCCGTGTAGAATACCATTCATGAATTAAAAAGGTGCGTTTTCAGCAATGGAATGAGTATTATGAATATGCGCTGGTAATTTATTACAAAGGATAGGGGCAATTACTGAAAAAGCTCGATCGCCATATTCTGTAACAGTTCGGGGTCCAAGGGTTAACTGCAAGGTTGATGATGATCGAAGAGGTCTTAAAGAACTAGAAGAACGTAAGGAAATCAAATCTGAAAGATATTTAGGGCTTGGCCATGGATAATTTTGTATGTCAAAAGAAGAACTTCAAGTGTTATACCAGGGGATATGGGAAGCCAACGAAGAGAACGCAATATTGGGGTTATGTGCTCAATTTTTTTCGAGAGAGTAACAAGCCTTTGCAGCAGTATTCTGAATTATTTTAAGTGGAAGTAGGTATGAATGAGGAAGACCAGAAAAAAATAATTGCAATAATCAAGGTGGGAGGATACAAAGGCATGGGTTAATTTTGCAGTCGTTATCCACATATATTTACGATGCTTTCATTTGTATCTTATTGTTACAGTTTTCAAGCAGTGAAATGGAAGGAACTTTTGTCTATTGTTTATTTTCCTCGGCCTCAAATGCAGTCACAGTTAATTTGCGGATTCCACGTCTCATAAAGTCGATAGTTCGTTCTTAGGTCGACTACTTCCGATTCTCAAACCTTTACCTTTCGAGTTTTCAGAGAGCTGTTAATCCTCTGACAGACAGTAAAATAGCATTTAATTGGTATTATTGTAATATAGGGCTTATGGGGTTTTAGTTCAGATATAATTCTTTTTTTGTTTAATCTTCCGAAATGGAAAGTCCATGATAAATCTATATTGGTGTGAAAAGGGTTGTAATGGAGCTAACCAAAACCAGAAACGGGTAATATCCTAAAGATATTGCGTTGAACAAAGCAATTTACCCTCACATCAATTATTGGTGCCTCGTGTTTTGTGCTAAATTTTTCTGTGTTAAAAAAGTTGTAATGGAGCTATCCAAGACAAGAAACGGGTAATTTTGTAAAGATATTGCGTTGAAAAAAAAGCAATTCACCCTCACATCAATTATTGGTGCCTTGTGTTTTGTGCTAAATTGTTTTGTATTAAAAGGGTTGTAATTGAGCTAACCAAAACCGGAAACAGGTAACTTTGTAAAGACATTTCGTTGAACAGAGCAATTTACCCTCACATTAATTATTGGTGCCATATGTTTTGTGCTAAATTGTTCTGTGTTAAAGGGTTGTAATGTAGAAATTTAGTTTGTTTGCAATGAATGGGACCAAGCCTTTCGTTATTAGTGATTATTGTTTTTCCCCTCTTAAAAATCACTGAAGTATCTACTGGTGATGCATGATGCAACACCATATGTAAAAACCTACGAAAAAAGGCGTAGAAAAGTAGATTTAGTACAGATTCTACATTACTTTTTTTCACCCATATCTTTGCCCCGCCGAGCAATTTTTATTTGTTATAACTAATAATAAATCACAGTTACATTTTATACAATCAATATCAAAACGGTATTTTTATGCATCATTCAAATACATGATTCAACATAAGCCATCTTAAAGTGAACTCATTCATTTTTCATCTATAACATTAATATACTGCTCATCATTATAATGTGTAATAATTTGAAAACAGAGGATGTCTTTTTAACTCTAGAAAAAATAGTTTTCGTCTTTAATACATCATTTCGCTCTTCTTTATAACCAAAAATCTATATTTTGAGCGGTAAAATTTAAGACAGGAAGTATAGAACATAGCCACTCTCCTACATTAACCCACATACTTTTACTAAAATGGCAATTACAGAACAAACGTTCAATATAATTTTTTCTTCGGGCAATTCAACATTACTTACTAAATGTAACTGGATGTGCACGAACACACCATGCTAAACAGTGAAATATCCCGCGAGGTGACAGTCGGACTTCCGGCGTGCTATCCTACGCTCGTTAAAGACCTTATGCGATGAATACAACTTTATATGTTGGAAAGCCGAATGAACGTAGAATACAAATATAAAGGAATAACAAATATTTTCCTTTTCAGTATTGTACAGAAGCAAATAAAACCTTAATTTTCTCATTTTCTCATTTTCTGCATCCCTCCAAATTACGGGTAAACATGGGTCATATTTGATGCAGTTACGGTAAATACAACATAACATGTGGACCCGATGGCCTATCTGAGGTGATGAGACGTGCTTAATTAATGCAAAGTCATTGTTAATGTAGTGAAAGTTGATTGAAAATTTACCTTTTTTCTCCTTTGAAATTAATGATGTTACATATTGGTGATTCATCACATATTATACTGTCATTTCCATCATAAATTTTCTCTAGATACCATACAAAGTTTGTGCACCTTTGACATATTGATTCTATGTATGTATGCTTCTTAAAGTTGATACTTATAGGAAATACAATCAAATAAATATAGTTTATTTTATAATTGAATGAGTTATTAAAGCTATTTATGCAGCTAACATGCCATGAAAGTGTGCAGTTTTGTGTTTTATGAAAATCAAATTTCACTAAATTGACTCTATCCTGACCTACGAAATCGCCTAAGGAAAGTGGCTTTGTGAGTGACGTCAGAGCCGGGATATGCTTCACGCAGCTTTAGGGACTAACTGCGATCTACACACAAATGTTCATAGAGTGGATGTCAGTCCACTCTCTCAAAACGATTGAAATATTGCCTGAATGGTCAATATCTGACATACAGTTGTCCTCTCCCGTCCTGAAACATATCCTAATGTCAATATTCATGTCATTATTTGCATTGAAAAGGTGACAATATCCGTAAAATAACTGTTTACAACTCAACTTTTTCACCGGCTTTAGCTTGCCAGCTGAGCTGTATGTACACGGAGATAGTATGAAAAATCAACCTAGCTGTGTTTCAAAACAAAATTACCTATAGTAGAATCATGTTCCGAGGTGGAATTTCCTTTGACATAACAATGAATAATGTTTCTTCTCCATTTTCATTTGTCGATAACTATAATTCCATAGAATAGTATATTTCTCGCCGTTTTGTTTTGGTTTGGTTTCGTAAAAGTTTCGTCTATCGCGACTGAAATGCAAGCTTATAGTACTGTGTGTGTGCGGTGTGCGGTGCAGTCACGTTTACGTGTGTTTTGATGTGCGCGCAGGTAATATAAATCCGCCAGCGATACTAAATTCAATCAGCGATCAGCCGTGTAGGTAATGCGGCTGCCAAGAGCCGAAATACTCGCAGATGAATCGTAACAACAGCAGAATCGCCTCGATTTTATAGCCATGATACGATCGACTAAATGAAATATTCTTCGATTTGTTTGAATTTTATTTTATTCATAATAATGATCAAATCAATACTAACTGTTTTTTTTTTCATAGTGGAAGAGGTGAAGTCTCCGACTGATATGTCAAAGTGAAACTACATAGTGGTAAAAATCGCCGGCACCCAAATCCCCATATATGCAGGCTTGCTGTACAACAAAGCCGGGGACACAGCCATAGTTTCACCTTCTTTTTCCCCATTTGTCAACGTTTTTATTTCACAAATAATACATTTCTTAGAATATCAAGATGAAAATATTAATGAGAAGTAACTTACAAATGATGTTGTATTATAATTTATTCTATAGTAAGGGTAAAATAACACATAAGTTGAAGCTGTGTTTTCAGCCTTATAATGTTATACATGCATTCTACGAGATACCCGGAAGTGGCACACTGGCCACGCCTCCTTTTCCTACGTCACAGCTAAAGGCCGTTTCGGATGACAATAGGGCAAATTTGTCCCAGAGAATAGGGTGATTGTTTTCACCCTAATTTCGCTTTTTTGGAAGTGTTATATTGTTTGGATGTCATCGAAACTCATTGTATGGCTTATAAGCTTTCTGTAGATATGAATATCTTATATTTAGGGCTCTTCTATGAATATCAACTTTAACACTGTACATGCAATAGTCAGGTGGCTTAGCCTCAAATTTATCGATTATCGTTACTTGCCGGATAAAAGCACCATTTTTGGTACAGGGCTTCCTTAGGACTTACTTAACGTTATTAGGCTAAGAGCCCCCGGCAAAAAATTCAATTTAAGGGTATGGGGGCGGGGGCGTCTTTTTGGAGCCCCAAATAATTTTATAACATTGATTTGCTGTTGTACAAATGCCATTTTTGGTACAGGGCTTCCTTAGGACCTACTGAACGATATTAGGGTATGAGCCCCCGGTAAGAATATCATATAAGGTTGTGGGACGGGGGCGTCGCTTCGTAGCCCCCCAAATAGTTTAGACGGGAATATAACATTTATTTGTTGTTGTACAAATGCCATTTTTGGTACAGGGCTTTCTTAGGACCTACTGAACGATATAAGGGTAGTAGCCCCCGGCAAGAATATCATATCAGGGTGTGGGACAGGGGCGTCGCCTCGTAGTCCACAAATATTTTGTAAGGTAAAATAACATTTATTTATTGTTGTACAAACGCCATGGGCCCCCAATGACACATATATGAATATGTATGCAGGGGGCTCCTACCCGACCATCATTCAGCAGGTCCTAATGAAGCCCTGTACCACAAATGGCGTTTGTACAACAACAAATCAATGTTTTATTACCTTACAAATTATTTTTGGACTACGAGGCGACGCCCCTGTCCCACACCCTTATACGATATTCTTGCCGGGGGCTCCTATCCTAATATCGTTCAGTAGGTCCTAAGGAAGCCCTGTACCAAAAATGGCATTTGTACAACAACAAATAAATGTTATATTACCTTCTAAATTATTTGGGGGCTATGAAGCGACGACCCCGCCCCACACTCTTAGATGATATTCTTGCCGGGGGCTCCTAGCCTAATATCGTTCAGTAGGTCCTAAGGAAGCCCATTATCAAAAATGGCATCTGTACAACAACAAATACATGTTATATTACCTTCTAAATTATTTGGGGGCTACGAGGCCACGCCCCCGCTCCGCGCCCTTATATGATATTTTTGTCGGGGGCTCCTACCCTAATATCGTTCGGTAGGTCCTAAGGAAGCCCTGTACAAAAAATGGCATTTGTACAACGACAAATCAATGTTATAAAATTATTTGGGGGCTCCAAAAGACGCCCCCGCCCCCACAACCTTGTATTGAATTTATTTCCGAGGGCTCCTAGCCTAATATCGATAAGTAGGTCCTAAGGGAGCCCTGTACCAAAAATGGTGCTTTTATCCGGCAAGAAACGATAATTTCACTAAGCCACCTGACTACAATAGCACTCAAGGTCATCAAAGTCTATATTCAAATAGCGCCACCTTGTGCCCAACTAATCCTACGGTCAAACAGTGAAACTATAGTTTCACTGATTTGAGGACAGAATTGCCCAAATTGCAGGGCATCCTGGAAACCTGGTATTTAAATTTAGGCATAAATAAGGCTCATAGGTTAGTTTATTACATTAATTATATATTTCAAGAAATATTGTATGCTTAGAGGTGCATATTAATCTTCGTGCAGCAAGTTCAGATTTCATGACAATGGCTTTATAACATGTATAGGCCATAGCTAAGTCTAGTATGTGAAACAATGGCAAGTTAAACAAAAAAAAAATTAAGATAATAACAAATGTATATGGAATTGTCATGTCTAAGAGGTAGATTTATAATAGTTCTTTGGTAATCATGATTTTAATGAATACAGAATATTCAGGTTTTGTTAATTGAAGAGTGAAGTTGTATGTATGTAAAGGTGAATGACAAGGTCGCACTATGTAGGTCAGCTCCAGGTAAAACTGCATGTATAATGCAAGCACATCCAGTCACTTTTTAGACATAAAATAATGTTGATAGCGAATGATATTTAGATTAATATCAAGCTGTTGGATATTTCATTTATATAGATATTTATGACAAGAAATTTTGATTTAGCTCTCTGAGTCTGGGTTTCTAGAAAATGTCAGAAAGTATTAACATATGACTGCCTTGAGAGGGGAATTTCTGCACCCATGTTTATTATTATTACTTTATGTAAGTTTATACACTAAATACTGAAATAGTATAGCTAATGTTTGGATAGATTATAACCGATGTTGGTATCCACATATATTTATGATGCTATCATTTGTGTCTTATTGATACAGTTTTCAAGGAGTGAAATGAAAGGAAAAATGATGCAAGAATAAATGTTTAACAATGCAGCTACCACAGAGACATTTGTCTATTGTTTATTTTCTTCGGCCTCAAATGCAGTAACAGTTAATTTGGATACTCCACATCCCATGAAGTCGATAGTTCGTTCTTAGGTCGACTACTTCCGATCCTGAAAGCTTTACCTTTCGACGTTTCAGAGAGCTGTTAGTCCTCTGACAGACAGTAAATAGCATTTAATTGGTACTATTGTAATCTAGGGCGTATGAGCTTTCAGTTCAGATATAATTTTTTTTTTTTAATCTTCCGAACTAGAAAGTCCATGATAAAATCTATATTAGTGTGAAAAGGGTTGTAATGGAGCTAACCAAAACCAGAAACGGGTAACTTTCTAAAGATATTGCGTTGAATAAAGCAATTTACACTCACATCAATTATTGGTGTCATGTATTTTGTGCTAAATTGTTCTGTGTTAAAGGGTTCTAATAGAGCTAACCAAAGCCAGAAGGTAGTTTTGTAAAGACATCCCGTTGAACAAAGCAATATGACCTCACATTTATTATTGGTGCCTTGTGTTTTGTTCAAAATTGTTCTGTGTTAAAGAGTTGTAATAGAGCTATCCAAAACTAGAAACAGGTAACTTTGAAAAGATATAGCGTTGAACAAAGCAATTTACCCTCACATCAATTGTTGTTGCCTTGCGTTTTGTTCTAAATGTTTCTGTGTTAAAAGGATTGTAATTGAGCTAAACAAAACCGGAAATAGGTCACTTTGTAAAGACATTGCGTTGAACAAAGCAATTTACCCTCACATCAATTATTGGTGCCTTGTGTTTTGTTCTAAATTGTTCTGTGTTAAAGGGTTGTAATAGAGCTATCCAAAACTAGAAACAGGTAACTTTGAAAAGATATAGCGTTGAACAAAGCAATTTACCCTCACATCAATTGTTGTTGCCTTGTGTTTTGTTCTAAATGTTTCTGTGTTAAAAGGGTTGTAATAGAGCTATCCAAAACCAGAAACAGGTAGTTTTATAAAGAAATTTGGTTGAACGAAGATTTTTTTTTTTGGCAAACGAACGACCGTGCAGAGAGGCGAAGAAAGCAACTGACCAGCAATAGGCCTAAACTTTACAACATGATTCCCTTCGCCTTTCTTCGTGTTTGAAATACTTTTGCAATACGTTTTGCTATTGATATAAATCCGTGCATAAGAGGGGAAAGAAAATAGCGAAGAATTCAACGGAAGGAAAATTTAAGTAGCCTTGTGCATGAGATATACTACTTTAATCCACAATTATATCTGTAAATAATCCATTTGGGATACATTAGGGATTATTTCATCAAGGTCCGTGCTATAGCTAGAGCCATTGATTATTATATTTCTGCTAACCTGGTTTGAGTGGGGCGATATGACGTACACTGCTTTGCTTGGCAGCACAAAACAAAAGCCATGTTGTGACCAAGTGAAACTTAGTTGGCCAAACTCTGTTTATAGGTGACTCTGGACTGAGCTGTGTTGGCGCGCCTTCAGCAGTGTTCAGCGGCAATACATATTGGGTTTGAATACTGTACAACAAGCTGAAATACTAAATAGCGTATGAAAAGAAGTGGAATATAATAGTTTCATCAAGAGAATCAAGCTCAAACTTACAAAAGCGTACACAAACAAAATTCCTGACCCTGGCTTTGATGATGTATTGATGTTACGGCTCAATGCCTAGTATCAAAGTACTGTTCATAAATCTCATTTACCGTGAAAACTAGTACTCTTTCATTATCATGATTGTCCATGCACAGTTCCTACCCTGTTTAGCTGCATTTCAATAAAACGCATATTCAAGTCTACACACTTACTGATAAAAGGACAGTGTACCTGTGAGTCACACGTCTGCAACGTTTGGAGATTCGTCACCATAGGATCAACATTTCGAGTGTTAATTTAGTGCATTGTCTTGAAGGTAAGAAATAGAAAAGTGCTTTCTATTATAGAGAAGGTTGAGTTATGTTAAAAATGGAAAATAAAAGTTTTCTCATTCTTTGTATGTCACTTTGTAAAAATATCGTAGTAGGGCTGTTGTCTGAAAAGCTATAGAAGTTCCCTCATGATCGAAATATGACAAGAACTAGCTCAAACGTTTGGACCAACGTCGAATGTGTGTGTAATCTCAATACCTAATTCTGTGTGTAATACCACATAGTTAATTCTTAAAGGGTGTATGCCCCTGAGCCGGGAATGCTTGCAAACGTAGCGAATTTGGGGTTTCGCAAGGGTTCGTAAAATGTTGCAAAAGGTTCGTTAAAGGTTGCAAAAAAGTTCGCAAACAGTTTTCTTGTCTCAAAGAAATTTTGAACATGTTCAAAATTTCTTTGCGAATTTATTTTTCCGCAAACAGTTGCAAGCGTTTGCAAAACAGTCGTAAGAAGTTGTAAGACGGTGTCGCTGAAGTTCTTTTTGATTCGCCAAAACTAGCGACCACGTTACTATATGGTTCCTATATAAAATCGCACATGTAGTACCAGGAGTTAGCAAAAGGTCCCAAACATTCACAAATATGTATTCACAAAGGATTGGCAAATAGTTGCTAATCTTCGCAAAAACTGTTGCTAACATTTGCCTACAGTCGCTAATAGTCGCCAACTGCCTTTCGCAAACATTCGCTCAAATGTTGCTAAAAATCGCTTAATGTCGCAGAGGCGAACCCTGATTTTTGCCAACATTCGTCAGAAAGATTAGCGAATCCCAATTCGCAACGTTCGTAAGCATTCGCCGCTTAGTGAGATACACTCTTTATGTAGAGCATGTGAGCATCAGAAAGAATGAGTTGATTTCCTCTCAATTTGATCATTCAAGAACTCATAGTACACACCGATTGTCATCTTCTACGTAATCTTCCTTTGGAAATCGATTCCAGGTTGTTTCGCAACAATATAATCACATGACCAGTGCTCATTTGAATACTTAAACTTACTATACACATCCAAACAAGTTAAACTTGTCATTCCTCGCCACAAATATTTGACGGCAAAATGTTATTGCATGCATGCAAGGTAAATATCCACATTTGATGAAAACAAATCAAGAAAATTATGGAATTGTTTTCAATGAGGTTGCTTATACAGTAACCCGAAATTTATTACAGCGACATCTGCTCCGGGTATTATTCCGTCAAAAGATTAGGGTTAAATGTTTAACCAGTATATTTCAAGTATTCGTTCAAACAATTTTTAACTGACCTTGGTGGAAGTCTAACCTATTTTCCACTGTTCTTTTTGTATACATGTATATAGAATGGCGGGTCCAAACAGGGAAGCTTTCTTAATTATTTTGAGAGAAGTTGCCAGAAGAACCAAGCAAGATTCAGAAATAGACGATCTCGGAACGGCACTAAAAATTCCTCAGTATGATATTGACAGTGCTCAGATAGGAAACAGACATGGTGAATCACATATGGGGTCGTTTAAAATGCTAAAAACGTGGTTGCAAGGACAGTCATCATCAACAATGAGACAGACTTTGATAGATGCCTTGAAGAAGATACCACGGGAAGACATACTAAGCGTGTGTTTTCCTGAGCCTGTCGCTGGTTAGTACAGAGTACTTCTATCTACATAAAATGAACGTCTGGAGCCAGGAGGGCGTCAATTCAAATACTTTAACCCAGGATTGACACTCTTCTGGCTGTAGATAGATTGTAAACGATTCGAACGTATCGCTTGGCCCGATAACTTATTGCTCAACCCATCGACTGAGCGTAGGGCTGCCATCCAATATCCCGTCGAATTTTCTTACACGCATGAAAAAGGCAAATAGAAATGAAAAGAAAAATAAGTTAGTGACCATCTCCGTTTTGTTGTTGATGTGGAGATGGAAGTGCTGAGGGCAGTCCTCTAAAAAATATGAAACAACAAATATTCGGAAAAAAAACATCCCATTTGGAAAGCGAACTTTTTGCCTTCTAATACTGTATCTTGCCTTATATCATTTAAGGACAAACTTACATTACAAATATAGACCTTGGTAAAGTTGGATGGTAGATATCCCACCAAAACAGACGTATGTTAACACCATTAGCAATAATTAGGGTAACAATGATAATACAAATAGTAATGATAAAAATGATGATGACGAAAATAATGGTTAATAATAAAAAATTACAATAATAGCAATAATAATAACGATGATGATGATGATGACAATAGTAAGAATAATAATTGGGCATTATTAAATGTAATTATTTTTTACATTTTGGGGTCTCAATTTAGAATTGCAATTTGTTGATTCTCTTGAATGCTCCTTAATTTTCCATCATTCCAATGCTAATATGTATTTCCATTTGTATTAATTCAACACTATACTTGATTTCTTCGCAACCAGCAATCTCTCAATACCTTTAAAAAATATTTAAAAAACCCACTTCTTCTGTTAAAAACGTAAATATTAAGCGCATATGAACACACATGGGAAATGTGATTTAAAAATTAAGTATTATTATTATTATTATAATGTCTTTTTATATAGATACTATAACCGCACCTACCGGGAAAACTCCATCGCGTACGTCTGGACTGCCAACGGATAGGAGAGGTGATAAATAATGGAGTATTTTTTCCCCATTAGACTTCATGAAGAATAAGATCATGAAATTATAACAATTAATGCTGAACTATCCAATATACACATTAACATTTACACACACAAACACACGCGCACACACGCACACACACACACAATTATATATATATATAAATATATATTTCAAGTTTTCAAGTTTATTTTGTTTCACATTTCACGAAATAGAATTCACATAATTGACAAAATTAGAACATAATATGAAATATACTAAAAGTATCACATTATATAATCAATTCTTTGTAAAGACGTCGAAATTAATTGTATTGAATAGTAGGTTATACAGGGTGAAATGTGAGGAACCTATTAAAAAGCTCAGCTTGTAGATTATAGGCTTCCCTAAATAAAACTAACATTTGATTGAAGTGGTTGCATTGGTGAGCGACGTAGCAATAATAATAGGTGGGCAAGAAGGCCTTAACATAAGATGATATACAAAGTGAAACGAGCAAAAATAGCAAAAACAGCAAACAAATATATATTCATTCAAACAACTCAAATATATAATGTGTGTATGTGTGTGTGTGTGTGTGTGTGTAATTAAATACAAAAAGGGTTCCGGAAATAAAGGCGGGCATTGGTGACAAATGACCACCCCACCCCTCCCCCGCAAAACCCATTCTGGTGAACATAAAGTCGAAGGGACTTGTATGTCTTTGTGATTGTGCAGTTTTTATTTTCTCACTATCATAGATTCCAGCGATGAACATGGTGCTGAAGGACCTAGTCATTCCTCAACACCTCCTCATGGTAAGGTATTCATATTAAAGGGATTCATTTTTAGAAAAGAAGCAAAACACTTTTTTTATAATTTGAAAATGAGACAAAGTACATTGATATTCATCATACTTCTGTCATTGCTTCCTCCAACATGAGGAAGGGACCATCTTCATCTTTTTTACAAGAATTAACTAGAGAAGGTCGGTGGTATACATCTATGAAAATTACTATCCCAGTGTTAATAAACACTATACATAGCAAACTTCTCTATGAACGTGCCTTGTTAATGAATGGGTGGTACAATTTTTCTTTTTTCTTTCATGTGAGGGGGAGAGGGGCGTTTCTGGAGATACCAATACCAATGTCCCGCTTTGAAAAATTACACACTACAGAATAAAAAAATTTGATACAAAGTAAGAAATAACAGTACCCTAACCATTACTGTCAAGATTAGTTTGAACTGAATTCAATTATTGCTTAGTTGTTTTTATTGGAAGATAACATTTTTTTTCTTCTAATAATCCGAGAGCGTTTTAAAGGTAAAATGCCCCTTAAGTATTTCTCTTGGGGGGGGGGTCTGGCGACACCTTCCTGATAGCAAATGCCCTAAATCATCCAACATATTGTTTCTCTGATGAACTTCCATACATCTTCTTTCTGACAAATTAAGTCCTGACACTTTCTACAATTTTTTATGGCTTTTAGCGCCAAAAACATCGAATATTGCTGTCATTATCATCTGTATAAATTGGTAGTGCATGTAGTATAATTATTATGATGATGGTGTTGATGATGATTATTATCATAATTATTGTAATTATTTTTGTTTGTATCATCATTATTCTTGTTGATGTTATTATAAGTATTATCATCATTACCATTTTATCATTATCATTATCATCATCATCATCATCATTACAATCATTTTATCATCAGTATTACGATTGATATTATTGTCATTACACCATTCCCCCCTAGACAAATGGAAGAACCATACTGTGAAGCCAGCTAAGTCGGGCCCAAACGAATCGGATCGTGAGATGGTATGATTTCATAAAGTATCAAATACCTTAGTAATACTGCCAGACCACGGGCGTAAATCACACCCACACTACACTAATGCATCCACACACACACTTTTGAGGGAGAGGGTGGTCATTACAAGTCTTCCGCCACACTTTTCAGGGAAAATAGTTCCAAAATCGTTAGTGAAAACTTTAGCGTGTGTGATTGTGTATAGATGGGTGTGTTCGTTTAATATTCGTGCGCTTGTACGTGTGTTTGTGCATGTGCGAGAAATCTCGGTTCCTGATTGCATTGCTGTCATACCCCCTCCCCCCCTTCGACACACACACACACATACACACCTCGAAAACACATACTAACGAAGAAACAAACGACCTACCCGAAAAATATAGACTCTAAACCGACAGAGTGCTGGCTCGTATACCCTAATTACACCTGACCGACAACAGACCGAAATTCGGGTTGCAGTTTGTTTGGCGGTGTTTGGAGTCCATGTGGAATTGGTTTGGTGATGTGACTAGGGTATTAAAGTACAAGTCCACTCCAAAAATAACTTGCCTTTAATGGAACCCAAAAAATCAGACAAACCAATCAAAAAAAGTTTGAGCAAAATCGGATAACTAATAAGAAAGTTATGAATATTTGAAAAAGTATGTAAAACTAAAAAACAATGGAAATCACTACACAAATTGCCAATTTGGTTATCAGTTTGTGACGTCATGTCCTCACTATTTGTCAATTGCTTTATATAGTTTAATCCCATTAATTTCCCTTTTTATCCCCCAAAACTTGATTTCCCCATGCCTTTGCCCAGGTCATATGATTTGTATCATATTGCTTGCATGACATTTCAAAAAAATTGTTATGAACTTTGAAGAATTGATACTATTTTCTAAATATTGATTATTCATAATTATTGATTTTTGTATAAATAGTTTATCAAAATTCAAATTTTTCATGATTTAACTGGAAAAAATTTACTCTATATTAGTGCATCCGCACAAAACATTTTACTATCAATCTAACTTGGATGCTGGTGTGAAGAAATAAGATTCTTAGGGGGAAAATAGGAAATTTATATTATTAATATAAAGAAAATAATTAGTGGATAGTGAGGACCATACGTCACAGACTCATGAGTGAGTTGCGAATTTTTCCAAAATTTTGCCAAATTTCTTACTAGTTATCCGAATTTGCTCAAACTTTTTTTGATTGGTTTGTCTTATTTTTCTGCTTCTATTGAAGTTATTTTTGGAGTAGACTTGGACTTTAAGGGCCATGCAATTACTCGTTCGGTCTGTTTAAAGTTGGTCTCATGTTGTTCTCGTTGGGCCGACTGGGGTATGACCCTGCTGGTTTGAAATATTTTAAACCCAGCAAGGCCATCAAGTGATTTAACAGACAATAATATGTTATAAGATAAAAGACCGGGCCCCTTTAATACAATACACATTTTCCATGAGAAATCACGTTGGCTGTTTTTCAAAATTAGAAATCGAAAACGTCATAGCGTTCTTGTGTGTGGTTGTTCCTATTGTAGTTACAGTTGTTGTTGTTGCTGTTGTTGTTTTAATACATGTCTGTTTTAATCCGAATACAGCCCCGTATTTCTCATGACATCTTGGAACATAAGGTGTCTTCCCGGAGCAAAGACCAACATAACAAACGATTTGGAGGAAATGGAGCAACGAATTATTCATATCAATAATAATATCGTACGAAACGTCTACTCTTATTCAGTGGCCAGAGTTTTCTCTATTTTTTTTACCATGAAATCGCAAATACCACATTCTCTTCTCCTTTTCAATGCCAATTAAGTCATAATCATATCTTTTCTCGGTTAAATTATGATTTTAAACGAGTTTTCCATTAGGGTTCCATTGACATTGAATATTGAAATCCATTAATGTGAAGTGAAAATCAAATCGTAAATGAAGCACCTTGAAGTGCTTGGAAATCCACATCCCGTCTTTCATGGCTCCGGCTACTATTATCAGTGCAAAGTGCATGTCAAGGAACAAGTCTTGCCAGGTACCCATTTGCATACTTGGGTGGAGAGTGGCAAATGTAGCGCATTGTCTTACCAAAGGGCATTGGTTACGTGCTGGAGCTCAAACCTACTATGGTCGCACCCCATTCCAGTCAAGTGGTGTAGTCCAGATTCAATGAATAAGATGTAGTGCATGGTGTAGGCGATCTTGCATGATTTTCGTAGGGGTGTCGTAATAGATTGGTTTCAACACTTGGCTGGAGATTGGAAGGTCGTGGGTTCGACCCCCGGCACGGCACTAATGTCTTTAAGCAAGCCATTTGATCTACATTGCTTATGTCCACCTAGATGTAAAATGGGTCCCCGGTAGAATGCGACCGTCCATGTGGTTGTATTAGAATACTCCAATGGCCGAATCCAATGACCGGGGTAATAAAAATAACAATGTAAACCACTTAGAAACGAAGTATTAACGGCTATACAAATGCGACTGATTTAACGTGGATTAGCAGAAAGAGAATGCGTTTGTTTTACCTCACAATAATTAATCGTTCTATCATTTCAGTTTATGTCTGTTCCATCAAAGAGATGAATGTTAATATTTCGAAATTTCGGTAAATATGTCCATTTGAACTTTCACTTTGGAAGTCTTATCACTAACTTTATATTGGTTATGTTTATCCTGTACATTAAAATAACCGGGCTATCTTGCGTCATTTTATTTTCCTTCAGCAATACGTTATGTGGGAATCTCTTGTGAAAGGAAATGCGCTCGTCATAGGCAACGCAGACTTTCCAAAAAAAGGACAGCGCAAAGAATCCAATAGGCCTTGGGCAGATATGGATATCACAAATATGAATGAGCTGTTGGGAGATCTCGGTTACAAAGTTCGAGATTATCGAAACCTCACCAAATCGGTATGTCAAAAGTTGTGACTTTTCATCAAACAATAAATTAACGGAGTATAACTATTCAAGTTACACAAGCTACTACCGTATGTGGGAAGTTCTGGTAGATTTTTTTTGTGGAATAACGTACTTCATTGTACAAGCTTCGATCCTGATGCACTAGGCAAAACCATGGACAAAACTATGATAAACTGAGAAGTCCTTGAAAATCCTTTCAAATCTCAAAATTGGAAATTCACCTATGTACGCATACGTACGTGTAAAATTCTGAAGCGTATGGTGAAAGGCAACATAAGTTATGTATACCCCAAACTATAAGGCCAAACACAGTATCATTTATTTCAAGAACATGTGCAAATTCCATGTACGACAGAAATATGTGAGACATTTTAAAGAACATAAATTTACGTGTATATTGCAATTGAATTCCATCACGTTTTGAATAATACTTCATCCCATTTATCTAAATTATGATGATAACTAGTGCACATCTGCACATGCAAAACTTTGCTCAAATCATTTGAAAACGGTAAACTACAGATATGTTAATGGCCGTTTTGTTTCAGATTATATTTAACGTTATTAATTGGAATACATTTTTATCATTATTATTTTTTTTTAATACAATTTCACTAACACCTTTCAGTCTCACTCTGTGAAAAGAATGATTTAATAAAGGTATAGGTACATGTTTGAGCTTTATCATTCTTTTTTTTTAAATCCAAGTGGAGGAATATCAAAGCATCTATGTCAGGTAAAAAGGAGGGCTGTCGAAATGCCTCATGTTTTAAAATATGACTATAAAAGTTTATAAGCTGTTGATTAAATATCGAAGGTACAGGTAGACGTAACCGATCTGATAATTCCAAAACCTCATCATTGCATAACTATAATATCATTACCCAATCACTCCAAATAACCTCTAGAAGTTTATTTCACAATGTAATCGCTTAACCATACAGTTCTATGCGCAACTCAGCCTTTAAAGTGACTCAGTAACATTGTTGAAGGTTGATGAAAGAACTGCGTAATTTGTGTATGATATGTTACTTATTATATTCATTCTACTGTACTAACACTCTAGCATGCAAAAAATCCCGAAAATTTTCTCAAATCACAAAGATATTTATGGTTTTCTTTGAAAGCGTCACTGGTCAACACCCTCTAACAGTAAATTCTCCCAACCGTTTTTCCATGAAAATAAAACATAAGACAGGATTTTTAAAATCTTTCAACACTTAAATGTCTGAAATGTAATAAAGAGCCAATTCATAGCTTTGTTACGATTTTCATTCACCTGAAATGTAATAAAATTGTAATAATATAGTTGGTAGAATTAAGGAATCGATCAGATAAATTTTTTCCAAATTTGTATCATTAATAATGGTCTGTTTTCACTCAAACTTTCAAATTATCTTTAATTTTACATCTAGCATTGAAGTCACTACCTTAGCACCTTTTTCTCTCATCTGAACAATGTTACCAAGTCCCTTTAATACTTGCTCTAAAATTGGATTTATACGTTCGTCCATGTTTAATCAAATATGGCCTTTATCACTTAAACAGGGAATGGAGGAGACTGTGCAGGCGTTCACGGAACAACTAGAGCGCGCTAACCCTAAACCCCAATCAGCAGTGGTGTATATATCTAGCCATGGCAATGAAAAGGGCATTGAAGGAAGTGACAGAATGATACTCCCAATTCCAGTTTTGCTGAAAAAGTTCTCAGGAGTACTGCTTGGCAAACCAAAGATTCTCATCATTGATGCATGCTGGGGAGGTATGGTAAAAATCGGTTGTACGAAGCTATCTCCTGCGATAATTGCTCCTTGTCAATATCATACGCTAAACGGATTCCTCACTTCAACCCTGGAATACACAATGTATCTAATCCTAACCCTAACTATAACCCAAACCCTAACCTAAAATCCGATTCCAATATTAACCCTAACATTTTACAGTTGACGAAACAAAGCCTAGAGTAACTGTCGCAGGAGTAAATGTTGGATCACCTTAGCAATCATTTCAAGTACATGGATGAGGGGATGTCTTAGTTATTTCAGTTGTTATAGTTTTTGTACATAAAATAGACTTTAGTTGATGAAACACCCCCTTATTACACATTCATTAGCCTTACAACAACCCTCTACGGATAATGGATCTTGATGATGATGATGATTTTGATAATGATCAGGATGACAATAATAATAGAAAGTATGCACATTTTAACAAAATATTTTGTCGTGAAAATCTATTAGATCTGATAACTCTGTTAAACTAAATAAAAAGCAAAAGAATGTCATCCGAATGGGCAAGCATGTTATTGAGCATTGATCCAAGACTGCATTTCTCGAGCAAACAAAGCGAGCCTATTAGATGTATTTAAAACTGTTATACAAAACCGGGATAGGATAATACTTAACAAATAATTCCAATACTGACCATGTCTCTACAATGACTTTATATGAGGACCTTCATACCCTAAAATAAATTTTGGGTAAACTTATTTCAACATCGGGGTAACTATATGTTCAACCACCCTTTTAATAGGCAACGACGGGCCTAACTTTGGCGAGTTTAGCTCTATTTTCAGTAAAAGTTGACCGTTTCATTATTATCATTATCTCATTTACTTCTTAGCTATTCTTTACAAATGATTTAACTCCACCACTCCTCAGATTAAGAATATAATCATAACGAATTAAGAATACTGTTTCTTTCTTTTATTTAAGGTGGGGAAACAAGCTTCTTACCAGTCTCTGTGCCCAATGATTCTTCAGGAGCACAACCAATACTTCTCTTACCAGAGAACGCTGATATCTTCATGATACACTCCACTTCATACGGTATTTACACCTGTATTTGATAGGCCATGTTGAAAATGTAATCAATTTATTGCACAAGTCTTTTACAAATTATTACACTCCCGTGTTACAAATAATTGTATTTCAATAGTCAGAATGCGAATTGTGTAAATTGCATATGCTAGGTAGGATAGGCCATCATGTTTTTCGAATCTAGCAACCAATTATGTATGTAATTCGCATTGAAATTGTTGAAACTATTGAAATACAATTATTTGTAACAGGTGAATGCAATAGTTTGTAACATGGCTATTGACAAGGATTAAGGAATCAAATTTTATGAACATAACGAAAATGGTCTGACCATGCTTGTGATGTAATCAAATGCAATACTTTTTTTCAGTAGCTACAATGTAATTTGCGAATTGTATGCATTACTTGTTGTTAGGTATATTAAGAGAGAGGGTTCTACATCATTTAATATCAATCTCCTGACCCTAACAACACATACATTTTCATAATTATGAATATGTATTTGATTTCCAATAGTTAGCAACAATTAACGGGTGCAACTGGTATTCTTGCTACTGAGATAGTACAATATATTTGTTTCTTATTTCATCGAGTACGATGAGAACACACTCCACAATAGGGGCTTTTAGTTTGTGTGGACGAGGACGCCGTTCCCGTCCTCTAACGATGCGAATTGGCTGCAGTCAACCCGTCCTGTTCACTACTTTATTACCCTTTTCGTTTGTAGTCGACTCCCGTTCTGTACACGATGACGTAATGCCCCCGCACGCGCTTATTAAATTTCTCCTTCTTTCACTTATCATGTTATTCTTTGTGTATTGTTCTATGATTTTTGTCTATCTTTCGTCATGTTATTCTTGTTTTCCTTCTATCGTTTTCTCTCTCAGTTTTTCTTATGTTATTATTTGTTTTTCCATCTTTCATCTTATCTTCTATCTTTCCATTATCTATTCTTTATCATTTTCACTATCTGTCTTTCCTTATGTTATTCTTTCTTTCTTCTTTCTATCAGCTTCTCTTTCTGTCTTTCCTTATGTTATTCTTTGTTTCTTCCTTCTTCTACCTTCTCTGTTATTCCTTGTTTTTATTATTATATCACCTTCTCTCTTTGTTTTTCTTATGTTATTCTTTGTTTTTATCGTCCTATCACCTTCTCTTTCTGTCTTTCCTTATGTTATTCTTTGTTTCTTCCTTATATCAGCTTCTATTTCTGTCTTTCCTTATGTTATTCTTTGTTTCTTCCTTCTATCACCTTCTCTCATGTTATTCTTGTTTTTATTATTATATCACCTTCTCTCTCTGTTTTTCTTATGTTATTCTTGTATTTCCATCTTTGATCTTCTTTTCTATCTTTCCATTAACTATTCTTTATCATTTCCACTTTTTGTCTTTCCTTATGTTAATATTTGTTTTCTTCCTTCTATCACCTTCTCTTATTTTATTCTTTGTTTTTATCATTCTATCACCTTCTCTTTCTGTCTTTCCTTATGTTATTCTTTGTTTCTAACTTCTTTCACTTCTTATGTTATTCTTCGTTTATTATTCTATCATTTTTGTCTTTGGTCATGTAATTCTTTTTTCCTTCTATCATTTTCTCTCTCTTTTTTCTTAAGTTATTCTTTGTTTTTCCATCTTTTATCTTCTCTTCTATCTTTCCATTATCTTTTTTTTTTCATTTTCACTTTCTGTCTTCTCTTTTGTTATTCTTTGTTTCTTCCTTCTATCACCTTCTCTTATGTTATTCTTTGTTTTATCATTCTATCATTTTCTTTTCCTGTCTTTCCTTTGTGACTTACGCTGCGATATAGCAAAATGACGTCATTTTGACGACGGGGTTCGAGTTTTCTGACGAACCTCAAATCATGGATGAACGCGTCCTCAAATTTGGCCTGACGACGTGAGACGACCCGATGCATGCGCAAATCGCCGAAATGACGTCACATCTTTGACGTCGTCTATGTGGACGTGACAAACGAAAAGCGCAAGTCAGAAACCCAGAGCTCGCGGTATACTCGTCTCGTCTGAACAGCGCTTGTTTGCAAATGGCAAAGTATTTTGTATTAAGTTTTCTCTCAGGACAGCTCAGTTAATCGCATTAAAAAAATTATATTATGCTATTGCATGGAATAAACTTTATCATGCTCTTTGCAATTTTTTTCACTCAGGAAAAACAGCATGGAGTGCTGCAGATGGATCTTGGTTTGTAAATCAGTTATGCAAAGTGGTCTACAGCAACGACCGTGATCTTGAGGATTTGGATACCATCATGTTGAGGGTTAGTTTTCTTCCTTAGACCCCTGTTACTCCAAAATTTAAAATGGGCATGCACACTTACTACCATTTCATATCATTCATAATTGACTATCCATGACGGAAATTTAACATAAACTCAATGGCCCGTATTCTGAAGTCAGGTTTAACTTTAAACCTAGGTTTAAGTCTAGTCTAAGCCTCGCCTAAGTCTCAGATTTAAACCTAGGTTTAAAATTGCGTTTCTGAAGTCAGGTTTAACCTAAACCTAGGTTTAAGCCTGGTCTAACTTTGTAGAAATTGTACACATATTTAAACCTGGGGTACACCTAGTTTAAGTCTGGCTTAAGTCAGAGAAGAAGACACCATTACGACGAATTATTGCAAATAATGAGACCGGAGAGACCTCTTGTGGAAAGAAAAAAACCCTTTCACATTTTGGCGACGATGAATTTTTGCATCGCTGTCGTTTTAACAAATAAACAGGGATTTGCAGACCACCTACTTGCTAGCTAGCCGACTCCAAGTCCAACACTGGAGGGACACGTACACACACTCATCGCGTGCGGATGAAAGTGCGCCTTGCGATTTTATGCCTTCGGCAAGTTTGAACATTAATTTGGATACTTTATTTGCATATTGAATCTTTATGCCTACAATTTTCTAAATCTTAAAATTTTATATTTTATATAAGTTTGTGTGATTTGTATAGTACGACAATCCTTGAAACTAAAAAGTTGCCAAGTAAATCGACACGTATCACTTTGTTCCAGAGAAAAACAAATATAGTAGCCCCATACCATATAGTTTGACGTTATGTTCACGTAGTTTGAAGCTGTGAATGCAATGCACATTTTCGAATTGCGTCCCAACGATGTAAACAGGGGCGGATCCAGCCGGCGGCAAGGGAGGGGGCCTAAAAAGGGGCCCACTTCGTGCGAAAATTTGAAAATCGTGCCGGTCGATTTTTCGCTCAGTGGGGGTAGTGAGCAAAAAAAAATTGGCACCCGAAAATTGTTTTCCTTCGGGAAGGGTAATTTTATTCCACCACCCCTTGCGCCAGGGCCCCCCTGGATCCGCCACTGGATATAAACAAATGCGAGTTAAAATAAAATTGTAAGGTTGGATTTAGAGTTAGGAGTAAATTCATGTAGAACTAGATATATATTTATAAGGCAATCATGGATTAATTAAGAGCCAACGAGCGTATTAAACCGGAAATCTAGTAGAGTAATTGTACAATTCCTGCCCAGGCCCCAGATTGAAATATGATTGATGTCAAAACATCCAGAACTTCAGAAGTTAGAACATCCTAAAAATGCACTAGGCTAGATCTACATCTAAATAAGATCAAAATTACTAATAAAAGAGAAACTAAAAATAATCAAAAATACCTTCTTGATGCAGAATAACTAGTCCAAGGTCAACATTGAAGCTCATTTGGTCGAAATTTAGGCGTTTTGTTAGGACAATGCATTACGTTTTCTAACCGTGTGTACGTGTACGTGTTTACGTACGAACGAATGCGCGCACGATCGAATGATATGCGCGCACGGTGGCCGAGAAGGGGATCGCGATACCCGGCCATACGTGTACACCACAGAACTGTGATGTACACACGTCGGTTCGAAAAAGGATCGCATTGTCCTTAAAAAACGCCTAAAATTCAACCAAATGAGCTTCAATGTTGACCTTGCATGGACTAGTTATTCTGCATCAAGAAGGTATTTTTGATCATTTTTAGTTTCTCTTTAGTCATTTTAATCTTATTTAGAGCATTTTTATGATGTTCTGGAAGTTTTTACTAATCTTGGCAGAAATTGTAGAATTACCGAGTTTTGTATCGATTATTTATTTAATATTTTTAAAGGCCAATTATTCCACCCTAGACATCAAGGCCTAGATTCAGAATTTTTCAGCAGTTTTACAATAAATCAAAGGGTAAAACAAAGAAAAGATCACGCCGTAACGTTCATCGGTTGCTTCGAAAGAGATTTTTTTATGTCAGATATGTCAAATATTAAAAATGCTCCAAATCGTCTCAAATTGATTTTGGATACGTTTCAGGCCATTTTAAGCATTTCGCAAAAAAACGCACACACGCACATGCGCGCGCGTTTTTGCGCGTACTGGCATTTTGCAACATAGAATCGCCGAATTTTCTCTGTCATCATATCAGACACATTTTTTCAAGCATTTTGATACCTTCTTCACCTTTTTCTGACCAGTAATAACGCAATGAGCGTCCGTTCAAGAAACATGTCCGTGCGCGCGAGCTCTTGTAATACATAGCATATATGGGCAAAAACATGCCTATACAAAATTCATTGTAACTCTTCAGAATGGATGGGAACTCCCAATTTTTTTTCATATTTGGATAGATTATGAGTCGGAGATATGATTTCATGTCTCATTTGACCCTCAATTAACTCATGACGTCATCATAATGGCCTCCGAACTCAAAATTTCAATTTGCATATTATGACGTCAGCATATTTTTGGAAAATTGATTGTATCTCTGTAAATATTGATCGATTTTCTTCCAAATTTTGATATGTTCTAGCTGAGACAATTTTCTACAAATGCAGTACCACGATTTTTCATTTTGACAAAGGCATCATGGCGTATTTTTGCGATTAAAGGAGGCATGTCAATTTTTCACATTTTGTGTGTATTCTCTATGGGACATGACTTTTCTCAAAACTGGATTCTACATTCCCGTCTTTCGCGAGCAATATCTCCGTCGTTTTAGCTTCGTTTTGCTGAGCTTTGAGTATGTTGTAGCTGAGACAATAAGCTATCACAATGTGCCCTTATTTTTCGATCAGATGCCGGGATCATGCTCATATTTCACTTGCAAAGTGGGATTTGAGAATTCCATTTTCCGTTCACGTGTAATCGCTATGGGAAATGTTTGGTATATCGGTAACGCACTTGACTTCCGACCTCGAGATCCCTGGTTCGAGTCCGGGCGTCTTTTTTTTTCATTTTGACCTTTCACTGTACCATCTCCTTTGAATATTATAACACGTAGAATCGCAAATAATGTATTAAACAACCATATTTACTTTATTTTTACCCTTTTATCACTTGATCCATTACTTTTTGTGTGTAATCCCTATGGGAGATGACTTTTTCTCAAATCTGGATTCTACATTTCTGTCTTTTGCGAGCAATATCGCCGTTATTCCTGCTTGGTTTCTGTTGATTTTTGAGTATGTTGTAGCTGAGACAATAAGCTATCTCAAATGTGCCCTTGATTTTGTCTTAAATTTTAGTTGACCAGCCCACCTATACTTGTTCTAAACAAGTATTACAAATCTAGTTTATTCTTTATTCTTTATTTTTCATATTTCCACCCACTTTTTTGTTAGCAAGATAACTTAATAATGGCTCAATCAAATGCCTTGAAATTTGGCAAACATATGTATAGGCAAATGGAGACAACACAATAAGGTTTTCAACCTTGACCTTGACTGATGACGTCATCTAGGCGCCATTTTGTGAAATTTTCTGAAAATCAACTCATTATCTTCATAACGGAAAATCATTTCTCATTCATATTTATCATGATCAAGGTCAATATCCGTCCGGTCAAATTCAGGTCAATAAACGCGCGCGTACGCGTACGTCCGCGCGTCAGTGCGCGCGCAAAATTTTAAAATGCTCTAAATCATCTCAAATTTTTTTGCATAGGTTTCAGGCCATTTCGAGCATTTGTCGAAAAATCGCGCACACACGTATGTGCGCGCGTTTTCGCGCGTAACGCCATTACACAACATAGAATCGCCATTTTTTAAATTTCATGATATTTCCCATTTTTTCCGAACAATTTGATACAATGTTTATCTCCTTATGACTATTAATAACGGAATGAGCGTCTATTCAAGATAAATGTCCGTGCGCGCGAGCTCTTGTAATACCGATAGCATATATGGGCAAAAACATGCCTATATACAAAATCCATTATAGCACTTTTGAATGCACTGGGACCCCCAATTTTTTCACATTTAGATAGAGTATGAGTCGTAGATATGATTTCATGTCTCATTTGGCCATTACGTATATCGTGACATCATCATAATGGCCTTGGAACCCAAAATACGAATTTGCATATTATGACGTCAGCATATTTATGGAAAACTTAGTGTATCTCTCTTAATATTGGTCATTTTTCTCCCAATTTTTGATATGTTGTAGCTGAGACAATTGTGTACATGAAATTGACATTTATTTTTTATTTTAACAATGGCGTCATGGTCCACTCTTTCGATTAAAGGAGGCACGTCAATTTTCCTAATTTTACGTGTATTCTCTATGGGAGGTGACTTTTCTGAAATCTTCATTCTACATTCCAGTCTTGTTTGAGCAATATCTCGATTATTTTTGCTCGATTTTCTGCCAGCTTTAGATATGTTGTAGCTGAGACAATTCTCTTCACAGGAGGGGACATTTATTTTGTAATCAGATAATGAGATCATAGTGATATTTTAACTACAAAATGTGATTTGAAAATCCCATATTCCGTATACGTGTAATGTCTGTGTGGAGTATTTTGGTATATTGGTCGCAATTGACTTGATACGTTGCATGTTGATAGGTAATAAAAAATATTTCATATAAAAACCCAAAATTGAGAATATGCATATTTCATTATGTTATTTAGATTTTAAGGTTAAAGGTCAAATATACTGTACATGGCTTCTCTAAAGCAATCCTTTGCATAGACATGAAATTTGGCACACTAATAGACCTGAATAAGAGGATTATTTCAAAAATTTAGGTCAAATCATGCCGATGTTATCTTAACTACTTAGTATGTAAATTAGGGTCAAAGGTCAAACATTTCACTGATCACTATATCACTAACCATGTGTGGTATGCACTAATTGGAACAGCCCACCTATACTTGTTCCGAAACAAGTATTACATGTCTAGTTAAATTTGCAGCACGAAATCCAGCTATATCAGCTACCCTGGAAGATGGGTGAGCTGTACTACTGAGCATGTGCAGTAGAAGCAGACGACATCTCCATGGTAGTTAAACCTTGACTTATATTTGACTAGACTTAAACCCGGGTTTAACTAAACCTGGCTTTCAGAAACTGAAATGATACTTAGACCTGAAGTCTGACTTAGTTAAACCCGGGTTTAAAGTTAAACCTGGGTTTAACTAAACCTGACTTCAGAATACGGGCCAATGGGAGATAGCAAGTACAAGTAGAAACATCCGAGAGTTCGCCATCTTTCTTGCCACCCCATTGTGTCACATCCTTAATCTGTCATACACGACATGTAGTGTACCATCTTGTTGGAAGAAAGCCATTCTTGTCCCAATACCCAAGGAGTCTCCACCAGTGACAGTTGATAAATTACGCCCAATTTCCTTGACGGACCATTTCGCAAAGATCGCAGAACTTTTTATCGCCAAGCAGGTCATCTATGATATTTCTGCAAAGCTTGATCCGAAGCAATACGGTTGCCGAGCTGGGTTGTCAACTACTCACTACCTTGTTGATTTCATCAATTTCCTTGCAAAGAAGGCTGAAACCACAACCTACATGTCTACTGTGATCTGCACTGACTTCAAAAAAGCCTTCGATCGCGTAAGCCATACAGTTGCCATATCGAAACTGATCCACCTCGGCGTACAGCCCACAGTCATCTCTTGGATCTGTGATTTCCTAACAGGGCGTGAGTACAGCGTTCGTTATCATGACACTCGATCAGCATGGCAGCGCATCGAGGCCGGAGTGCCGCAGGGCACGCGTCTGGGACCACTGATTTTTCTCGTTTTGACCGATGATCTCATGCGGAATCAATTGGTGAATCACTGGAAATATGTTGATGATATGTCCATGGCCAGCTCACACAAAGCATGTGACCAAGATGAAACATTGCGTCATGCATTGTCATGTCTGGAAGATTGGTGTGAAGACAACTACGTTAAGCTAAACCCAAGCAAGTGTGTCACCTTTGAGGTGTCATTCAGTAAAACCGCTGTCTCACAACCTGACATTGAATTGTGTGAAGTTAAGGTTCAGCAAGTGAATGACACCAAAATCCTAGGCATTACAATTCAGGACAATCTTAAATGGGATACACACGTAGAGGCCATTGTTTCTCGTGCAAACCGCCGCCTCTTCATGTTGCGATCGTTAAAGCCATTTTCTTGCCCTCCTGAAGACATGATAACTGTGTTTACCGGTTTCATCAGACCTGTGCTGGAATACGCATGTCCAGTGTGGCATAGTTCTCTCACCCAGCAGCAAGCAATGGCTATTGAGAGAGTCCAGAAACGGGCCCTACGAATCATTCTGTCCAATCGGTACATTTCCTACCAAAATGCTCTTACTTTGACAAATTTGCTGACGTTGTCTGACCGTCGGGAGCAATTGTGCCTTTCATTTGCTCGTGATGCGTTTAAGTCGAACACAATGCACGGATGGTTCAACCCAGCTGAACAACGTAGAGTTCTCAGGAAACAGCGTGTGTGTGTTGAACCAAGATGCAGAACTAACAGACTTAGAAACAGTCCTGTCCCATATTTTCATAGATTGTTGAATGAATATGGACTATGAACTGAGTAACTGAGTATATATATAGAACATTAACTGTGGCAATTGACTTCTTTCGATGCATAACTTTTTTCGATGCATAACTTTGAACCAAATGATATATTTATTAATCGTTTTAGCATGGGTTGTAGTCTTGTTATAGAATAGTTATACCCCACATATTGATGTATGTTCTTTTTTCATTCTGGGTTGTAACTGATATATATATATATAATATTATTAAGAATGTGTATTATTGTGCAATACAGTGTTCAAATACATTGGTCTGAAGAATATTATTCCGATCTTTTAAATAAACTGTTTAATGAATATTGGCTATGAACTGGGTAAATAATATGAATTGGAAATTATTAAGTTACTTTGCTCCAATGTACCCCAATGCATTACTTTTTAACCCATTATGACAAATTTGACAATTATTTTAGCATAAGTTTGTATTTTTCACAATTCAATATTCATATCCTTTCTATTGGAACTCTTGGTGCATTTACAGGGGCTTTATTTTTTATTTATTAGAAATTACAATTTGTGCAATATACAACACGTTGAGTTGAACTGTGGAAATTACTCAGTCACTTTCCTCCAATGCATTATTTTGTATTACGTTGTGACAAATTAGCCAATTTATTGTAGCATAAGTTCGTATTTTCCACAATTTAATATTCATACTTTCTATTGGAGCTCTTTGTGCATTTACAGGGGCTTTATTTTAATGTATTGGAAGTTACAACTTGTGCAATATACAACACGTTGAGTTAAACTGAGTAAAGAATGTAAACTGTGGGAATTATTCAGTCACTTTCCTCCAATGCATTATTTTTATTACGTTGTGACAAATTTGACAACGATTATTTTTGCACAAGTTTGTGTTTTTATATATCTTAATATTCATATTCTCGATTGGAAGTAAGAAATAACATATTTGTGCAATATACAGCACATTGAAATGAAGAATACAATCTATTTATCCCCTAAGTAGTATGAACTATACACATTTTAACTCTTTGTCTTAAAAAAAAATACTCACAGATTTATATTTTTAATGTTTTATTAAATACCACTCTCGTAATGTATTCCTATTAAGTGCATGTGTTTGTGGAGTGCCTTGAGATGAATGATCGCATTCGCCTGCCGAGGATCATTGTGTTTTGGTGGTCGGGGTGCGGATTGCCTGCATGGGTTGTTGCTGGGCTGGATGAACATTATAGCTTGTTCAGCCTAGCGGCTGCTGGTGTATGCGGTCCGCGTTCTGGCTATTGAGTGCAGTGTCCTCGGCGGGCGAGTGTGAAAGCTCGTTGGCATTTCCTTTCGATTGCATTTGAGTGCATTGCGGAAGTGACCTATTCGTATCTCATATTATTATGTTAATCTTCTTTGGAAATTGTATTGTAATTCATGTTCATTTCAGTTTTTAACTGCCAGACACGAAGATCTTAATAAAATCCATTTATCTATCTATCTATCTATCTTAATGGCAGATTTTGAAGTCTTCACCTTTAATCAAAATTTTGACCATGACCCCGTCTTTCGATCAAAAGTTTAATGATTGTACATTTGTTGGGTACAGTATCAGCTACAACATATATTAACATATGAGAGACATCAGGGTAGGGATAGACGAGATATAATGGAAACAACGACGGAAAATATTACCTAATCGAATCAAATTCAATTGTTTTTCTTTAAGTGGCACTATGTTGACGTCAATGCATTGTAATTGCAAACATGATACATGAAATCGCTTCTCCGATTCATACGTTATCAGAAGATGAACAAAACATGCCTTTATGGGTTTGACCAAAAGTTACATGACGCCAACTTTATACATATCAAATATCATTCAGAGAGGACACTGTATGATGGAAATATGGTCAATAATATAAATTAACAAAATGGCACCTAGATGACGTCACGCATCAGTATTAAAAAATCTCTTCGTTGGGATAAATAACCATGCATATGGCACATGTCATGAATATGTCAATGACATTAACCATGTCATTAAAGGCCAGGTTCATTGATTTTGAAATCGACTGAATTTGGTATCATTGTAATCAGAACATTACACTGAGTAAAACTATCACATTTGTGTAACTTGTAAATTCGTGCGAAAATTATAAAAGTTGATTAAACTTGACGAAATATCACCCCACTCGAGACCCCGAAAACATCGTAAGTCAGGTGATTTTTGAGTGACGTAGCACAATGAACAATTAATACAATGGGCCGCTCAGCTGATCGGTGCGCGATGCAGTTGGCGTGCAATTCACATGTATTGCATTGACTCTTGAGGACCGTACCCATTCTTACCCAACGTTGTTTACCTTCATCAAAGTCACCCTGAAAATATCGATATGGACGAAAACATACTTGATTTGAGTTTTGAGGAGATAGAAGAAGGAAGTACCTCGGACAACGACAACGACAATGGAGATTTGGGAGATCTAGACCTAGAAGAAGATCTGGAAGATTTTGCCGAAGTCGATGGACAAGCACAAGCTGTCGGGGCAGCCGCAGTCGCTGCGTATCTACATGAGCCCGCATATCACAGCCAGGCCAGCCGGCCCGGCGCTTGATCGAGCTAGCTGTGAATCGCGAACCGGACTGATCTAAGTCTTCTCTCGACTTCCACTTTCCCCATTTATCTATCAAAAATCTAAACTAATCGGCCTAATCAGACATTTTCGTAATGAATATTTGGACAATTATATGTAAACTTGTCGCATATTTTGCCCCAGAAGAGTCGTTAGTTCAGCATGCAAAATGTCTTAGGCACTCCCAGATCCGACACATACACGCTGAGCTGCCCTCAGAATATGTGATTATTTTCCCGATTTTTATGGTCAAATGTGACGGTAAATAACATAAAAATCGAATACACATTTGTAGAAAGTATTATTTATTCAGTGTATCTCATTCAAAGTGCCTAAAATAAAGGAAATATCACAACTGGCGGTAAATATACAAACAACGTTAACCCATATCTAAAAATTGCAATGGGTATCCAACATTGTCCCGAATGTGTGATTGCAGGTTGTTCATAATGTGACGTCATTTTATCGCATGTAAATAACGCCGTCATTTCACTTTGTGAGTGGGTTTTGGAAAGGGTATCAAAATTGCAATTAATTTATTCCTCACAATAGTGAGGGCTTTAAAAGTACTTTAGTCATTTTGTTAATGTTCTCAGCAATCTGTAGAGGTGTGATTTGCCTTTTTTCCAAATTTCAATGAACCTGGCCTTTAATGAGATATGAAGCGAGCAAATCAATACAGAAAGAAAGAAGAAAAAAGATAGATTCTGACGAAATCAATAGGCGCTCTGCCTCGCTACGCATTGTTGTTTTGAATATATATCGTCTATCCCTTACTCTGATGTCTCCCATATTTTATTTTGTTGTATCTGAGACTTTTTTCTACAAATGTGCAATCATTTAATTTTTGATCAGAAGACGGGATCGTGGTTTAAATTCAAATTTAAGGTAAAGACTGCAAAATCTGCCATTATGGTTTATACTTATACGTGTCATGGGAATGGAGGCTGTGATATTTCTTCGAAGTCTAACTTTCTCATTGATTCTGTGTTAGTCGGTGATCGGCCAATTAACACTTAAGTTCCACTCGTTATCCTTATCACCGACTATGACGGGCCGTACCTGCCAACATTCCTCCAACTAAACAACTATACAGCCATCGAGACGATTTCAATGTCTAGTTGTTAATATAAGTAATGATAATCATTTTAAAAACATATCTGGACTTGTATTATTCTGTTTTTCACATTCCAGGTAACTAAGAGAATGCACAAACTCGAAGCCTCTCTAGATGGTAGTACAGGAAATGGTACTCAGAGTACCACTGTTTTTAAACAAGGAGTGGATCGGAAACTCTTCTTCTATCCTGGGTTCCCACCTAGCAGTGTTTAACACCGAGGCGGAATGACTTAGCTTGACGTGTCTTTATTTCAATTCTGTTTCATTTTGAAATGGTTTATTATACATGTTTTGCAGCAATAGGCTTAATACCACATACACACTGAGGATTTTTAAAAATAACTTTACAAATTCAATCAACATAGGAATATATCAAAATTTGTAAAAATGTTCTCTAATTATAATTATTGGTATATACATATATGTTGTGTTCATCTAATTCATACTGTTAATGCATAATGCGTGTAACTGATTATTTTATTGTTATGTCTTTGCATTTTATATGTGATGTCATGTACTGTAATGGAGAAAATGTATCAAATGTGAATGTATCAAATGTAAATGTAACAATAATGTTCATGAATATTCCGATATCTTTGTTTATTATTAATAATACTATTATTACTACTATAGCAATTATGTTTTTCGAAAAAAAAGATGATATAGAAGTCAATAAACCAATTACAGTTACAAAATAAGTTATTAAACTCTAGAAAAGTTATATATGAATATTATCATTACATTTGAATATCTATCGTAATTAATCAATACAACCAATTACTCGATAAAATATAATTGTAAAACTTGTACCTGTGATTCAGAGGAAGAACCATGAAATTAATGCAATTGGAAAAGGACAAATTGCCAGGAACAAACTTTTGGGATGTACATGAAATCAAAATGTTTCCTTGCAAATTGAAGAAAAAAAAACATACATAAAGTGATTGTTCAATGAAAAGCAAAGAGGGCTTCTAGTTGTAGTATTATCAAATAATTAACAGTACATGTAATAAGGAATTATTGTACTGTATTGATATAATATCATTAAGTAAAATCAAATCAATGCACAGAAATCATTGCATATTTTAATTGAATTGAATGTGAATTTGAATTTAATTTACATGCTTGAATGAATACAACAAACCAAACAATATAGCAAAAGGGGATGATATTACATCTTGAAACAATGTTATAAACATTGCAGTAGTGTAGTTACATTATTGAAAATTTAACAAATTTGACAGTTTAAACATTATAGACGATAAGACTATTTATATATGACATGTGAAAATGAGAGGCTTACTGAAAAGCGTAGCTTTTAATGGTAAGCCCCTCTTAAAACTTAAGTACGTCTTAATATAAGATGGTTGAGTATTTATTTATGATCATCAATAAAGTGTGAAGCTGTGAGTTTCTTTTAAGTGTTTAGCAAAAGAAATGATGAGATCAGGGCTCAAGGGAAAAATGAAAATAGATAAATAAATATTAAAAAACAGTGAATGAAATTGAAAGATTGATGTGTCCCACAATTAAAGAGAAAATCAGGTGTAAGTAAGAAAAAGATAAACGAGAATTTGAGAGTCACGATATCACGGAGTAGAGCCGCTAGATGGTGAAATATTAGTAGGAGGTTAAAGTAGTTCGGAGCCGGGTATCGATAAAATGACGATTTATGTATACAAAGCTTTGTATTCATTAAACAGAGATAATTGTAGGTGTATTTTTTAATGTATGAGCTTTGTTACCAAGTTTCTCTTGCAGGTTGATTAATATTATTCCGATAATTTGGTCCAGTTTAGGTAATGGTTTCCTGACCAAAGGCTGTTTTCGTCAGTGTAAGATGATTTTGATGTTGCTTGTCTTGTAGGATAAGGGTGTATGTCATTATCACTCTACATAGTACATCGACGTGGGTTTCCATGATAGTTTATTGTCGATGTATATTCCAAGGAATTTTGTAAATTAAACACATGAAATATTTACCCTATTTATGTTTATGTCACCAGGGAGTGTTGTATTGAATTACTGAACGATATATAATTTGTCCTTTTATGTTTAGAGATAATTTGTTTGCCCATATCCAGCTATGAACAGAACTGAGTTCCGAGTTAATTGGGTTAAGTTGGGTTATTGGATCACGATGGGAGAAAAAGAATTGAATGATAACATGTTGGAAGATACTTTTAAATCTTTTTTATAATGCAGTATGAATAGTAGGGGACCGAGGAGTCATCATTGTTGTTCGCCACATGTGATTTCCTCCATGTGTGATTCTCAGCCATTAATAAAACATATTGTGTCCTATTTGTTAAATAGTTCCTGTACCCCTCCAAGGCCCCTTCCTTTGTATAAAAGAATATCATGATTTATCGTGTCAAAAGCCTTTGAGAAGTTCAGGAAAATTCCAATTGTGTGGAAGAGCTATCGATTGCTTTGGTGACTTTGTTTATAAGTATAAGCGTAGCATGAGCTGCTGCGTGCTTTTCCCAGAAACCGTATTGTGAGTCGCTGAATATGTTGCAGTCGTGTATGAATTAAATGGTCCGGGTAAAAACAATTCTTTTTAATATTTTGAAAAATAATGTTAGTAGAGATATGGGTCTATAGTTACTTCGCTCACGGGTATCACCTTTTAAAAATATGGGTAGAACTTTGGTATTTTTCATGTGGGAGGGCACTATGTCACATGTTATCGACAAATTGAATATGTGTATAATTGGAGTAACAATTTCTGGGATGACGTGTTTTAAAATTGTATTCGTGATTCCATCAAAAACCAGGGTTTTCCGAGATTTTAGTCATTTACAATGTCCATTACCTCTGTTTCTAATACAGGAACGGGAAATATAGGTTTCGAATGGGGATGTTCGAGAAAAGTGGAGAAGTGTTTATGTAAGGTTAGGATACTATGGGCAAGGTTCGGGCCGATTTTTACAAAGTAATTATCAAGCTTCGGGCAATTTCAGCTGGTTCTGTAAGCGTTATGTATTGTATATGAATTTCCTGTATGTGTGATTTAGTAGGAATTTTTTTGAGATCATTCGTGATGATTTTCAAAATACATTTAAAATTATATTTGTGAGCTTCGAATTGGTTGGAGAAATATTCTTTCTTGGTATGTCGTCAAATGCTGGTTAGGCTGTTTTTATAGCTTTTTTTAAACGTGCATTGATGTGTTACCCAAGGTTGACGGGGTGTCTTTTTTATTGTGTAGTGTGAGCGTTGTGTGGAATTGAAATATCGCTGTTGTACAATGTCATGAACACTTCGAAGAACAATTTCAATGCTTCATCAACATTTTGACTACGTAATACATTCGAGCAATCTACAAGTTCTAAACTATGTTTGAATCTGTTCTTGTTTTCTTTTGTTAATTTTCGAGATCCTTGTAAGAGATGGTGGGAGTTTTTGTTTAATTTTGTTAATAACAAAACACTGGGAAGTTATTACTGATGTACGACAAAATGTTCCTGGTGTGCCTTGAGACACGTAGTAAGATAAAACATTATCGATGAGTATAGCCGAGATGTTTGTTATTCTTGTGGGTTTGTTGATGAGAGGAATGAAAGAGTGTGAGTACATGGCGCCCAAGAAATCTTGACAGAGCGAATTTTCATCTGCGTTGAGCAAGTCCCCAATTATAAAGCGAGTTGTTTTTTTCTCAAATTATGTGTTGTAAGAGGCGCATTCACATTAAAGTACAATCTTTGAAGATTTTTTTTTTGAGCAATCTACCTCCATATATTATCTCACTTTCTTTTTGAATTTTTTTAAAAATTCATCTCTACTCTTGCTCTCACCCCTTTCTTTTTTTCGGCCATTCGTATTTTTATTATTATCTGTTGGGGGAGGGGGTGCATGTTCCCCGTCGTGATGAGGGCTTGAAAAGTCACCTCTTATATTAATATGTAATGTTATATTTTATAGTGAAATTTGCATGGTCAATGTGCTATTTTTTCTGCGTGATAAAAAAAAATCCATCCCTAGACTGACTCAACTGAGCTGTTTCCTTGCCCTAGTTTAAACATACCCTTAATTTTTTTTAAGAGCAGCTTCATTATTTCTTTTGAAAAATCCTTTATGTTTGTAGAACCATTGAGATTTTTTAGCACACCATCTTGATAATAACATTTCGGCATGACTGATTTACAATGTACTAACACGGTTACCGCGTCGGTCTATATATTTACTATCTCAGTCACACCGCCAAACTGAATCCAAACCACCAATGTATTGTCATTTGAAGAGAAGGTTGAGGCCTATGAAAGAACTGGTGAAAAATAATTTGTAAGCCTTTTCATTTATTCTTGTAATGGTTAATGTGGATAAGCATCAAAGAAAGAAAAAGCCACTTGAAAATGATGGGTCTTCAAATGACGTCTGATTCGAAATATGACAAGTTACAGCTAAAGGTTGTGGATCGCGCTTTCATGCCCTATAATTGTGTGTAGTCCCATATACGGTTCTTGGACAATTACCCCCTGGTCAATCACCCCCGGTCAGATGTAGGTATATTTTGATAACTATACATCTTTGTTTCTTTATTTTGATCTCGCTCTCAAGTTGATTTCAGTCTTTTCCCCATTCCCCCGTAGTTTTGCCATCGAGTAAAGTACGAAATTTAAATTTCTTAGAAATTGAACAATACATTGCGCGCAGATGAGTACGCGTTACAGAATGGAACAACATGGAACAACATGGAACAACAAAGAAATTATGATGGTGTAATATTTCATATTATGTATATTATTTTTTGTATGCATCCTCTGTAACTTTCTCATCAGACGATCGTGTATTTACCTTTGAGTGTATAATGGGCTCTCATCCACAATGTAGTCCAGAATCAAGGTTGTCTTCAAGTTATATATATTGGTGTCATGTTGAAGTAAAATATTTTCAGGTACAATAATCTATTTTGAAATAAAATTTGCCTTCAAGTTTTATATATGGTATGTACGGTACCATGTTAAAATAGAATAAAATAAGCTTTCCAGTACGTTCATCTCATTTGATTTTGTAACTCCGGATCAGCATTTTTCAACCGGGGTGCTGCAAGAGAAATTTAGTTAACTAGAAACATTATATTGGAAAAACATTGATTTTGTGAAAAACAAATATCAGAAATTGCTAACGTATGTAATTTCATGAGGAAATTTAAAGATAATAGAGTGTCTTTCTTCGCTGGCCTTGCTCACTGACCACATTTTGACATCAAAGCGCCCGAATTTATATTATATATTTTACATCGGAATTACATTTTTACCACACTCATTACATTTATAAACATTATAAATCTGGGCAATGAGATGCTCGAATATCCTCATATTCGTGTATCGAGGTCCTGACCGAATATATCATTTTTTATTCATGAACATTCGGCGGCGAAGTGCCCGCATACAATACTTTATATATTTTCTAGTGTGTTGATTAAAAATTTAAAAAATTCCACTTAAAAATTGTATTTTTTTTTCCTTGCTCGCTTGCTTCGCTCGCTTCGCTCTCTCGTAAAAAATTAGAAATAAATGTGCCCATACGTGTGCGCATGGCATCATACGAGTGGCAGAGTGATGCGAAATATATATTTTGTGACGAATTTGGGATTGGGAGAAAGTTTTCATTTCTTAAAGGTGTACCGTGATAATAACAAAAGTTTGAAAAACCGCTGCTCCAGAGAAACGTTATTACATGCATTTTGAGACGATCTACATGCTTACCTGAAACGTACCACTTTCGTGGGAACAGCAGCCACACTGGTGTTGCATACATTATAGATAAGGGAAATTTGTAGTATTAAAATGAGGCAGATAACGTGCAAGTATTTGAACAAAATTGACATTGCTATTGAATCCCGATTGTCCTTGGGGTAATTGTCCGGGGTTAATTTTACTTTGGGGATGATTGTCCTCGGGGATAATTGTCCTAGGGTGTAATTTTTCGGGGGTAATAGTCCTGATACGTCGTCGGATTACGCCATTTATTTGTTACCGATATTGTTATTCTTCTTGATTGTAATGCATTTTCCCCTCACTAAAATGCATGTTTTCCTATTATACCATAGTTGTTGTATTATCTGCACATGTCTGTAGAGCAAACGCAGTGCCGTGGTCCATACTGTGACTCATCGTCTTGATATAGCATCACTACGTCTGTTAGGAGCCAAATGGGCGTTAACTCATTGTGCTTTAGCACAGAGTTAACGTCATTCTGGCTCCAAACACACAAGTATGGGTTGAATGATGCGCTGCAAATAAGGATCACAGACAAAAATTGATAAAATTTAATGATTATCTGATTTCAGTGCATCCAGGCCTGTATGCTTTGGCATTGCTTGTTCTTCAGGTGACCCCAAAATGATCATTCCCATGTGAAAAGGCTATCACGGACACTGCAAAAATTAGAGGGATCGATTTATTTGCCAAGTAATCACATAGGAATAATTTTAAGATGTTCTTCATTGGGCTACAATTACTATCAGTTAATGTTTTTGGGCTTCGTTCCCCTTTAAAATTCCCCATTTTCGACCTCTACTAGTATTCTTAAACTATACTATGTAATTTCGATAAAATTTCGAATAAAAAAGTTTTGTCTAGATTGAAATGCTTATATTGATACGGTAGAGATGTGAACAAAAATAATGTCTTTTCTGTTAAGTCAGTGTAATGCGAGTCAGAATGGAGCATGTGTATCTCCTGTGTGATTATAGGTTCAGTCTTAAGACTTTGACATTCTCAAAAGTTAAAAATCGTTGGAGAGATACACGATTCGTGATCTTAATTCTCTTAATAACGCATCAAGTAAATATGTGCAGTCAGATAAAAAGCAAACCACTTGAAATAAGCCCACCCCATCTCTATCTCTCTGTCTCTCTTCTCTCTCTCTCTCTTCTCTCTCTCTCTCTCTCACACACACACACACACACACACATACAAACATACAACATAAATTCTTCCTCCCCCCTCTCTCTTTTAATAAGTACATTCGTATTCCATATTTGCACGCTGTACCGTTTTAAATGTCCAAATAATTCCTGTGCCTCTGGTTTCAACGATCATTTGATCGGATATCAACGTTAAGAGTTTTAAAACATGATATCTTGACTTTTGGCAATTGTCTTAGGGGGTAATTGTCCTAGGGGGTGGTTGTCCTTTGGGGGTAATTTTCCGGGGTTGATTTTCCGGTGGGTAATTGTCCTTGGGGGTAATTTTCAAGGAAATGACTGTCCAGGCCCTAGGGGTTAAATGTCCTGATACGCCAATATACACATGCATGCAGTGCATGCAGTGCATATGAATGTTATTTGCGACATAATCAACCTTTTCCGATCGCTTCTACACAGCGTTGTTCATACATCGCATGAGCAGAACTCAACTTAATATCTTAAATGTAAATTTATAATTGGGCCCGTTGAAGGCTAGCCTATCCGATATGCGTCGAGCTTTATGGCAAGTATACTAATCGCGTTATGAGGACTGACATCGGCGAGGGCGTCACGCCCGCGCCGATGTACGCCCGCGCCGATGTCAGTCTCCATAACGCGATTAATATACTTGCCATAATTTGCATAAAGCCCGCCGCATATCGGATAGGCTAGTTGAAGGCCGGTCTCGTTGGTGTTGGGTTTAACTTGGCACAGTGCCAAGTGGGGAATCCCAAATGTATTGTCAAGGAGCTTATCGATGAGTTGCGAAAAATTGGAGAGACCTTTCTATCATATGGGCTGTTTACACATCCCAAGGGCGGACCGTGGCGCGGCAGGTGGTTCTGTCTTGCTCATAGGTCGTGCTACGATTTGGCGCGCACCAGTGAGGGCCACTGGCGTGGTCTGGCTACACCGCGCGCCGCACCGGTGAGATATGATAGCACGGCGTAGCCTGACACTCGGTTGATTGTTGCCATGACGCATAACGTCATTAAAAATCGACGCCCTTGATCGCCCCCGACACGTGTTGGGTAATGGGTATTGTCATGGCCCAAACATTGTGGAGCGGTGTGTGTGCAGCGCTTTGCAACCGCAAGGAAAAGGCGCTATATCAAATATCTTTTGGATTGGGCTTGGGATTGTAACAAATCTGTTGTTTGCAATTAATGGAACCGAGCCTTTCGTTATTAGTGATTATTTTGAGACTGTTTTCCCCCTCATAAACATTACTAAAGGATCTACTGATGAGGCATGATGCTACACCATATGTGAAAACGTAAAAAGTAGTGTACTACAGATTCGACATTAATTTTTTCACCCATATCATTGCCCCAAGGGGCAATTTTTATTTTAATAACAAATAAAAAAATCACAGTTACATTTTAAAAATCAGCGTAATGGCAGCCATGCGAAAGCCGGGGTAATGATTGCGGAGCGCCAGGAGTGTCAACTCTGACAGACATGAGCGCTATACAAGAATCCACTATTATTATTATTATTATTATCAAATATCAAAACAATATTTGTATAGGTCAATCAAATAGATGCTTTAACATAAGCCATCTTAAAGTGAACTCATTTCTTTTTTCATTTATAACATAAATGTACTGCTCATCCTTATAATATGTCTTCATTATATTTTTGATTCTATGAAAAACAGGAAATGTCTTATTAACACTGGAAAAAAAAGTAGTTGTCGTGTTTAATACATCATTTCGCTCTTCTTTATAACCCAAATATGTATATTTTGAGGGGTGAAATTAAGACAGAAAGTCTTGAACATAGCCACTCTCCTACATTAACCCAAATACTAAAATGGCAATTAGAGAATAAATGTTCAATACTTTTTTGTTTCTTCTTCGGGCAATTCAATATTACTTACTGATTGTAACTGGATGTCCAAGAACACACCATGCAGAATATTAAGGCTACTCAGTGAAATTTCCCGCGATTTGAAAGTCAGACTTCCGGCGTGCTATCCTAGGCTCATTAAAGGCCCTATGCAATGAATACAAATATAAAGGAAAATACATATTTTCTCTATCAGTATCCTACAAAAGCAAATAGAAACCTAATTTTCCGCATCCCTCTAAATTACGGGTTAATATGGGTCAAATTTGCCGCAGTTACGGTGACGACTTAACACGTGGACCCTATCGCCTATATAGCTGAGGTGATGAGCCCGTGCTTGATTAATGCAAAGTCATTGTTAATATGTGTTCTTCAAATCTCATCAAGTCCAATAGTTCCTTGTTTAGGTCGACAACTTTTAATTCTCAAAGCATTACCGTTCGAGTTTTCAGATACCTGTTAATCCTCTGACAGACATTGAAATAGCATATAATTGATATTATTGTAATCTATGGCGTACTGGCTTCCAATTGACAGGGCCTTTAAAAGAGAATTTCAACCTGATATGATAAAGGGCAATCCAACCCTTGTAATCAATTTATTTGAATGGAACCAGAGAAACTAGATAAACAGAATGGCGAATGTTTCAAATATGAGATCACTACAACTATGCGAATCTCCAATTGGCAATTTTATCATTGGATTGTGACGTAGTGACGGATATCTCCCCCGTTTTTCGTCTACAAATATATCACTAATTTCTGTTTTCTCCCAAGTGCCTTTACCCTTGGGGCACTACTCGAAACATATTATGGAGAGTATATTTTTTACAGGTCCTCTAAAAGGAAAAAAACACCCCGAGACATACATTCTTGAAAAATTGAAATTATAGTCATTTTGTGAGTTAGAACACCTGGGAAAGTTGCCCCCCCCCCCTCCCCGTATCAAAGAGACAGAACCGAATAAACCAACTTGAGCCCATACCTGTAGTGATTACAACGTTTACAAAAATAATAACTTTCTCATTTTCTGTTCGATTTCATTCAAACTTTCACCAGTCTACTTCTCTAATTTGTCTGCTCTTCTCTAGAATAGCTTGCGATCAATGTTAGATTCTTCTTTAAGTTAGTATTAATGGCGACAGTAAAGTGAGAGGAACGGGTCCGGGAAAGTTTGAGCAAATTCCGATTAAAAATAAGAAAGTTATGATTTGTTAAAGTTGCGATCAATCATTTCATTCATTTTCATTTCATTCATTTTATTTTATTTCAACACGGATCACTTGCTTCAGCCAATGGCTGTTCTTCTGCAAGTCCGTGCATACATAATAAAAATCACATACAAAATATATACAATTCAAATTATTAAGACGCAATACAAATTAAACAATTACAACAGTAAAAGAAGAGCGGATTTAAAATCAATTGAATAAAATATAATGAAAATAATTGTAACGAGCGTGATGAACAACATAATATAATAATTAATAAATACATGTATAAAATGAAATAAAATAAAGTAAAAGTTAAGTTAAAATTAGGAATTGAAAATTAAAAAAAATCAAACTCAAATTGGCAACTCTGAATTATCTTCAGCACTGAACTCTAAGATGAAGTATTAGGATTCAGATGAATTAATACAAAATTGTATAAAGGCTAGATCCTGAAATATTATAAGAACACGGCCACATCGAATTCGCCGGTGTCACCTTTAGAAACTTCGATGCAAGCTTTATTCTCTAAAGTCAACGCTAAATGAGCATTTGAGATAAGTTATGGTGTAAGCAGTCTCTGGTATTTCCATTGTGTATTCTACATTTCCATGTCGGTGTCGCATCACAGCAACAATTGCCATGATCCTTCCTTGTGACTGATTTTGGATACTATGGTCGGGCCTATTACCTTCCCCAAAGGTTTTAACCTTGTATGTAACATATAGCTTGTTGAATTATATTTAGTGCTTTCAACAACAACAAATAGTGTTTGGCTCATTTTAAATATGTTGAAACCTTTTTTCGAATTGGTAACGCAACCAAAAATTAATGCATGCCAATATCGAAACAAAATTGAAAGAGTAGAATGAAATGAAAGGTTTGTCCATTTTTGCGCTCTTTAGACTAATAAGCGTTATGTTTGTAGTGAACTTCGTTCTATCATGTTTATTGTCCTCCAGTATTCATATTAGTTTTTGTTTCTTTTTATACCGAGTGAAAAACTGAAGGGCAATACAAATCGATTTTAATAAAGGTCGGATTTATCGAGACTAAACTTCATATCGTTTTAAGACATGTATGCTGAGTAACTCTGAACCTCTTACGAGCAGTGTGATTTTTTCTTTCATGGCAAGTTAAAGGGAAAGCAATTCTTTTAGGTAGGGATATAGATTGACAGGGAAGTCTGCAAGACTGGAACCCAACGAGATCGGAAAATAAAATCAGTTCCTTTTATACTACATTTATCATTAGGAAAAGGGATAGATAACGGTGTCTTTTCAACTCTTTATAATTATGCCACACAAATAATATCCCTGTACCACAATGTAATTATCGTGGGAAAGATACCAAAGGATTCGAGATGATTTAACTTTTTCAATTGCATTATAAAGCATAATAAGTGCAAAATTGTTCTTTTCGGAAACGCAAAGCAAAATTTAAGTAGCCTTGTGTATGAGATATTACATTACTCCAAAATTTTTTCTGTAAATAATCCAAAGGGTATAGCAATTAAAAATACCTTATGAAATATTTCTTCAATTTATTTGCTATGGCTAGAACCATTGACTAGGATACATTTGCTAACATGGTTTAAGTAGAGAACGATATGACACAGCTTTCCTGGGAATTAAAGCTCAAAACTAAAGAATAGTCATGTTGTGACCAAGAAAAAGCTAAGTTGGCCAAACTCTGTGTATATGTGACTCTGGACTGGGCTGTGTTGGGGCGCCTACAGCAGTGTTCATGGGCAATACATAATGGGTATGAATCCTGGCCAATAAGCTGAAATAATATTTTTAACATATTTCTTGTAAATAGCGTATGAAAAGAAGTGGAATATAATAGTTTCATCAGAGAATCAAGCTAAAACTTACAAAAGCATACGCAAACACAATTCCTGACCTTATACTAGCTTTGATGAAGGATTGCCGTTACGACCTAATGCCTAGTATCAAAGTACTGTTCATTAATCTCATCTACCGAGAACACTATTACTCTTTCATTATCATAAATTTTAATGCACAATTCCTACCCTGTGTAGCTGCATTTCAATAAAACACATGTTCAAGTCTACAAACTCACTTATACAAGGGCAGTGTATCCCTGCGTCACACATCTGCAACGTTCGGAGATTCGTCGCCATATGATCAACATTTCGAGGTGTGATTAATTGCATTGTATTGAAGGTAAGATATAGAACAGTACTTCTTATTAAAGCAAAGGTCGCCTGAAAAGCTATTGAAGTGCCTTCATATTTGACAAATTGACAAGAGCTAGCTCAAACGTTTGGATCAATGTCGAATGTGTGTTTAGTCTCACTTACATAATTCTGTGTGTAGTCTCACATATCTAATTCTGTATGTAATCTCACATACCTAATTCTGTGCGTAATATCAAATGCCTAATTCTGTATGTAATCTCTTATACCTGATTCTGTTTGTAGAGCATGTGATTTTCAGCAAGAATGAGTAACTTTCATATTAATTTGACCATTTAAGAACACGTAGTATGCACGATTCTCATGTCCTACGTAATCTTTTTGATTATGCCAAAGCAATTAAAACTCGCATTAATTATTGGTGCATTGTGATTTGTGCTAAATTGTTATGTGTTAAAAGGATTGTAATGGAGCTAACCAAAACCAGAAACGGGTAACTGTGTAAAAATATTGCGTTGAACAAAGCAATTACCTTCACATCGATTAATTGTGCCTTGTGTTTTGTGCTAAACTTGTTAAAAGGGTTGTAATGGAGCTAGCCAGGGCCAGAAACGGGTAATTTTGAAAAGATATTGCATTGAATAAAGCAATCTACCCTCACACCAATTATTGGAGTCTTGTGTTTTATGCTTAATTGTTCTTTGGGCCAACGAAAGACCATGATGAGAGGCGAAGAAACCAATTGACCAGCAATAGACCTTAACTTTAAAAGATTATTCCCTTCGCCTTTATTCGTATTTGAAATACTTTTGCAATGCGTTTTGCTATCGATATGAATCCGTACATAACAGGTTAAAGAAGATAGCAAAGAATTCAGCGGGACGAAGATTCAATTAGTAGCCTTTTGCATGACATATTGCAGTAATCAAAAATTATTTCTGTAAATAATCCAAAGAGTGTCGCAATAAATATACCTTTCGGGTTATTTCTTCAAGGTGTTTGCTATGGCAAGAGCCATTGATTAGGAGAGTTTGGCTAACCTGGTTTCAGTCGGTCACAATATTACGAATACTGCTTTGTTTGGCAAGCATAAAACTAAAGATAAGCCGTATTGTGACCAAGTGAAACTAAGTTGGCAACACTTTGTGTATAGGTATCTCTGGACTGAGCTGTGTTGGCGCGCCTTCAGCAGTGTTCAGCGGCAATACATATTTAGTATGTACGCTGTACAATGATCTGAAATACTAATTGTAAAACATTTCTTCCAAAAAGAGTATGAAAAGAAGCGGAATATAATAGTTTAATCAAGAGAATCAGGCTAAAACTTAAAAAAAAAAAACATACGCACACAAACAATTCGTGTAGCTGGCTTTGATGAAAGAGTGCGGTTACGGCTCAATGCCTGGAATCAAAGTACAGTTCATGAGTCTTATCTACCGCGAAAACTAGTTCTCTTTCATTAACATAATTGTTAATACACAATTAATACACTGTGTATTTGCATTTCGATGAAGCACACATTCAAGTATACACACTCACTGATAATAGGGCAGTGTATCTCTGAGTCACAGATCTGCAACGTTCGGAGATTCGTCGCCAAAGGATCAACATTTCGAGGTGTAATAAAGTGCATTGTCTTGAAGGTAAAAAATAGATCAGTGATTCTTATTACAGAGAAGGTTAAGTTACGTTGAAAATGGAAAATAATGTGTGAGTTTTCTCATTGTTTGTATGTCACTTTGGAAGTATATCGTAGTGGGGCTATCGCCTAAAAATCTATTGAAGTGCCCTCATATTCCAAATATGACAAGAACTAGCTCAAACGTTGGGATCAATGTTGGGTGTGTGTGTGTGTAATCTCACATACATAATTGTGTGTGTATTTTCACATACCTAATTCTGTGTGTAGTCTCACATACCTAACTATGTGTGTAGTCTTTTATGCCTAATTCTGTGTGTAGAGCATGTGATCTTCAGTAAGAATTAATCAATTCCAACGCATTTACCACATCAATTCTCATGATCTACGTAATCTTTATAATTATGCCACAGCAAGTTACACTCACATCAATTATTGATGCATTGTGTTTTGTGCAAAATTGCCCTGTTTTAAAAGAGTTGTATTGGAGCTAACCAAAACCATAAAACAGATAATTTTGTAAAGATATTGCGTTTAACAAAATATTAACCCTCTAATCAATTATTAGTGCAATGTGTTTTATGCTAAATTGTTCTGTGTTAAAAGGGTTGTTTTGTAGCTAACCAAAACCAGAAACGAGTTAACTTGCAACGATATTTCGTTGAAAAAAGCAATTTACACTTACATCAGTTATTGGTGCCTTGTGTTTTGTGCTTAATGGTACTTTGCGAAAAGGGTTGTAATGGAGCTAACCAAAACCAGAAACGGGTAACTTAGTACACGGACATTACGTTGACCAAAACAATTTACCCTCATATCAATTATTGGTGCCTTGTGTTGTGTGCTAAATTGTTCTACTGAAAACATAACCATTTGAACCAGCGAAATCGACCAAGGAAATCGTGAGTTAAAGCGAATGTAAGGCTCTCATCATCCTGATTTTTTCATCTAATTATTGAAATTTTCCGAAAATTTCTGAAATTTGTACATAGCTAGGAGGATATTCCAAAGGTTTATCTCCCAAAAGAACTAAATGAAATCGTGTTATATGTTTGCACATTTGTTGGATGAGTGTTAGAAGTTGTCAATTCCTCACCACTTTTCACCCCGAGTTCGGGCCGCAACGCATAAGCCGCCGTGCTCGCTGAGCTGGGCTGTGGGTGGAAAGGGGGGACTTAGTTCTACCAGGGAGCTGTGTGGTCTCGGAGGGAGATTAAGGGGATTACGGTAGGGGGAAAAAGACGCCCGGTGCCACAGATTACTTCTAATGGGCCTCTTGGACGGTATCTTCATCCATTACACTCTCCCTGCTAGAACTTACAAAAACATACACACAGAGGCGGCCGAGCGACTTCCAAAGTGGGGGGGGGGCACCAAGAAAAAAGGGCACTTTCGGGAAAAAAGGGCACCTACAAAGGGAAATCTCAAGGCGAAAATATACAATTTTGTAGACATTGGTATATACCCCTAAATTGTGATTACAGTATCAGGGATGATTTCAATATTGTGTTTTGTGCTTAATGGTACTTTGCGAAAAGGGTTGTAATGGAGCTAACCAAAACCAGAAACGGGTAACTTAGTACACGGACATTACGTTGACCAAAGCAATTTACCCTCATATCAATTATTGGTGCCTCGTGTTGTGTGCTAAATTGTTCTACTGAAAACATAACCATTTGAACCAGCGAAATCGACCAAGGAAATCGTGAGTTAAAGCGAATGTAATTAGGCTCTCATCATCCTGATTTTTCATCTAATTATTGAAATTTTCCGAAAATTTCTGAAATTTGTACATAGCTAGGAGGATATTCCAAAGGTTTATCTCCCAAAAGAACTAAATGAAATCGTGTTATATGTTTGCACATTTGTTGGATGAGTGTTAGAAGTTGTCAATTCCTCACCACTTTTCACCCCGAGTTCGGGCCGCAACGCATAAGCCGCCGTGCTCGCTGAGCTGGGCTGTGGGTGGAAAGGGGGGACTTAGTTCTACCAGGGAGCTGTGCGATCTCGGAGGGAGATTAAGGGGATTACGGTAGGGGGAAAAGACGCCCGGTGCCACAGATTACTTCCAATGGGCCTCTTGGACGGTATCTCCATCCATTACACTCTCCCTGCTAGAACTTACAAAAACATACACACAGAGGCGGCCGAGCGACTTCCAAAGTGGGGGGGGGGACCAAGAAAAAAGGGCACTTTCTGGAAAAAAGGGCACCTACAAAGGGAAATCTCAAGGCGAAAATATACAATTTTGTAGACATTGGTATATACCCCTAAATTGTGATTACAGTATCAGGGATGATTTCAATATTGTGTTTTGTGCTTAATGGTACATTGCGAAAAGGGTTGTAATGGAGCTAACCAAAACCAGAAACGGGTAACTTAGTACACGGACATTACGTTAACCAAAGCAATTTACCCTCATATCAATTATTGGTGCCTCGTGTTGTGTGCTAAATTGTTTTACTGAAAACATAACCATTTGAACCAGCGAAATGGACCAAGGAAATCGTGAGTTAAAGCGAATGTAAGGCTCTCATCATCCTGATTTTTTCATCTAATTATTGAAATTTTCCGAAAATTTCTGAAATTTGTACATAGCTAGGAGGATAGTCCAAAGGTTTATCTCCCAAAAGAACTAAATGAAATCGTGTTATATGTTTGCACATTTGTTGGATGAGTGTTAGAAGTTGTCAATTCATCACCACTTTTCACCCCGACTTCGGGCCGGCAACGCATAAGCCGCCGTGCTCGCTGCGCTGGGCTGTGGGTGGAAAGGGGGGACTTAGTTCTACCAGGGAGCTGTGCGGTCTCGGAGGGAGATTAAGGGGATTACGGTAGGGGGAAAAAGACGCCCGGTGCCACAGATTACTTCTAATGGGCCTCTTGGACGGTATCTCCATCCATTACACTCTCCCTGCTAGAACTTACACAAACATACACACAGAGGCGGCCGAGCGACTTACAAAGTGGGGGGGGGGGGGTGTGTTACACCCACAAATGTAATAACGCCCACAAATGTAATAACACTTTACCCACAAATGTAATAACACCCACAAATGTAATAACACTTCACCCACAAATGTAATAATTTCACCCACAAATGTAATAACCAATTTACCCACAAATGTAATAATTTTGAATCACCCACAAATGTAATAATGACTTTACCCACAAATGTAATAAATTTGAAGGGATATTTTGTCGAATTTGTTCAAAACTAAAACCCAGTAATAAAGCATGAGTATAGCGCGCAGTCTTTACTCCAGACCCGGTTATTTCAAAAATTTAAAAAATCTTCACAACTAAGACCCCATAATCCTTTTCCTGTGGAATAACATGAGAATCGAGCGTAGTCTTTCCTCCAGACCCGGTCATTTCAAAAATAAAAAAACAATAAAAAACTATAAAAAAAAATTCAAATCTAAGACCCAACAATCCTCCAAACTAAGACCCTGTAATAAAGCATGGGTTTAGAGCGTTGTCTTTACTCCACACCCGGTTATTTCAAAAATAAAATAAAACAAAACAAAACAAAACATTAACTTTAAAACTAAGGCTCCACCATCTTCCAAACTATAAAGCATGGGTTTAGAGCGTAGTCTTTACTCCAGACCCGTTTAATTAAAAAAAAATCTTCAAAACTAAGACCCCATCATCTTATTCCAATGGAATAACATGAGTATCGAGCGTAGTCTTTCCTCCAGACCCGGTTATTTGTATGTTCACTTTACATATAAACTGGATGTGTGTATCCCTTACACATTACATAACACATATGGCAATGGTGGGAAAGTTTACATCAAAGGAATGTTGCGCGTACAAGCATGTATCACATTTGGGGTCAAATGAAGTGCGATGAAAAGAACCAAGATTGGAATGTAAACAATACACAAACACAATACATGTGTCAAAGTACAAAGAGTAATTATCAGAGGTGAAAATGGGGCACTTCTTACACCCTCCAAAAGGGGCACTCACCAGGGATGAACAAAGTCAGTCATGAGAATAGGAAATGGGCATTTGTCGACGGAAAAGAGGCCCCCATCAGACTTTGATAGGGGCATTTATAAAAGGTGAAAAGGAGCATTTATGAAAAGAGGATAGGTCCCTTATTAAAAAGGAAAAGGGGCACTATCATTGTCAAAAGGTAAATTATCAGAGGTGAAAAGAGGCACTTATCGCACCTGAAAAGGGACAATGACCAGATATGAAAAGGGGCACTTATGTGAATGAAACAGGGGCACTTATAATAAAGGAAAATGTGCATTAGTTCAAAGAAAATGAGCACCGATCAGATTTTAAAGGGGTATTTATCGGAGGTGAAGGGGGCACTTATCTGAAGTGAAAAGCAGTAACTTCTCGTACCTGAAAAGGGTCATTTACCATAGAAGGGGCACTTATGAAAAGGGGAAGGGACTTTTTTTAAGGAGCACTTATCATTAGGAAAAGGGGCACTTATTAGAAAGGAAAAGAGGCACATGTGAAAATATAAGTTGCGCTTATCCGAGTTAAATGGGGGTAGTTATTAAAAGGGGAATGGGCACTTCTTACAAAGGAAAAGGGGCACTTGTCAATGTGAAAGAGGCACCTCTCAGATTTAAATAGGGCAATTATCAGAGGTGAAGGGGGCACTTATCAAAAGTGAAAAAAGGCACTTCTCGTACCTGAAAGGGGGCACTTACTAGAAATTAAAAAGGGCGCTTATGAGATTGGAAAATGGACACTTCTTGCAAAGGAAAATGGGAACTTGTCGAAGTAAAAGGGGCACGTTTCGAAATAAAAGGGGCACTTATCAGAGTTGAAAAGGGGAAGAGGCACTCTTACAAGTTAATAGGGGCACTTTTCAAAGTAGAAGGGCACTGTTCCTATGTAAAAAGGGGCACTTCTTACAAAATTAAAGGGGCACTTTTCGGGTGCTTGAAAAAGTGCCGCCTATGCATGCACAAACAAAATTCCTGACACCTAGCTTTGATGAAAGATTGCCGTTACGGCTTAATATCTAATATTAAAGTAGTGTTCATGAATCTCATCTGCAATGCTCGGAGATTCGTCGCCATAAGATCACATTTTGAGGTGTAATGTCTTGAAGATAAGAAATAAAGTAGTATAGTATTAATGACTGCTTTGAGAGAAATAGTTGTTTTTATACGCTCAAGGGAAGGTTACAATTGTGCCATTGCCCGAGGCGTGCCGAGGGCAAAAGCCCAATTGTAACCTTCCCGAGAGCGTATAAAAACAACTATTTCTCGAATATTAAAGCAGTCATTAATACTTTTATATGCCGAAAAGAGTCAACTTACCAATCAACTGGTAGAACAGGAAGAGCAGAAATAAATACTAAATACACATAGAATCTAGTCTAGACTACGTCTCAGTACACAACAATTAATGTGTGGGACTCCACTGACTGGATTTGACAATCATATTAGACCTTACATTTCTAAATCCGTATCATTTGTACCATTCAAACAGACACCATAAACACATCAAATATTACTAATTACTAACTTACTAATTAATATCGCAAATAGTTTTCTCCAGATGTAGTTTTGGAGTACATTGTCCAGCTCCGAATTTGAAAGTTTTTTTACGCTATCGAGCCGGGTCTGTGTTGATAATTTGCAGGAAGTCTTCGAATATTTTCATGGAGAATTTCACGGAATTTTGGTGTTCTTGCTGTCAGCAGAATTAATCAAGTCTTGCACTTGATCATCATCAAGAAGTTGAAATCTTGGGAGAGTTTCTTCAGCCATTTTTGCCTTGTTTGGAATTCAGTACGATCGAGATTGCCGTACGGTCGTCTGCGCTGCATGCACTGTATTAAAAATTGGTAAATTAAGCTAGCGACCAATTCTTCGCACACGTACGGTATCCGCGATCGCTTTAACGCTTAACCCAATGGGTATTTTTAGCAAGACTGAACTATTTTCCCGGTAACTGGAATTTTGCCGGGATTTTACCCTAGAACTATTACATGGGTTTGGCATTTTTCGTTTATTTACGGGAATGGTTAAAACAACGACTGCAATTTCGACTAATCAGATGGCTGGATTTCTTAAGTGAGGTATATAATGCTTCTTATTACAAAGAATGTTAAGTTATATTGAAGACGGAAATAGTTTGTGAGTTTTCTCATTATTTGTATGTCACTTGGAAAGCATATCGTACTAGTAGGGCTGTTGCCTAAAAAAGCTATTGAAGTGCCCTCATATTCGGAAAATGACAAGAACTAGCTCAAACGTTTGGATCAATGTTGAGTATGTGGGTAATCTCACATACATAATTATGTGTGTAGTTTCACATACCTAATTCTGTGTGTAGTCTTTGATACCTAATTCTGCGTGTAGAGCATGTGATCTTCAGTAAGAAGATCATGGTTATCATACTAGAAGATTTAAATACAAAATTAAAGCATGCATAAGTAAGGCGAAGCCAAAGGCTTTTCTTGCTTAGCGCACAATGCACAATATGACCTGAACATACTATTTTTCATAATTTATTTTAAATAGAGTATGAAAAGAAGTGGAACATAATTGTTTCATCAAGACAATCAAGCTTAAACATACGCAAACAAAATGCCTGATCCTGGCTTTCATAAAAGATTGCCGTTACGGTCAATGCATCGTATCAAAGTATTGTTTATAAATCCCATCTACTCCGAAAACTAGAACTCTTTCACTATCATGATTATTAATGCAAAATTCCTTTCTTGTTTGTTTGCATTTCAATAAATCACATATTCCAGTCTACACACTCACGTCACTCATAAAAGGGCAGTGTATCTCTGAGTCACAGATCTGCAACGTTCGGAGATTCGTCGCCATAGGATCAACATTTCGAGGTGTAATTAAGTGCATTGTCTTGAAGGTAAGAAATAGAAAAGTGCTTCTTATTAAGGGGAAGGTTGAGTTATGTTAAAGATGGACAATAAATCGCTGGTTTTCACATTTTTTGTATTTCACGTTGGAAGAAAATCGTAGTAGGGCTGTCGCTTGAAAAGCTTTTGAAGTGCCCTCATATTCGAAATATGACAAGAACTAGCTCAAGCGTATGGACCAATGTAGAATGTGTGTGTTGTCTCACATGCCTAATTTTGTGTGTAGAGAATGTGATCTTCAGCAAGAATGAGTTATTTCCTCTCAATTTGATCATATAAGAACTCATAGTACACACCAATTATCTTGTTCTACGTAATCTTCCTTTCACAATTTATTCCAGGTGATTTTGCAACAATATGTTCACATGACCAGTGCTCATTTTTATATTTAGACTTACTTTTCACACCCAATAAGTTTAGGTTGTCATTCCTCCACACAAATATTTGACGGTAAAATGGTATCGCCTGCATGCAAGGTAAATTAATTTTTTTTTTTAACGAGGTTGTTTAAACGTGACCCCAAATTTATTACAGCGAAATCTGCTCCGGGTATTATTTCGTCAAACGTTTAGGGTTAAAGGTTTAACAAATATATCTCGGTTGTTCAGTCAAACAATTTGTTAACTGACCTTGGGGGAAGTCTAACCTATTTACCCCTGTTATTTTATATACATATATACAGAATGGCGGGTACAGACAGGCAAGATTTTGATAATATTTTGACAAAAGTTGCCAGAATGACGAAGCAAGATACAGAAATAAATGCTCTCGGAAAAGCACTAAACATTCCTTCGTATGATATTGAAAGTGCTATGGTGGGAAACAAAAATGGTCGATCATATATGGGATCGTTAGATTTGCTGAGGGACTGGTTGAGAGGACAAAAATCATCAACAATGAGACAGACTTTGATAGATGCCTTGAAGAAGATACAACGGGAAGACATACTAAGCGTGTGTTTTCCTGAGCCTGTCGCTGGTTAGTACAGAGTACTTCTATCTACATAAATTGAACGTCTGGAGCCAGGAGGGCGTCAATTCAAATACTTTAACCCAGGATTGACACTCTTCTGGCTCTAGATAGATTGTAAACGATTCGAACGTATCGCTTGGCCCGATAACTTATTGCTCAACCCATCGACTGAGCGTAGGGCTGCCATCCAATATCCCGTCGAATTTTCTTACACGCATGAAAAAGGCAAATAGAAATGAAAAGAAAAAAAATAATTTCGTGACCATCTCCGTTTTGTTGTTGATGTGGAGATGGAAGCGCTGAGGGCAGTACCTACAAAATTATGGAACACCCAATATTCGGAAAAACATCCAAATTGGAAAGCGAACTGTTTGCCATCTAATATTGTATCTTGCCTTATATCATTTAAGGACAAACTTACATTACAAATATAGACCTTGGTACAGTTTGATTGCAGATATCCCACCAAGACAGACGTATGTTAGTACCATTACCAGTAATTAGAATAACAATGATAATAAAAATGGTAATGATAGTAATGATGATATTAATGATAATGACGAAAATACTTGTTAATAATTTAAAAAAAAGTTACAATAATAACAATAATAAAAATGATGATGATGATGATGATAATAATAAGAATAATAATTGTGTATTATTAAATGTAGTTATCTTTACATTTTGGGGTCTCAATTTAGAATTGCAATTGGTTAATTTTTCTTGAATGCTCCTTAATTTTCCATTATATCAATGCTGATATGTATTTTCATTTGTATTAATTCAACACTATATGCGATTTCTTTGCATCAAGCAAGCAATTTTTGTGTCTCAATTTAGAATTGCAATTAGTTAATTTCTCTTGAATGCTCCTTAATTTTCCATTATATCAATGCTGATATGTATTTTCATTTGTATTAATTCAACACTATATGCGATTTCTTTGCATCAAGCAATCTCTCAATACCTTTAAAAAAATATCAAAAACCCACTTCTGTTAAAAACGTAATTGTAAAGTACATATGAACACACATGGAAAATGCGATTTCAAAATAAAGTTTTACTATTATTATCATCATTATCATTATTATTATTAGTATTGTTATTATTATTATTATCATTATATATTTTATATAGATACTATGACCGCACCTACCGGGAAAATTCCATCGCGTACGTCTGGACCGCCAACGGATAGGAGAGGTGGTAATAATGTAATATTTTTTTCAGTAGACTTCATGAAGAATGAGATCATGAAATTATCACAATTAATGCTGAATTATCCAATATACACATTAACATCCACACACACAAACACACACGCCCGCACACACACGCACACATACACACACAACACACACTCAATTATGTATATATATATATATATATATTGAAGACGGCAGACTAATGTAACATGGTTGCTACTGCGAGTTTTACGCCTTGCAAACGATCATCAAGGCGTGAAACTCGGAGTGTGTGGTGGTGGTGGTTATTTTACCTGACTGCTAATATAATTGCTAGTATAAGCATGGACCTATTACGGATGGACATTCGACGTGATTCTTTCTTTGATCCAATGAGAGTCGCCGCCTTCTGATTATGTGCATCTAATCTTAATGATAACATTCAGCTTTTTTAACAATAATGACTGCGTAAGCATTTTCGGTCATTGACAGTGGAGCAGTTTCCGTCTCTTGGGTGTTGTTCGGATGGTGTGCTCTGTAAGAGAGTGTCTTAAATAAAAAAATTACCAATGGGGAGCAGCAAGGTTGAAAAGCAGACGATTTTGGTGATATGAAATTTGTTATTACTGATTCGCACACTTTCACACGCACCAATGACCTTATAAAACAATTAGAAGGCCATGATCTTTATAAGCTCTGTGCGTTGTAACTCTGGAATATTATGATTAAATTGGGGGAAACGGGATTTTCAATCGCAAACAATTCAAATATAACCTCTTTCTGGTAATATCAACATGTATTTCAAAATAAAACACAGTACACGGAACAACAATTTCCGACTATAAACCAGAACTGCACATCGATTTCCCATGATTTAAGCGATTTATTATCTTCTGCGCATGTAGGTTAACATGTGGAAAACCACTATCTTGATTCTGTCCCGGCTTATTGGCGGTGGACCTCATGAGATCAGAGTGAAGAAACATGTACGGAATGTTATTGAGACGACATTGACGGAGACAATCACAATGAATTCATTAACAAAACGACGAATGTCCATCCGTAGTAGGTCCATGGTATAAGCAACCAGAGGACCGACTGCCTTATTCAATATATATTATGCTCTGCCTAGGCATTGATCACTGTACGGAAGGATAGAGCAAAGCTAAGTAGGCCTACATATATATATATATATATATATATATTATGTATTCATTCAAACAATTCAAATATAAATGTGTGTGTGTGTGTGTGTATGTGTGTATGTAATTATATTAACAGATATCCGGAAATAAGGGCGGGCATTCGTGACAATGACCACCCCCAATCCCCGCAAAACCCATTATGGTGTACATGAAGTCGCCTATGTCTTTGGGATATACATTAGGGTATTGATATCGCCATTGAGTTAATTTCTCGAAAGTCTTTGTGATTGTGCTGTTTTTATTGTCTCATTATCATAGATTCCAGCGAACAACATGGTGCAGAAGGACCTAGTCATTCCTCAACACCTCCTCATGGTAAGGTATTCATATTTAAGGGATTCACTTTTAGAAAAGAAGCAAAACACATTTTGTTTATAATTTGAAATTGAGGCAAATTACATTGATATTCATCATACTTCTGTCACTGCTTCCTCTAACACGATAAAAGGACCCTCCTCATCACCAAGGCATAACTAGAGAAGGTTCGTGATATACATGTATGCAATTTACTATCCCAGTGTTAATAAACACTATAAACACTATAGCACGCTTCTCTGTGAACGTGCCTTGTCAATCAATGGGTGGTACACTCCTGTAATTTAGTTGTTAACTAACATATACATTTTTTTTCTTTCATGTGAGGGGGGGGGGAGGAGGGAGGCGTCTCTTGAGATACCAATACCAATGTCCCGCATTGAAAAATTACGCACTACAGAATAAAATCTTTTGATACCAAAGTTAGAAATAACAGTACCCTAAACATTACTGTCAAGATTAGTTTGAACTGAATTCAATTATTACTTAGTTGTTTTTATTGGAAGATACTAATTTTTGTTCCTATAATCCGAGAGATTTTTAAAGGTAATATGCCCTTTAAGTATTTTCTTGGAGGGGGGCGGCGGATGGGGAGTCTGACAACACCTTCCTGATAGCAATGCCCTAAATCATCTAACATATTGTTGCTCTGATAAACTTCCATACATCTTCTTTCTGACAAAGTAAGTCCTGACACTTTTTACAATTTGTTTGGCTTTTAGCGCCAAACCATTCAATATTGCTGTCATGATCATTTTTATTGGTAGTGCATGTAGTATTATTATTATGATGATGGTGTTGATGATGTTTATTATCATAATTATTGTAATCATTTGTGTTTGTATCATCATTATTGTTTTTGATGTTATTATTACTATCATTATCATTACCATGTTATATATTATCATCATCATCATCATTACAATTATTTCATCATCAGTATTACGATTTATATTATTGTCATTACACCATTCCCCCTAGATAAATGGAAGAACCATACTGTGACGTCAGCTAAGTCGGGCCCTAACGAATCGGATCGTGAGATGGTATGATTTCATAAAGTATCAAATACCTTCGTAATACCGCCAAACCACGGGCGTAAATCAAACCAACACTACACTTATGCATCCACACACACACTTTTGAGGGAGAGGTTGGTCTTTACAAGTCTTCCGCCACACTTTTCAGGGAAATTATTTCCAAAATCGTTAGTGAAAACGTTAGTGTGTGTGATTGTGTGTGGATGGGTGTCTTCGTTTAATATTCGTTTGCTTGTACGTGTGTGTGTGCGTGTGCGAGAAATCTCGGTGCCTTATTGCATTGCTATCATACCCCCTCCCACACACACATACACACCTCGAAAACACATACAAACGAAGTAACAAACGACCTAACCGAAAAATATAAGCCAATCGAGGTAACAAGGTATCCGTCATACCGCCAAATAAATTAAAATATAGACTCTAAACCGACAGAGTTTTGGCCGTTATACCCTAATTACACCTGACTGACAACAGACCGAAATTCGGGTTGCAGTTTGTTTGGCGGTGTTTGGAGTCCATGTGGAGTCGGTTAGGTGATGTGACTAGGGTATTAAGGGCCCTGTAATTGCTCGTTCGGTCTGTTTGAAGTTGGTCTCATGTCGTTCTCGTCGGGCCGACTGGGGTATGACCAGTGGCGGATCCAGCAAAAAAAAAACAGGTAAAACCACCCTTTTTTGAAAAAAGAAGAAGATGGGGCCCCCTCCCCTGGCATCCAAGGGGTGGCGGTGGAATTTTTTTGCTCACTACCCAGCCCCCCCCCCCTCCCCACTGAGCTAAAAATCGACCGGCACGATATTCAAATTTTCGCACGAAGTGGGCCCCTTTTTAGGCCCCCTCCCTTGCCTCCGGCTGGATCCGCCCCTGGGTATGACTCTGCTGGGTTGAAATATTAGAAACCAAGTCAGGCCAGCAAGTGATGAAACAGACAATAATATGTTATAAGATAAAAGACTGGGCCCCTTACAGTACACATTTTCCTTGAGAAATCACCTTGGATGTTTTCGGAATTAGAAATCGAAAACATTATAGCATTCTTATGTGTGATTGTTGCTATTGTAGTGCAGTTGTTTTTGTTGTAGTTGTACTCGTATTTTTAATGCTAGCATGTCTACTTAGATCAGAATACAGCCCAAGATTTATCATGACATCTTGGAAGATAAGGTGTCTTACCGGAGCATAGGCCAAAATATCAAATAACTTGGAGGAAATGGAGCAACGAATTATTCATGTCAATAAAGATATCGTATGAAACGTCTACTCTTAAAGATAAAGACCTGTTCTGGTCATGCGATTACATTGTGAAAGAAACGTTGTGGAATCGATCAGAAAAGGTTGATCATCTAGAATATAAGTATTGGTGTGTACTGCAAGGTTCTGGAATCATCAAAGTGATACGAAATTTGGCCCAGGTTTCCCGACTTTCCCGGCAAAATTTGTATCATCACGTATTAGTCAAAACATATTCTTTCACATGATTGGTAATGAGAGCTTCCATTTCATTTTTTTGAGAGAGGGGCGTTTCCAACTCTGGTCTTTACCTTTAATCAGTGGCCAGAGTTTTCTCAAGTTTTAACCATAAAATCGCAAATGCCACATTCTCTTCTCCTTTCTTAATGCCAATTAACTCATAATCCTATCTTTTCTCGGTTAAATTACAATTTATGAAGAGCTTTCTATTAGGGTTCCCTTGACATTGAATATTGACATTCAATTATTGAATAGTAAAAATTAAATCGAAATTACAAGACCTTCAATGTACTTTCATGGCTTCGACTACTATTATCAGTGCAAAGTGCAAGTCAAGGAACAAGTCCTGCCAGGTACCCATTTACTATACCTGGGTGGAGAGAGGCAAATGTAGGGCAATGTCTTACCAAAGGGCATTGGTTACGTGCCGGAGCTCGAACCCATTATGGTTGTACCCCACCCTTGCCAAGTGGTGTAACCCAGATTCAACGGCTAAGGTATATTGCAGCAACAACAAATGTATATAATTACATGTATGTTCCTAATTAAACGATAAAGTGCATACAATGCACACGATCATCCAAAAGAGATAATGACTTTCGATTATTCATGGTGTTTGCAGGGGTGTCATAATCGAATGGCTGGAGATTGAAAGGTCGTGGGTTCGATCCCCGGCACGGCACTAATGTCTTTAAGCAAGCCATTTTATCTACATTGCTTATCTCTACCCAGATGTAAAATGGGTACATGGTAGAACGTATCAAGACAACTACCTTCCGGAAAAAGACCCCCGCCCCCGTGGACGATTACCCCCGAGGAAAATTATTCCCTTTTTTTAAAATGACCCCCCTAGGACAAATACGCCCACCAAGGATAACCATCTCCGAGAACAACAATTACACCCCAGAATTCCCCCTGCTCATTAAAGTGGAAGTCCATCTTGATAATAATTTGCATTTAATAAAAGCCGATTTTTTTTTTCAGGGGGGAAATGTCCTCGGAGGGGGGAGGGGGGGAATTGTACTAGGGATAATTTTCCAGTGGGTAATTGTTCTTAGGTGGTGGTTGTCCTCGGGAGGTAATTTTCCGGGGGGAGGGTAATTGTCCTTTGGGGGTAATTTCCCTGGTAATTGGCCGGGGTGATTGGCCAGGGGTAATAGTCCTAGAACCCCGGTAGAATGCGACCGTTCATGGGGTTGTATTGGCATTTGTATGCTTGAATAGTTTCTCTTCTTGTATATGTAAAATCATTGTATGAAATGTATGTATTGCTGTTGGTAAATAAATCAAATCAAATAAAATCAAATAAAAAAAAGGCACCTGGCTGGACTAATCCTCGAGAACGGAGCGTGTACACTTTCATGTGCGGATAAGTAATCAAATCCAGTTACCGGGGTATTAATAATAACAATGTAAACCGTAAACCACTAACAAAAGTAGTATTAACCGCTATACAAATCTGACTGATATTATGTGGACTAGCAGAAAGAGAATGTATTTGTGGTACCTCACAATAATTAATCGTTCTATCATTTCAGTTTAAGTCTGTTCTATCAGGAAGATGAAAGTTTATATTTCAAAATTTCGGTAAATACGTTCACTTGAATTTTCACATTGGAAATCTGATCACTCACTTTCTATTTGTTTATGTTTTATCCTGTACATTAAAATAACCGGGTTATTTGCGTCATTTTATTTTCCTTCAGCAATACGTTATGTGGGATTCTCTTGTGAAAGGATATGCGCTCATCATAGGCAACGCAGACTTTTCAGAACACGGAGATCCCAGGCCTTGGACAGATATGGATATCCTAAATATGAAAGGGCTCTTGGAGAAACTCGGATACGATTTTCGAAATGATCAAAATATCCATAAGGACCGTTCCAAATTGGTATGTCAAAGGTTGTGACCTCTCATCAAACAAAAAAATAAACAGAGTGTAATTTTTTAATTTACACAAGCTACTACCTTAAGTGGGTAGTTCTTGTATATTTGTTTGTAAAATATCGTACTACCTTGAACAAGCTTCGATCCTGATGCACTGGAAAAAACTATGATAAACTGAAACGACCTTGAAAATATATTCAAATCTCAAAATCGGATATTCAAGTACGTACGCGTACGTGCATGTAGATTATGAAGCTTATGATGAAAGGCAACATAAGTTAAGTATACCCAAAACGATAATGCCAAACACAGTATCATTTATTTCAAGAACATGTGCAAACTCCACGTACGACAGAAATCTGTTAGACATTCAAAAAAAAATTACTTGTATAAAGCAAGTAAATTCCATCACGTTTTGAATAATACTTCATCCCATTCAACTTAATTATTATGATAACTAGTGCATATGTGCACATGTAAAACTTTGCTCGAACCGTTTGCAAATGTTCAGCTACAGATACATTATGTTCACTCCTTTATAATTCACTTTGTGAAAAAAGGATTTAGTGAAGGTATAAGTAAATCTGTGAGCTGTTTCATTCTTTTTAATCCAAGTGGGGGAATTTCAAAGCATCTTAGTTACGTAAAAAGGAGAGCACTGTTATAGTCATATTTCAAATATGACCATAACAGTTTTAAAGCTGTTAGCTAAATTTCGGAGGTACATGTAGACCTAACTGCAGTTTCATATAACCTTACCTGTGTGCGGTGCTTTTAATTAAGGATTTTCTGCAGGGTTGAGAAGATCTGATGATTAGAACAAAAATCAATGCATAATATTTTAATTTCATTGCCCAATCACTCAAAATAACCTCTAGAAGTTTGTTTCACAATGTAGTCGCTTAATCATACAGTTCTATACGCAAGTCAACCTTCAACACTTGTTCCAAAATTGGATGTATACGTTCATCCATGTTTAATCAAATATGGCCTTTATCACATCAACAGGATATGGAGAATGCTGTTCAAGCGTTCACGGAACAACTAGAGATGGACAAACCCCAATCAGCAGTGGTGTATATATCTAGCCATGGCAATGAAAAGGGCGTTCAAGGAAGTGACGGAAGGATACTCCCAATTCGAGATTTGCTGAAAAAGTTCTCAGGAGTACTGCTTGGCAAACCAAAAGTTCTCATCATAGATGCATGCTGGGGAGGTATGGTAGAAATCGGTTGTACGGAGCTATCTCTTGCGATAATTGCTCCTTGTCAATAGCATACGCTAACCGAATTCCTAACTTCAACCCTTTCACATAAACTATATCTATTATAACCCAATCCTAACCTAAAACCCAAGTCCAACATTAACCCTAACACTACACCTTTGACGAAACACAGCCTGGAGTAACTGTCGTAGGAGTAAATGTTGGATCACCTTAGAAATCATACCAAGTACACTTAGCTTTGCTAGATTTTGAATATTGGAAGGAGAGAAACGTGATGCCTGAGTCACACCTTTGCGTATTTGGCTTGCGTATTGCTGCGTATTTATGGCGAGCCGTTTTAACATTTATTCCTATTTCTTGATATCAAGAAATGAGTTCTAGATATCAAGAAATTATTTTCTGTTGTAAAGCAATGGTAATTCTTGATATCAAGAATTCGATTTCTTGATATCAAGAACTCATTTCTTGAAATCAAGAAATCCGTTCTTGATATCAAGAAATAGGAATAAATGTTAAAACGGCTCGCCATAAATACGCAGCAATACGCAAGCCAAATACGCAAAGGTGTGACTCAGGCATTACCCTGGCAGGGGATGGGGTGGGGGTGTTTTATCAACTTAAATCGATTTAGTTGATGAAACACGATCCAAGACTGCATTTCTCGAGCAACTAAAGCGAGCGTATTAGATGATTTTAAAACTGTTATACAAAACCTGGATATAATAATACTTAAGCAATGAATACTGACCATGCTTCATCTATCAATTTTAGTTGATGAAACACCCCATATCACATATTCATTAGCCTTACAACAGCCCTATACGGATGATGGTGGTGATGACTATGATGATGATGATGATGATCTTTATAATGATCAAGATTATGATTGTAAAATTCATGATAACAATAAAATAAATGATAAAAATTGTAACAATATTTTTTCGCAAAAATGTAATATATCTGGTCGGTCTGTAAAACTATACAAAAACTTAAAAAAAAGAAGATCATCGAAATGGGTGAGCATGTTATTGAGCATTGATCCAAGACTGCATTTCTCGAGCAGGCAAAGCGAGCGTATTAGATGATTTTAAAACTGTTATACCAAACCGGGATAGAATAATACTTAATAAATGTATGATGACCATGTCTCTTCAATAAGTTCTTATGAGGACCTCATACACTAAAACAAATGTTGGGTAAACTTATTTCAACATTGGGGTATTTATATGTTCAATAATCCTTTAGGCAATGACGGGCCTAACATTGGCGAGTTTAGCTCTATTTTAAGTAAAACTTGACCGTGATTGGACATAAAATTGTTTCAAAGTTGGTTGGACACAGAATTTCCCTCTTGATTTAATTGTTTACCCAATTATTTTCACAGTGTACCTTGCATTTTAGCTTATCTCATTTACTTCCCAGATATTCTTGACAAATACTTGTACCTCCACCACTCCTCCAAATATAATCAAAACGAATTAAGAATACGGTGTCTTTCTTTTATCCAAGATGGTGAAACAAGTCTCTTACCAGTCTCTAAGTCCAGTTCTTCTTCAGGAGCGCAAACCAGAACTTTCTTACCGGAGAACGCTGACATTGTCATGATACACTCCACTTCATACGGTATTTACACCTGTTTTGGATAGGAAATTTTCGTAATGTTATCAAATTTAATGCACAAATCTTTGTTTAGTGTTCCTATACAAACTACTTCATTCACCTGTTACGAATAATTGTATTTCAATAGTCAGAATGTGAACTTCGTACGTTACATGCTTGCTAGGTTAGGACAATCCATAATGTTTATCGTACTTACAACAATTAATGTATGCAATTCGCATTCTGACTATTGAAAAACACTTATTTGTAACAGGTGAATGAAATAATTTGTAACATGGCTATTGACCAACATTTGGGCATTAAATTTCATTAGAATAGTCCGACCATGTTCGTAGTGTTTTCAAATGTAATACGTTTACAGCAGCTACAATGTAAATTACACATTGCATGCTTTACTTGTTGTTAGGTCTATTACGACGAGAGAGTTCTACATTACTTAATTTTAACCCTCCTGCCTCTCACAACACACGAATAATTATTGAACCTCATTTTCACCAACAAACTACGAATGCGCGTGTGCATACATCTACGTAATTATGAGTATGTATATGATTAACAATAGTTAAGATTGATATCAGGTACGACTAGCCATGATAGTTGTCCGACCCAGCAACTGGTATTCTGACTACTGAGATAGTACCAGAAAAAAACGAATATGATAGTTTGTTGTAGGATAAAGTAAAATAGTATATAGGGCTAGGCTACAGGTGGATGTATAATGATTGAAGATAATTTTTCAATCAAGAATATTATTACATCAGTGAAGGAGGGAATTTAATGGCGAAGAAGTGGGGATGCCATCTTTTGTAATATCAAGTGAAGCAAAAAGATAAAACAAACAAACCCCGAAGCAACAAAATACAAATTGTTCGAAATTCAAGTACGACTAAATCTGTCAGTATGAAACCGTCCTGTGCAATATACTGGTTTACTAACATGTTCAAATTTATGGATTTTTTCTTCTTCTGGGGACCTGAGCCAGTATACAATTCAATACTTAGAATAAGTAAGAAATTTACTAAGTAAATGGCTAAGCTAAGAAGTTTACTTATCTCGTATTCGAATCGCATATTAGACTTTTACTTACCTGAGACAATTAAATACGGGCCCAGGGCTCGTATTCAATTCAATACTTAAGTACAAAATTTAACCTTTTTACTTAGTATTTGGCTTAAATAAAATACATAGCCAATTTTGGTATTCAATTCAAACTTTTGGCTAAGTATTTTACCCTGCATTTAAAGCCCAAGTCCACTCCGATTTTCAAAAATTATAACATGTTGTAAATAAATCAAAGGTTAAAACTGCCAAATATCACGGGCGTACTTCAATCAGGTGATTTTTAAGAGCGATTTTTGTTTCGGGTATTTCGAGCAAAACATTTATATTGCTGTACGGAAGTGACGTATGCTCCTCACAACGAAAGTGCCAGCGGTATACATTCTGACAATAGGCTATTTTCGTAATGTAACCAAATTCAATGCATACGTCTTTGTGAAGTGCCTCTATACAAACTATTTCATTCACCTGATAAGAATAATAGTGTTTCATTATTCTTATCAGGTGAATGAAATAGTTTGTATCGAGGCACTTCACAAAGACGTATGCATTAAATTTGGTTACATTACGAATCTGTGTTGTGAGGACCCTACGTCACAACCGACTCGCTCATTAACTTGTTTTTTGCTCATTAAAAAATATTATTAAAAATAAATCTGAGCACCATTTTCCAAAACCAAGTTATATTTGGGCTTTTTAGATTTTTAGATCTAATCAGCTCAACTTTTCAGTGGAGTGGACTTGTACTTTAAGACAGCTCCCTACCAAACGTAAGCCAATTATTTGGAGGCCTTGATTGGCAAGGCATATGGTTTTCTTACGCAGTATCATAATATAATATATTAAATTTCCTATATAGATACTGATGTGTGATTGGTCAAAATGCTGTCACATGGCAATCGCTACAAGGATGACAAGCGCTATATTTTCCAACATGACGTAAATTACGTCATACCTCTGAATATAACGCCGTTATATCCAGAGGTATGACATAATTTACGTAATACCTCTAGCACACTACAAGTTCAATGCACTACGCACGTACACAGCCGCTTCGCACGCACACAATACACGCATTAATTGCATGCAGCGCGAAATATGAAATTGCTCCAAATTTGTTTTCGCTTCGCTTGGTGAGGAAGAATTCGACTAAATTAATTGATTAAAAATATTCTCGTTCTACTGAGAAAGTCATCAATGTAGCTGAGAATGTGCCAAAAGCTTAAACTACAGTGAACACAAAGGATTTACAATTTTAGAAACAATTATGAACTATAGCAACTAACTGAACTGAGTAACTTTCAGTCTTCGATAATTTTTATGCGGAGGTTTGTGAATTGAACAGTAAGCGTCCATGATATTGATAACAGTCCATGATAACACTGCGGTATGGATTGCAGAGACATTTTTAAAAGGTGAGTGCTTTCGGTTTTTACATTGTAAATGACCTACAGCACCATTCACTTCTGCTAGCATTCATCCCGCTATAGTATCAGTCATACTAGTCCAGGACCAGGACCAGGCATTCATTCTTTCCGAGAACAGTAAGGAGTTGGAATTCCCTGCCCTCAGAAATCGTTGCAGCGCCATCTGCTGGAGCCTTCCGTGGTCGACTGCAGACGGTTGGTTACAGTGGCTAGTCTCCCTCCATCCTATACATGAGCTTGTAAATATTTTGTAAATAAACTGTATCATAATGTAAAAAGCACTCCAATGGACGCAAATTGCGGTTCACGCACATAGTTTGCAAGAATCTTCAATCAATTGAAGGAGGCAGACTTAATCAGAAGAAGAAGAAGAAGTACTGCAGCTCTCGTGCCGGTAAAATTGCACACATATGAATGATTATGAGACTGCCTCTTGTTTTGTATCGAATATAGGTCATCATAATATAACAGATATTGACTTTTTCCTTCGGGAACAATATCACATTTCATTTCCCTTGGGGAGTTATATTTTTGTCTCGGAATACTATATTTTTCCTCAGCGCTACGCGCTTTGGAAAAATATAATGTCCCTCGACAAAAATATAACTCCCTCGAGGATCTCAAATGTTATATTGCTCCTCTAGGCAGTCAATATCTGTATAATAATAACCTGCGCACAATTATATTATCGCGCATTTATTGCGACGCGTTAATTGCGCATTACTTTTGATTGACCGTGTGATGTCACAATGCTTATCGGTAAGTAATTTACTTAGATTTTGTCTCAGGTAAGTAAAATTCTAAAATGCGATTTGAATACGAGATAAGTAAACTTCTTAGCTTAGCCATTTACTTAGTAAATTTCTTACTTTTTCTAAGTATTGAATTGAATACCGGCCCTGGTGACGAGTTATCCATTAACTTGTTATTAATGAATGAACTACAATTACATGGAATCCAGTCTGCATACATTACTTGTTGCTATGTCGGTCAATCCTCCGGCAAGGTTTCTGGTCGTAAAGAACAACCTTTACTTAAAAAGTATGCATAACAGTTGAATATGTTAGTAAACCGGTTTATTTCGCGGATGACTTTAAATTTGAAGCGCTAATTCTAGGTAGAGTGCTTTTATATTTCCAAACTCCCGATGAACATTGAATGTGTTGTTCTGTTCAGTTCTTTACCCTTCAGCTGCCACTTACTTGCTCACTTCCACGAACATGTACACTCGTATACCATACCGTTTCCAAAACCTCGTAAACTCGAACTTGTGATATAGCTGTGTATTCAAGTTTGTTGTCTTATACCAGGGATCTCCCTGCTTATACAGAAAGTGTGGCACGTATAGCAGATGACCGGGGTAATAATATATCTGTAAAGCGCATAGGCACATCGTTGGATCGATGTATTGGGCGCTGTATTAAAAAGCGGATTATTATTATTATTGTTCAATCATGATAGTTCTTTTCTCAGAATATTTTTTGGCACTTCATTTCATGATTAAATTGGCATTTTGCGAGAGATTTTACATTTTTATAATTTTTTATAAAAATCTGGTTCGAATACAAAAAAGCACAGGCATTTGGAATTAAATTGCTGGCACCGAGCATAGCACTCTACAGGCATACACATACTTGAAGAACCTATCGCAATTGAGTAGGCTGGCATATCTCTGCCCCCCAATGCATTTGCTTTTCTTATTCCATCGAGCACAGTGAGAACTCACTCCACAATAACGCAAGTAAGAAACTCAGAGCTCACGGTATACTCGTTTTATAATATAACAGCGCTTGTTTGCGAATGGCAAAGTATTTAGTATTTAATTTTCTCTTAGTTAATCGCATTAAAAATATATATTATACTATTGAATGTATTAAACTTTGTCATGCTCTTTGTAATTTTTTTCACACAGGAAAAAAAACATGGAGTTTTACAACTAAAGGATCTTGGTTTGTAGATGAGTTATGCAAAGTGGTATACAACGACGACCGTGATCTTGAAGATTTGGATACCATCATGTTAAGGGTTTGTTTTCTTCCTTAGACCCCTGTTACAGCAATACAACTTACCCGAGGCAGGTTCTCACAACACTGGCCCAAAAGTGGTACAGATTATAGACCTCCGGTTACACAGACTTGCCAAAAGCTACCCAAGGCAGATTTCGTTTCTGCTTTTTCTGTATGCAGTGTCTTTGGGTTGCCAAAATTACGTAATCAATCGCCATGTGCACGCTATTCTACAGGCAAACAAGCAGAGGCTCTTGTTTGATACTTAATATAATTGTATGAATGATTGAGTCTTGCCTAACTGGTCAGTCTCTAACTCTGTCAAATGGCAGGAACAGCTTGTGACAAGAGTGTACTTTTATGTACGGTTTTGCAGTCCGTACAGTCAATGGTCTGTGCCTGGAAACTACGTGCAGCTTCCAAACCTGTCTCGGGTAGGTAAGCGTTGGTTACCATTTACCCTTTACTTTATAATCAAAAGTTTAAGAGAGAATGATCTTTGACCAACTTTATGACTAGTTGAATACCAATACACAGATGACTGGTTAACTAGCATAGATGAAGGAAAATTGTCTGTGTGGTAATGCTAGATCTGAAAAAGGCTTTTGATACCGTTGATTATGAGTTACTATTAAAAAAAACTTATGTATGTACGGATTGGATGAACCTTATTCACAGCTATGGTTTTCAAATTGTTTACATGGTCCAGTGCAGTCTACGTCTGTTAACGGTAAAATGTCCGATTTCTAGCCAGTTTAATGTGGAATCCACCAAGGATCCAATTTAAGAACCCTGTTTTTATATTACATGTTAATGATTTGCCACGTGGCCTCAGCCACTGTTAAGTTAGCATATATGCCGACGATACGGTAATATATTGTTCGGCAAAGGATACCATAGAATCAATTTCGAAAATAAATGAAACTCTAGAATATGTTAAAGAGTGATTGAAACAAAACAAACTAAATTTGAATATAAAAAAACCCGAATTAATTTCATTCGGTACGAAACAACGCCTGGATAAAGTTAAAGATACTCATTTTAACATTATTATAGATAATTCTTTGTTAACTCGATTAAATAAGTGTAGACACTTTGGGGTAATTTTTGATGAAATATCATAGCAGGAACGTACTAATACTATCCACAAAAAAGCAAGTGACGGATAATATATGCTCAAATCTATAAAATTGGTTCATAATTCACTGGTATTGTCTCACTTATTGTGATGTAGTATGTGGCGGATGTGGAAATACAACGAAAAAACAAATTATAAAAAAATCAGATTAGAGCAGCACGAATAATAAATAGGTCTCCTTGGTATTCCTCATCAGATGAACATTTAACTAAATTGGAAAACACTTGGCAATATCAGAGGAACAAAATGTAGCAATTGTAATGTATAAGTTTTGTCTCAAAACAATCTCCTGGATGTTGAGTAGAACGGTTTATATTTGCTGACCATACATACAATACACGTTAAAGTCTGTATAATGTGACAAAAGTAAAACCAATCACTGAGACTATGAAAAGATCTTTTAAATATAGAGGAGCCTTAACATGAAATAACTTGCCACATGATATACATGATGCTATAACGTTAAAAAATGTTAAAGCAAAGCTGATGTAAAGCGAAATAATGCGTGTGGGGATGGGTAACTTCTTAGTTTAGTGAGGCGTGTTAAAAAAAAATGTTAAGCTGTATATTTTAAAGCCTTATTTGTGTAATATTTAACTAATCAATATTCATATGTTCTTAACTAGTTATTACCATTCCATACTTCATTTTTACTTGTACACAATAGCGAATGAATATTCAAAGTTTATTCAACACTCTTCATAAAAACATTAAAAACATTAAAAACATACAAATACAGAATGGAATGATAAAAAAAGAAGAACAAAAGAACAAGGTAGTGAAAACACTATTACAATGGCAATTTATGAAAGCATTTGGGGTAGGCAGAAAGGAGGGATTCCCTATATGAAAGCCTACCCCTAAAACACACACATACAGGAAAAAAGAAAAACAAGAACAAAAGAACAGAGAAAAAAAGAAAAAACATACTAAAACATATTAACATGTACAAAAGTTTGAGCAAAATCGGATAACTAATAAGAAAGTTAAGAATTTTTAATGACATGAAAAACTTTGGAAATCACTAGACAAATTGGCAACTCCTCATGAGTCTTTGACGTCATGTCCTCACTATCCACTAATTATTTTCTTTATATTGATAATATAAAATTCCCATTTCCCCCCTTAAGAATCTTATTTCTTCACACCAGCATCCAAGTCAGATTGATAGTAATATGTTTTTGTGTGGATGCACTAATATAGAGTAATTTTTTCCAGTTAAATCATGAAAAATGTGAATTTTGATAAACTATTCATATAAAAATCAATAATTATGAATATACAATATTCAGAAAATAGTATCAATTCTTCAAAGCTCATAAAAGATTTGGTGAAATGTCATGCACGCAATATGATACAAATCATATAACCTGTGCAAAGGCATGGGGAAATCAAGTTTTGGGGGATAAAAAGGGAAATTAATGGGATTAAACTATATAAAGCAATTGATAAATAGTGAGGACATGACGTCACAAACTGATAACCAAATTGGTAATTTGTGTAGTGATTTCCATTGTTCCATAGTTTTACATACTTTTTCAAAAATTCATAACTTTCTTATTAGTTATCCGATTTTGCTAAAACTTATTTTGATCGGTTTTTCTGATTTGTCTGCTTCTATTGAAAATAAGTTATTTTTGGAGTGGACTTGTACTTTAAGAACCCGGCTTTAGCCGACCTATCATGATTAGGCGCTCAAGCATTCAAGGGATTTATTCTTACCGGGTACCCATTTACTACACCTGGATTAAGAGTGGCAAATGAGTATTAAAATATTGCCAAAGGAGATTATTGCTGACGCGGGACGGGAGCATGTGATTTACAATATGTACCAACAAGACCATGACACCTTTATCCTTCTTATTATTATTATAATTATTGATTATAATATTATTGTTATTCTTACCTTTACTTGTATTTCGGTGTATTTCAAATTCCAGGTGACTAAGGGAGTGCACAAAATCAGATCCCGCGATGACGAGAGTGGAAAAGAAGTTGGTACTCAGAGTACCACTGTTTTCAAACAAGGAGTGGATCGGAAACTCTTCTTCTATCCTGGGTACCCACCTAGCAATGTTTAACACCAAGGCGTAATTACTCAGTTTTACGTATCTTTCTTTCAATTAAGTTCAATAAAAAAAATTGTATTTTAGACTGTATTTTTGAATGTATCAAATGTAAATGTTACATTAATGCTCATTGATAGTGGATCATTTGTTTACTTTTATTCTCATTATTGTATTACTACTTATACTTCTACTAGTACTATTATTATGTTCGAAAAAAGATGATATAGAAGTCAATAAACCAATAAGTTGTCAAACTCTGGAAAAGTTAAATATGAATAATATCAATACATGTGAATACTTATTACAACTAATCAATACTTACGAACAATTACTCGATAAAAGAAAAATGTAAAACTGGTATCTGTGATTCAAAGAAAAAACCATTAAATTAATGCAAGAGGATATGGTAGAACATTGAAAAGCAAGAAGACAGATGGCAGGACCAAATTTTTGAGATGCACATGCAGTGAAAGTGTTATTTTGCAAATTGAATTTACAACAACCAAACATAAAGTGATTGTTCAATGAAAAGCATATAGGATTCTAATTGTAGATATATCAAAGAATGAAAATACAAGTAATAAGGAGTTATTGTATTGTATGTAGATAATATCATAAAGTCAAATCAAATCAAATCAACGCACAGAAATCATTGAATTGTTTAATTGAATTGAATTTGATTTGATTTAGTTGACATGCTTGAATGTTTACAAAGACAAAACTATATAACAAAAGTAAAGATATTTCATATTGAAATAATATTATTATAAGCATTGTAATAGTGTAGTTACATTGTTGACAATTTAACCCATTCGACAGTTTGAACATAATTGAAGGTAAGATTATATCTATGTGACATGTGAAAATGAGGGATTATTGAAAAGCGTTGCTTTAATATATGAATCGTTGAGTAATGATTTATAATCATCAATAAAGTATGAAGCTGTGAGATTTTTAATGTTTAACGAGAGAAATGTCGAGGTCAGGGCTCAAGGGCAAATGAAAATAGATAAATAAATGTTTAAAAAAACAGTGAATAAAATTGAAAGATTGATGTGTTCCAGTCCCACAATTAAAGAGAAAGGCAAGTTCAAGGTAGAAAGAGATAAAACAAAATTTGAGAGTCACGATATCACGGGAAGCCTCTAGATGGTGAAATATTAGTAGGGGGTTGAAGCAGTTTGGAGCCGGCTATAGATACAACTATGATTGATGTATACGAAGTTTTTAATTCATTTAGAAGAGACAGCTTTAGGTGTTTTAATGTGTGAGCTTTGTTACCAAATTTAAGGGTTTGATTAATATTATTCCAATAATTTGGTCCAGTTTAAGTAATAGTTTTCTGAGCTACGGCTGTTCTCGTCAAGGGAAAATGATATCGATTTTGCAGTGCTTGTTTCGCAGGATTAGGGTGTATGTCATTATTACTCTTCATAGTACATCAACGTATTGAATTACTGAACGACATATCATTTGTCTTTTTATGTGTAGAGATCATTTGTTTGCCCGTATCCAGCTATGAACAGAATTAAGTTCCGAGTTCATTTTGTTAAGTAGGGTTATCGGATCACGATGGGAGAAAAAGATGTTAGATGCATCGGCGAATAGAATGAATGATAAAATGTTAGAAGATACTTTAAAATCGTTTATATATAGTATGAATATTAGGGGGACCAAGGAGTGATCATTGTTGCACGAAACATGTTATTTCTTCCATGCAAGATTCTCAGCCATTAGTAAAAACATTTTGTGTCCTACTTGTTAAATGTAGTTCCTGTACCACTCCAAGGCCCGTTCCTCTAATACTATAATGAAAAATTTTGTATAAAGAATATCATGATTTATCGTGTCAAAGGCCTTGTTGAAGTTCAGGAAAATTCCTATGTGTGGAAGAGTTATCGATTGCTTTGGCGACTTTGTTTATAAGTATAATCGTAGCATGAGCTGTTGCGTGCTTTTCCTGGAAACCGTATCGTGAGTTGCTAAATATGTTGCAGTCGTGTAAGAATTTAATGGTCCGGGTATAAACAATTATTTCTAATAATTTTCAAAATAATGTTAGTAGAGATATGGGTCTATAGTTACTTCGCTCACGGGTATCACCTTTTTAAAATAAGGGTATAACTTCGGCTTTTTCATGATGGGAGGGCACTATGCCATGTTATCGACAAATTAAATATGTGTGTAATTGGAGTAACAATTTCTGGGATGACGTGTTTTAAAATTTTGTTCGTGATTCCATTAAAAAACCAGGGCTTTTCTGAGATTTTAGGTTATTTATGATGTCAATTACCTCTGTTTCTAGTACAGGTACGAAATATATAGATTTCGGATTGGAATGTCCGAGAAAAGTGGAGAAATTGTTATCTAAGGGTAGGATACTTTGGGCAAGGTTCGGGCCGTTTGTTACAAAGTAATCATTCAAGCTTCGATCAATTTCAGCTGGTTCCGGAAACGTAGGCCTACTGTCTTGTATATAAATTTCCTGTATGTGTGATTTTGTAGGATTTTATTGAGACATCGCATCGCCCATATAGTCTTATTATATATCTCTATGCATGCACCTTAGCTAGCTTTGATTGAAATGATCTTAAGATCTTCAGTAGATCAAGATGGATGCCCACGATACCGATCCAGACCTACCAAGTCTCACGCCTTAAGCTGATCCCTTAAATTTTGTTTTGCATAGTACAATAGTAACTCTTCAATGTACATTGTGTACTTTTACTCAACACTAGATGTACTTTATATAAAATAGATCAAATTTGAAATGTAATTCTTTTTTTCAAAGAAAGGACGTATGATGATTGTGCATTAAACCTATTTGGAAGTGTACAGGTTGATATTATTGCTTCTCTGTTGAAATAAATTTTTACATTGTGAATTTTACATCAGAGGCGCAATATGATTTATTTTACATTGTCAACAACTTAAATGGTAATCCCTATCGCACTTCAAAATGCTCAAGAGGTAGCAATTTTACAATACTTGTTTAGGAGTACACTTTTTTGAAATACCCGTTGAGTGTGGATTCGGGAAAAAACCACGCGAAATCCTCATTTAGGGTGTATTTTGGCTTCAGAAGAAATCCTCGTTTAGGGGGTGTCTGGAAAACCTGTAGTGACGCACATAGGCGCCGGAAGTGGGGCTGCAGGTGGCGGTCGCCCCCCAACTGAAAAGTGTGGGGGCGGAACGCATTTTTTGCCCCCAAAAACCTCCCCCCCCCCCCAAAAAAAAAAAAAAAACAGCAACAACAACAAATATACAATTTTTAAAAAATATTTAAAAAACAGCAGTAATGGAGTAAAAATGGTTTGTATTTTTTAACCAAACATAAAATAAAATGTAATAAAAACCTGGAATAAAACACATAAAAATTATATTTCATGCAAAGAAAAGGAGAGTAAACAGGAATTACATTTCCTAAACATTCCGCATGCGCCTAAATTTATTAATGGAGGATTTTATAATAGCGATACGCGCATATCGTGGAAATATTGTGAGACGATGGGAAAGCGTGTGTGTTTTTTATTATAGGGTCAGAAGACATGAGCCCCTGAACACTGGCGTACTGATGGGGAGGGAGCTGGGGGCAGTCGCCCCCAAATAAAATTCAAACGTGGTTTATTGCTCATTCGATACCAGTGAATTACAAATGTTGTTGAAATGACACGATTTTCTGTGATTTTTTCTCACAATTTTTTTTGTAAATTTTACTTTTTATGCGGTAGTTGGAAAATTACAAATTCCCAAATATACAGTCAGGCCAAAAAAAAATGCTTATTTAGAAGCTTTCATGTCACGGCCAGGAGAACGGCGGGGATCGGGGGCTCGAATCCCACCGAGGGCCATGAGGCGGGCCTCTGGATGCTCATATGACCGTAATTAAATACATAAAACCCATAAACTTCCGGGGGCTCTGCCCCCTGGACCCTGAATGCTTATCTGACCATAATTAAATGCCTAAAACCAATGAGCTTATTAGTGACCTGCTAGTGTCACAAATAAGGTATCTAAATATGCTTACCTGGCCGTTATTTCATGCCTGAAACCCCTGAACTTTAGTACAAGTTTTAAACTATGTTTGAATCTTCTTCTTTTTTTTCCTGTAAATTAGCGAGATCCTGGTGCGTGATGGTCGGAGTTTTTGCTAAGTTTTTTTAATAGAATGTGTAAAAACACTGGGAAGTTATTACTGATTTGCAACAAAAGTATTCCTCGTGTGCCTTGGGATACGTTGTTGTAGAGAAAATATTATTGATGAGTGTAGCGGAGGTGTTTGTTATTCTTGTGGGTTTGTTAATGAGAGGAATGAAAGTGTGTGATTACATGGAGTCCAAACAATCTTGACTGAGCGAATTTTCATCTGTGTTAAAGACGCACGTTCCCCGTATTCCAGAGGGCGTTCAAAATACACGTACGCGCTGGCGGACGGTGCTAGCTGCCTATTGACACCAACAGAATACGGCTCTTACGCGTCCGCCATCGCGTACGTGTATTTTGAACGCCCTCTGGAATACGGGGAACGTGCGTCTTTAAGCAGGTTGGTATTGAAGTCCCCCATTATAAAGCAAGGTTTATTTCTCAAATTATTTGAGGATAAAAATTTGTTTGTATCGATGTGATAAAATATAAATAGGGGAAGCTCAGTGGACAGTACACAGTTCCTATAATAATATTGTTTCTTGCTGATACTGTGATTTCTACAAAAAGGCTTTCAATCGAATCCGACATTACATTTAGTTCAGCTATTGGCAAAGCATTATAAAGTTCCTTGAAATTTGCATTGCTACGCCACCACCGATCTTTTCTTTTCTATTGTTATTTACGAGTTTGTATCCCTTCAGATTGGGTGTGGTTCGTTGCGCAGCCAAATTTCACTGACTCCTAGTACAGAAAGATTTAATTTAGCGTTTTCTACCATGCTTTGGAGTTTGTCAAAATCTTTGTTTAAGCTTTTAATATTAATATGAAGAATGGGGAGTGTTTCATTTTGGTTATTTAGGCAATTTCCAAAAAATTGATTTATAGTAAAACATTTGGATGTTGGTGGTGTAGTGAGAGTGTTATTTGGATCCATATAATAATGGTATTTTGTAATTATTATTATTATTATTACTTATACCCCGCTTTTCCCACAAGGCCTAACGCGCTTACAGTAAATGATAATAACATAAATACATGTAATAAGAAAAAAACAATGTTCCAACTACAAGCTGCAGAAAGTTTTTTTTAAGGACTTTCTGAGGGTAATAACTAATGGAGACTGTCTACTTTTAAGTGGTGGATCATTCCAGTATGTCGAAGCAGATAGAGTAATTGTCCTATCACCGGCTAATGTGCGAGTACCTGAATATGTGAGACGAAAAGGATCACTGGCTGACCTCAATGCCCTGGTAGGTTCAGGTATGTTCATTAAAGCGATACGTTGTATCTGTTTGGTATTGGTCAGCATTCACCGTCTGTGGATCGTAGCCGATATCAGACCTGGGCTGCAATAAAAAGGATTGATTAGTCATAAAATCGCCATGCTGTAACAACTCAAATGTAAACGTGTTCATCATATGAATTTTACAAATTGAGAACTGGTTTGCTTGCAGTAAAGAAAACGTCCTGATATGAGACTCTCGAGGAAAGGAGAGACAAAATAGAAAATGACGGACACACTATAAAGTGATATTCATAAGAAGGCATAAAGACAAGAGAAAAGGGTGTAATACAAAGCAAGGTGCATTGTAATTGAGTTCCATAAATAGTTTTAAATGAAAGGTGAGGTGGCTGGCTCTGGAAAGGATTGTTGAATTCATCTATGTCTGGTATACTCAATTTAACATAGTATCTGCTTTTATACACTTAAAAAAACATCTAGGTAGAAGTACACCATGGAAAAGAGTTCAGGAGAGGATTTGTTGCATCAGTTGGTTTTCAAATATGTTGGTTTAGATAAAATACGCATAACACATATAAGAGAAGAGAAGAAAAGGAATAGGGGACCAATTTGATGTAGTAGTAGTAGTAGCTGTCTGTCGTGAAGCGACAATGACCGCCTTCACTTTCACTTTACAGCTGTTCTCCATACAGCTCGCTGGTCTGCAGCAGTTGTCCAAGTCTTGATTTCGATTTGCCTCCGTCGCCTTCCGGGTTAACAAGGACCGCGCTGTTAGAGCGGAATTCGATGTACAGTATACATAACATGTTTTTGTGCAGTTTTGTATTAATCATTCGAACATACATTCGGATAGTGTACATAGTTTTGAGGCACAGATGCATGTACACTCTAAAAAATGAAGTGCTAAATCACGGGTGCTGGGTACAAATTTGCACCACACGTGCCAAGTGTAGCCCTTGGCGTGCATGCAGCGTTTGGGAAGCGATGACGAGCAGAAAAATGAGTGCTGGAAACACGTGCTATTCGAGAAATTGCACCCTAAGTGTGACCCTGCCTGTTTTAGCACTTGAATAAACACCGGTAGTGCTGGCGCTCCATGCACAGGCGCACCAGCGTTCCAGGTGCAAGGCAGTGCTTCACACAAAAGAAATTCAAAGTAATTTAAAATTCAAATGAGATAGGTCGCCACTCGGCTATAAAAGAGCGGGGATCTGAGAAGGTATTCTTTTCATTGCCTAATAATTCTGCTTGAATGTGCATGATGATACCATTTCCAACATTCTACATGGCAGGAAGACTACCACTGCATGTAATTGACATAGAACATGTGCAATCTCAATGTAACAGTAAAAACTTCAGACTAACATAATAATATGTATTTTGTTTGTCTTGGTTGTATGAGGGCTTTACTAAATTAGGAGTGCAGACATAATGTAAACAGCATTATTATTTACCGGGCCTGGAAAATTATTTGTTACTTTTCAGGCTTTATTGAACCTTCTGATATATAACACATGTCACAATGTATAAAATGCATGTGAGTTAGATTGCAGTAAGGTAAACCTAATGTGAGAATGCTCTGTAACCAGACACAGACTGCTGGAATCCTGCAGTGTTGTTGTATTAGCTTATCATGTTTGATCTGTTTATCCATTATGATGACTTTCCAGTGATGGGCAGCTGAGTTGAGCTTTAATGTTTTATCAGTATGCATGAAACAGTTTTGTGTTTTTACCCTTTGATACAAATACATGTATTACTTTTGAAGGGATGTTGTGATTTTACAATGGTTCTTGTCAATAAAGAAGTGAGTCTTTTTAACTCATATATGTGACTACCCATTCGTTACCATGAGTGTGACATGTGGCGTCTTGAGGGGTATGTTTTAGGTGCTTAAAGTAGGCTGAAAATAATAATAATAACAGAAAGGTGAGTTTTCAGCACTACAGGTGTGATTTTGTGCATCCTGTTTGTGTGTGTTCTTTAGCACTATATTGGGTGCAAAAGTGTTAGCACTAGTAGTGCCGTTTTGGGGCTCTAAAAGGGGTTATTTAATGCACTAGAAGTGTGGTTTTTGCGAGCTGCATGCGTCTAATAGCACCAGAAGTGTAAAAGGCTTACACTTAAAGTGTTTAAAGTAGCACTTGGACTGGTGTTGAATTATAGCACGTGTACAAGTGCTACTTTAGCACAATTTAGGCAGTCCCTATGCGTGCCCTTACAGGTGCTGCCTCCAAATCTTGAGGTGCTAAAATTAGCACTTGATTTTTTAGAGTGTATATTGCCAGTACATAACAACATGTATAGGTTCACAGAATGCATAATAGATTAGTTCGGATAAAGTTTGCTCCACATTTCATACAGTGTATTTAACGAAAACATCACTGGTAAGAAACAATAGCATATTCAGCGTCTTTTGGAAGTGTCTAGGAATCATTAAACACAGCACTGGAATCAGGTGCGTACGGGACGTACCAAATGAATTTTACTTGTATTGTATTTAAATGTGGGTTCAGATTTGCAATGAGCGTTAAACTTTTATATATACAGTGCATCCCACAAAAAAAAATACCCGGAAAAACGGATATTGTGAACAAAATGATGAGCTTTGAGAGGCACCTTACGTTTTTATAATGGGGAAAATATATTGTCCAAAAGTCACATGAAGTAGAAAATAAACATAATATGTAATTTTCCTCTCGGGATGGGCACCATTTAAAAAAGGGGCAATTTTTCATTGCTCGAGACACTTTATTGATTTTGTGAAAATGTGAGGTTCTTCTTCCCTGCCAATGGTATTCTCGCCTTTATCAGAGACTCCTTATTTAAATATATATCATCACACAACGTAAATATTGCATACGTTTTTACTTTAACGGTAACATTCCCATAACGTCTTGTTCGCATCGACGCATGCGATAATCACGTTTTCATTTTGTTAACAGAATAGTGCACAAATGGATTTTGACAGGCCATTTCCAAAACAATGTTAGTCGGTGAAGCCAGTGTGGATTAATGCATTCGAAGCATCATACGTCTACTTAATGAAAGGCAAGAAATTATTTGTATACAAGGTTTTACAAGCTCATAGTTTTCTCACAATTACCATTTATTTTGGGGTTTCGTTTTTTTCTGGGACACACTCTATATCATTCCCCCTGTCACTGTTCAGATCTCAGATTTGTTTTGCTGGTATTTTCTAAAGTCTTTCACTGCATGGATTCTTTGAGTTTGAGTTTATTTCACATGCAGATTCTATACAGATAACAAAATATACACAAAAGACATATTATTTCACAATTACCATTTATTTTGGGGTTTCGTTTTTTTTCTGGGACACACTCTATATCATTCCCCCTGTCACTGTTCAGATCTCAGATTTGTTTTGCTGGTATTTTCTAAAGTCTTTCACTGCATGGATTCTTTGAGTTTGAGTTTATTTCACATGCAGATTCTATACAGATAACAAAATATACACAAAAGACATATTATTTCATAACATTAACAAATTATTATAATTATTGACAAATAATCATACCACAACATTATATAGCACCAAATATGTTTGACAACTAACATCATGTTGAAGAAAACATAGACAAGAAAAGTACAAAACTGTGAAATGTGCAGGAATATTCAGATAAGCATAGCTGTTAAAGAATAGGTTCCTGGGAGACGTGGAAAATGACCAGGACATAATACACCGTTGCTCATAAAGTTGGAATATATTTTTAAACCCCAATTTATGGAATGATTTTGGCAATGATTTATTCCTAATAGATCTAGATAATAGTTTACATTCCCAGATTTTATTGAATAATAATTTGCGAGTGTTTGTTTTGCGTGACTGCTTAAGCATCTGTATGCTACTATGCTAACCAATTAGGGGTCCTACGCCCTTAAGTCATAACTGACAGTAATGAGGAAAGAAGTGTTTAAGTCTGTTGATGACACCAGTATTTTGTGATAAAAGCTTACATAAATTGCTTACGTTCATTTTCCAATTAAGTTTACAGTTTATATAAAGACCAAGAAATTGTGTGTGTGTTCAACAAATAAAATGTTTGTGTCATTAATGGAAATGTTTCCAATGGAGACATTATTTACAAACGGCTACAACAGATGCAATTAGAGAGCTTGTACAAGAGTCAACAGGCCTTTGGTGCAAATCCATTTGCTTTTTCTGTGGATCCATCTGAACGGAAGATATATTGGACCGAGCCTTCCCAGATCACATGAGGATAGGACGAGCCAATCTTGACGATATGACCGCAGTGGAAACATTGCTCACGTCAGAGAGTAAGTCTGACCATGTCAATAGATACGGTTTAAAGATACTTCTTGAATACTTCCTGATACCTCTTTTACTTCCTGATACCTCTTTGAGAATTTGAGATGGTGTTATCTTTTTTATTGGCGCTATTCAATCTTGTTCACAGACATGTATGAGAATAGCGCCATCTCCCGACTCATATGATTTGTTTTTTAAAAGTCGACTCAGTATACCTGATATCTTGCGCCATTCAAATACTAAGGAGTAATTTCCCTCACATTGAGCTAATCAGCCTATAAGTTTGAACCTTTTCATAACTCTTCAGTGAAAGTTAAACAGATGGCTCAGTGTTAGAGAAATGGACTCGTAACAGGGAGGACCTGGGTTCGAAACCAAGTGAATTCCCTAGCGCTCTTTGGTAAGGTTTTAATCCTCTTTATCAATTACCTAGTAGCTATGATACAATAAATGCGTAAAAACGAGAATGTAGTTTTTGAATGCACGTGTCTCCAATTTTGAAAGATACTTAAATTAAATTTAAAGAGCTAATATAATATTTTGTCTACGTCACTTATTAATTGCCTCACCTCGGGTAACAACCAACCTTTTCTGCTGCTGCAAATTGATTGCTACGAATCAGATGAAGAAAAAAAAAACAGTTTGAAATATGTAAATAATATATATTTTTTTAAATCCAAGGCTTTTTGCTGCACAGACATTTTATGTATTGAAAGCTTTTTAGTTAATTTCAAATTTAAAAATGCTGGCCTTTAAATATAATAAGTATGTAACACTTTGTATCAATCACAGAGGCATAATTATGTATATTTGTCTATCATTTTAGGGGTGGCATTGAAATATGTGCAAGATGGGTGTGGGAGTCAGGCTGTGCGTTTAGAAGTGTGCGTGAGGGTGAACGGGTGTGTGCGTGCGTGTGTATTCGTATGTATGTGTGTGTTGTATGAGCGCGCACGAGCTGATGTGCTTAGTTTGCTTCGTACTGGATATCGTAGACGTGTTATAAATTAATACAAAAAGAAGAAAAAGATAACACAAATATCTCAATCAGCACTTACAAAAAAGAAATCAATTCATTCAATCAATCCAAGTCACTTCGAAATGTCACTGTATATATGCCTTGTACATATTGCATGATCTGCTTTTGTGCCTTTCCCCTTTCTTTAGTCTTTCCTTTATTAATTGTCAGGAGGAAAATGGGTTGAATTTCCAATTAAGATTGCAAAATTAGTACAATTCATTTAGTGATTTGTGTCCTTTAAAGATTTACATGTTCCGTTTATTTTACGAAATGAAATATAAGAGTGATATATCACACAATAATAACATATTTTGCATGCTGGAAGGTCCAACTGTTGAGAGTTATCTCTTTTCATCTTTCCCCTTCCACGTCATCTCACACCGGCATCCTTTCCTGGTATGTGGCTGGTTTATTTCATCTTTCTTTCAGTCTAAACCAGCTCTGAAATGATATAGTATCAATAAACGATGTATTCCAAATCATCTGAATATAGTCTCCCTTGAACCAATCTGTTTTACATAGGAAGATCATATCTGCCGTATGCGATGGTTCGGAGGACTTCCGATTTGTAGCCTGGCTCCCAGGTTTATGACATTTTGTATGTTCTCCTTGGAAATATGGATGGTTGAGTTTAGATGATATGTTTCTCCCAATAAGATGTCCATCGACATATTCAGTAAGGCAGTTAGCTATACAATAAGTCAATTCACAAAATCAGTAAGACTTGACTTTATCGAGGTGATGGAGGAAAATTAATTTTGCCTTGAAGCAAGCTATCCGATTACGTGGATGTTGTGAGAGAGAAGCATGTGGAAGCAACACATAATCACAGTGCGCCAAATGTACATGAAGCCTCCTTTCAAGATCATGTATTATGCTTACATAGGACAACTGAAATGCCGTGGAGAGTACAACAAAAGGAGTTTCCTGCAAAATGCTTAGGAATAAACATAAATGTTAATGTATTCGAATGTGCAATTTTTTGCTAGTCAAAAAGTGCCTTACGAATATCTAATATTAAAGCCCAAGTCCACTCCAAAAATAACTTACTTTCAACAGAACCAGAAAAATCAGACAAACCAATCAAAAAAAGTTTGAGCAAAATCGGATAACTAATAAGAAAGTTATGAATTTTTAATGACATGAAAAACTTTGAAAATCACTACACAAATTGGCAACTCACTCATGAGTCTGTGACGTATGGTCCTCACTATCCACTAATTATTTTCTTTATATTGATAATATAAATTTCCTATTTTCACCCTAAGAATCTTATTTCTTCACACCAGCATCCAAGTTAGATTGTTAGTAATATGTTTTTGTGTGGATGCACAAATAAAGAGTAATTTTTGTCCAGTTAAATCATGAAAAATTGAATTTTGATAAACTATATATATAAAAATCAATAATTATGAAATACAATATTCAGAAAATAGTATCAATTCTTCCAAATTCATAACAGTTTTGGGAAAATGTCATGCACGCAATATGATACAAATCAAATAACCTGGGCAAAGGCATGGGGAAATCAAGTTTTGGGGGAGAAAAAGGGAAATTAATGGGATTAAACTATATAAAGCAATTGATAAGTTGTGAGGACATGACGTCACAAACTGATAACCATCTTGGCAATTTGTGTTGTGATTCTCATTGTTCCATAGTTTTACATACTTTTTCAAAAATTCATAACTTTCTTATTAATTATCCGATTTTGCTCAAACTTTTTTTGATTGGTTTGTCTGATGTTTCTGCTTTTATTGAAAGCATGTTATTTTTGGAGTGGACTTGCCCTTTAAGTTTGTATATGTACATTCACTTGAGTTTAATGATTTTGCCTTAAATAGAAGTATGATAGTTTCTTTTACGTCATATGATATCAGTTATTAAATGGGTAGTCCTCTCTGATATTAAGTTGGTTTTAATGGAAGCAGAAAATTAGAGAAACAGGTCAGTAAAAGTTTGAGGAAAAAACGATTAAAATAGGAAAGATGTACATGTTTGAAGGTGCTATCAATCATACACAAATTGGCATCTCTGTGACATATCTGGTGAGGACATTGACATTTTCCCTTAAGAAAATTTTAAACCGTACATTCACCCTAAATATAATTATTGCAAATATGCTTTTTGTATACAACCCTGCATGTCTGAAACAAATCTATTCCGTCATCAATAACTAAAGTTTGTGAAATTTTCTGTACAGAGCAAATCGGAGAGGAGCTCGTTAGATATGTCACAGTGTTGTCAATTTGTGTTTCACTGGCATGACTGGTGACAACTTTTCTGCATACCCCGGCCGCCCAGACGATAGGACCATCACACTTTGATCACAGCCATTTATGTCATTCTTGAATTGTACTTGAGGTGATAAAACAAGCGCATCAATCGGCCCCCTCATTCTCAAGTGGTGAGAAGGTATATTTGACAAATTGTTTCAAGGTGAATAATATGCTTTCAGAATTAAGTATTCACAAACATTACTTACAAACTAGTTGAGATCAAATTATTACCAAACTGGCGTTAAGAACCATTGTATATTTTATATATTTTACGGTGTTCTATTTTTGTTTCTTTTCAAGATGATAAAACGATAATTTAAAAGATAAAATACATCGTATATATTGTGCAAATAATGTTTACTTTATTTTGACTAAACATTTTTTTTTCAATAGTTTTTTTTTTATTGATTCCAAACAATACAAATCAATCTTAGAAATAAAATACAGTTGTTTTTTCTTGACATGATTTCAAAACATTTTCATAACATAGATTGTACGATTGATGAAAACAAAAATGACATCAGTTGAACATGAGCCCACTCGTTGCCTAACACACACACACACACACACACGCGCGCGCACTTACACACTCACCACCCATATACCCCAACTCACACTTGAACACTTGATTTACTCCACCAAATGTGAGAACACAACCTCGTCGTACGTCGTTCCAGACAAAGAAAGATTACCTTATAGTGCCCTCATTGAGACTACGGTCGCATAGAATACTGCGTGTTCACTAACGCCCACCTATCCAGTGTATATAGCCAACGTGTTTATGGGGAAACAGACACAGGACGAGCACTAACGGCAAGGACTGGGACAAATACTCGAGTGGCGTGAATTAATGATCAGCTGTGCTTTGTGAGCTAGGGATTTGAAGAGGTAAGCAATATTGTTGCTCTTTTGTCTGTGATAGTTATTGAGCTTTGAACAAATGGTGCATATTGTATAGCATTTTGCTGCACATATACGAACAACATTGATCTTACAATTTAATTGATGTCTCTCCTCTCATTTCTTTATTAACCTTACGCCGTCCGCGACGCACCCCCCCCCCTTTTATCTTCTTTCCCTTCATGTATCTCTTTCTGTATCTTTTTATCCCTTTATATCCCACCCCACCCCCCCCCCCACACACACACACATACACATACAGATACACTTTCCGAATATCCTCTACGCTCTATCTTTCTCCACCTCAATTTCACAATAACACATTTCCCCCTCTCCTTATCTCGGATCCCTCTCTCTTTCTATTTCTCCCTCTATCTCCAAATTCCCATCTCACTCCCCATACATACATACTTATGTCACCTACCAATTTTCTTCATAGGCCCTTCATGGCATAATTAATTCTTCTGAATTAACGAATGTCCAGTGGCAGCCTACCTATCTGCATTCATTTTTATCAATGTTTTGTTTTTATTTTGAGCGCGATGTGTAAACAAGGCTGAAGGGTTAGGAGTATTCTAAATAACCTTTGTCAAGAAAAACAAGTGAACCTGTGTGTGAGTTAGATGCAGAACTCCTGGTGGAGGCCTGGGAGGAGTTTTGGGCGTAGATTCTATGACAAGTGCGAACATACGAATTTTATCAACATGATTAGACGGATCAAGATTTATGTAATATGCCATTGATGTGTTTTGGGGACTATTTTGTCAATACATACCTCTTTAATTCGCCTTCAATATTGAATATTATATAAATACATATTCTTTTCAATATTCTATTCAGTATTCATTCTTTTTTTATTTGTCGATTTTACCCTAAATCTGCACTGTTCCGTATTTGCATCAATATTCCATGAAATCTTGTCGATTACTTTATCCATTCCTTTGACATCTCTTCCTGTCCCTCAAAAAAAAAACGCCCTCGCGTCACACACACAAACACATCTCTATTTCTTTCTTTATTTAATTCTCTCTCTCTATCTCGTTTTTCAATTGCATCTGCTTTCATTTTTAAATACACACACACATCTCTCTTTCTTTCTTTCTCTCTCTCTCTCTCTCACTCTCGTGTTTTAATTTTAATCAATCATCGGCTTCGCTCATGGCTCTTAAATACACAAACATCTCCCCGTCTCTCCTTTCTTTCCTTCCCCCTCTCTCTCTCTCTCTCTATTTCTCTCTCCCTCTCCTTTCCTGCCCTAAATAATAATCAATACCCTCTATTCCCGCGCAATTAATGACAAATCACATTTTAATTTTCCCAGCACTCTTTCATTGATTCCATGTTAACAACAGTCAATCTCAGTTACCAATCTGGTACCTGGACAGTAAACTATTGGACGCCATGTGACACATGTGTGATTCCGTCCCAAAATCACTCATAATAGTCAATTTTGTCATAAAACAATCTCACAATATGATTTTGTCACGACATCAATTAAACGGACTGATTCTGTCACGAAATCAAAACCGCTAATGATTTTGTCTACCTAATCAAACCCGCGAGTGATGCTGTCCACGGAATCACAACCGCAAATGATTCTGTCAACAGAATCTTTACTGAGATTGATTTTGTCAAACAAGGAAGTCAAATTGTGAGATTGCTTTTGTGACAAAATAATTTTTGAAGTAATTTTGTGACGGAATTACATAGACATATAAACAAGCCGTTTATTAGTATGATGAAATAAATGAGCTGTTACATATGCAAAGCTTGAAAGTGTGACAATCACTCTCAAAAACAGTCTAAGAGATGAAAGCGCTTTAGTATGAGAACGAAAGATGGGGAGAGAGAGACAGATAGTTTGAAAGCGAGAGAGAGAGAGAGAATGAGAGAAAGACGGAGGTTGACATATAGCTATGATCAAATTACATGAAAATTGGTAGTGAAGGAAGGGGAATAGGAACGTACCTAAAAACCCAGCTAGGACAGAAGTTGAAAAGTAGAATTAGCTAGATTTACAGTGGCTAAGAGTGCTTGGTAATTTTCTCTGTCTATTTCACAGGGAACATCAAATGTTGTCGGGACGTAAGTAAGTTACGAGAACGTAAGTGTTTGCTGGGTTCGAGGTCAGTCTCTTTCATATTTCCCACATAATACCATATCGCTGGCAATATCGTAACCAGGTTAAAACATCACCTGTCCTGACCTATTTCTGCTGTTCTTTTATTTATAAAATAGATGCTATTTGCTAGGACAGCATTTAAATAATATCATGAAAGTTTATTTACCAGGTACATGTACCATTTAATTCTCATGGATGGGGTATTAAGGAATTTACTTTATTATATATAAAATTATACTTATATTGCATCAGTAAAGCAATAAACCTAGGACCTGCATGGGTTGACAACACTAGAAGCAAAACAATTATTTTGATTACTTTGATCCGCATTGTTATGCACGTTTCCGGAAAAGCCATACTTAATTTAGATCTTCAGACTAAAAATCCGATGAAGCGGATGATTGATGTTATGTTAGTGTGGTTTAAATGAACATGTGGAATATCATTTCGGTTTGGGCCTTATAATTATCATAAGGGAGATATGTTATATTTCATGATATCAAACATTAGACATGCGGTATCATAATTGTAAGGTTTATTATGAAGCTACAGGCTTACCTTTTATTCATATCTTTTCGGTTGGGAATGTATACAGCAATACCTTTCTTCAAATTGTTAATATTAAGGATGTCTTGAGCAAAAGCTGTACAATTTTGCATTTGAATAGCCTAGAATCCAAATCAAGATATAGTATTTAACAATTTTTAAAGAGATGATTATATATTAAAATAAACATAACTATTTGTCATGTAATGTGATTGCTACTTTAATTGATGTAGAGTTGTACGAGTATTAAATGTATTTCGTCATTTATATATAGATAGTTAAACCTTCCTAAGTGGTCACCTGTCTATAGCGGTCACCCATATTGCATCCCTCTAGAAGAAAATTTTTGTTGTGGAACCTTTAATTTAATATGTCACCTGTCCACAGTGGCCACTAAGTATATTTCCCTTCGGTGGCCTATGTAGAAATGTTTGACTGTATTTTGTTTTTAATCGCACATGTTAACAGGAATAGTCATATTTTAGAATGAAATATTGTCAAAGGAATGATGATATAGGTTTTATTGCAGATGATTATTTAACCTCATTAATTAATACTCATTGAGGTTTTTTTAACAATTGTTGTCGTTATTATTATTAATATTATTATCATTTTATTTGGCAATAAAGAAAATCCATAACTATTCAGCAAAAACACAATTATACGATTATACAAGTTACTATAGGAACACCGGGGACAAAAATAAGTTACCTTGATAACTGTGGCATAAAGCCTTCTGTCCCAATTCCAGTGTGTGTAAACATAAAACACTTTAAATTGGATGTCTTCAGTTCTTACAAGAATATCCAATATAAACATTACATTATCATATCACTGTACCATATTGTTTTGGCTGGCAATATTGCGAACATAACA
>CP137667.1:10365925-10569465 GCA_037976565.1 Mesocentrotus franciscanus | reverse complement strand
AGCGCCATCTCCCGACTCATATGATTTGTTTTTAAAAGTCATACCCATCTTGCGCCATTCAAATACTAAGGAGTAATTTCCTCACATTGAGCTAATCAGCCTATAAGTTTAAACCTTTTCATAACTCTTCAGTGAAAGTTAAACAGATGGCTTAGTGTTAGAGAAGTGGACTCGTAACAGGGAGGACCTGGGTTCGAAACCAAGTGAATTCCCTAGTGCTCTTTGGTAAGGTATTAATCCTCTTTATCAATTACCTAGTAGCTATGATATAATAAATGCGTAAAAATGAGAATGTAGTTTTTTAATGCACGTGTCTCCAATTTTGAAAGATACTTAAATTAGATTTAAAGAGCTAATATAATATTTTGTCTACGTCACTTGTTAATTGCCTCACCTCGGGTAACAACCAACCTTTTCTGCTGCTGCAAATTGATTGCTACGAATCAGATGAAGAAAAAAAAAACAGTTTGAAATATGTAAATAATATATTTTTAAAAAGCCAAGGCTTTTTGCTGCACAGACATTTTATATATTGAAAGCTTCTTAGTTAATTTCAAATTTAAAAATGCTGGCCTTTAAATATAATAAGTATGTAACACTTTGTATCAATCACAGAGGCATAATTATGTATATTTGTCTATCATTTTAGGGGTGGCATTGAAATATGTGCAAGATGGGTGTGGGAGTCAGGCTGTGCGTTTAGAAGTGTGCGTGAGGGTGAACGGGTGTGTGCGTGCGTGTGTATTCGTATGTATGTGTGTGTTGTATGCGCGCACGAGCTGATGTGCTTAGTTTGCTTCGTACTGGATATCGTAGACGTGTTATAAATTAATACAAAAAGAAGAAAAAGAGAACACAAATATCTCAATCAGCACTTACAAAAAAGAAATCAATTCATTCAATCAATCCAAGTCACTTTGAAATGTCACTGTATATATATATATATGCCTTGTACATATTGCATGATCTGCTTTTGTGCCTTTCCCTTTCTTTAGTCGTTCCTTCATTAATTGTCAGAAGGAAAATGGGTTGAATTTCCAATTACGATTGCAAAATTAGTACAATTCATTTAGTGATTTGTGTCCTTTAAAGATTTACATGTTCCGTTTATTTTACGAAATGAAATATAAGAGTGATATATCACACAATAATATCATATTTTGCATGCTGGAAGGTCCAATTTATTACTGTTGAGAGTTATCTCTTTTCATCTTTCCCTTCCACGTCATCTCACACCGGCATCCTTTCCTGGTATGTGGCTGGTTTATTTCATCTTTCTTTCAGTCTAAACTAGCTCTGAAATGATTTAGTATCAATAAACGATGTATTCCAAATCATCTGAATATAGTCTCCCTTGAACCAATCTGTTTTTACATAGGACGATCATATCTGCCGTATGCGATGGTTCGGAGGACTTCCGATTTGTAGCCTGGCTCCCAGGTTTATGACATTTTGTATGTTCTCCTTGGAAATATGGATGGTTGAGTTTAGATTATATGCTTCTCCCGATAAGATATTCATCGACATATTCAGTAAGGCAGTGAGCTATAAGTCTATTCACAAAATCAGTAAGACTTGACTTTATTGAGGTGATGGAGGAAAATTAATTTTGCCTTGAAGCAAGCTATCCGATTACGTGGATGTTGTGAGAGAGAAGCATGTGGAAGCAACACATAATCACAGTGCGCCAAATGTACATGAAGCCTCCTTTCAAGATCATGTATTATGCTTTACATAGGACAACTGAAATGCCGTGGAGAGTACAACAAAAGGAGTTTTCTGCAAAATGCTTAGGAATAAACATAAATGTTAATGTATTCGAATGTGCAATTTTTTGCTAGTCAAAAAGTGCCTTACGAATATCTAATATTAAAGCCCAAGTCCACTCCAAAAATAACTTACTTTCAACAGAACCAGAAAAATCAGACAAACCAATCAAAAAAAGTTTGAGCAAAATCGGATAACTAATAAGAAAGTTATGAATTTTTAATGACATGAAAAACTTTGAAAATCACTACACAAATTGGCAACTCACTCATGAGTCTGTGACGTATGGTCCTCACTATCCACTAATTATTTTCTTTATATTGATAATATAAATTTCCTATTTTCACCCTAAGAATCTTATTTCTTCACACCAGCATCCAAGTTAGATTGTTAGTAATATGTTTTTGTGTGGATGCACAAATAAAGAGTAATTTTTGTCCAGTTAAATCATGAAAAATTGAATTTTGATAAACTATATATATAAAAATCAATAATTATGAAATACAATATTCAGAAAATAGTATCAATTCTTCCAAATTCATAACAGTTTTGGGAAAATGTCATGCACGCAATATGATACAAATCAAATAACCTGGGCAAAGGCATGGGAAATCAAGTTTTGGGGAGAAAAGGGAAATTAATGGGATTAAACTATATAAAGCAATTGATAAGTTGTGAGGACATGACGTCACAAACTGATAACCATCTTGGCAATTTGTGTTGTGATTCTCATTGTTCCATAGTTTTACATACTTTTTCAAAAATTCATAACTTTCTTATTAATTATCCGATTTTGCTCAAACTTTTTTTGATTGGTTTGTCTGATGTTTCTGCTTTTATTGAAAGTAAGTTATTTTTGGAGTGGACTTGCCCTTTAAGTTTGTATATGTACATTCACTTGTGTTTAATGATTTTGCCTTAAATAGAAGTATGATAGTTTCTTTTACGCCATATGATATCAGTTATTAAATGGGTAGTCCTCTCTGATATTAAGTTGGTTTTAATGGAAGCAGAAAATTAGAGAAACAGGTCAGTAAAAGTTTGAGGAAAAAACGATTAAAATAGGAAAGATGTTTGAAGGTGCTATCAATCATACACAAATTGGCATCTCTGTGACATATCTGGTGAGGACATTGACATTTTCCCTTAAGAAATTTTTAAACCGTACATTCACCCTAAATATAATTATTGCAAATATGCTTTCTTGTATACAACCCATGCATGTCTGAAACAAATCTATTCCGTCATCAATAACTAAAGTTTGTGAAATTTTCTGTACAGAGCAAATCGGAGAGGAGCTCGTTAGATATGTCACAGTGTTGTCAATTTGTGTTTCACTGGTGACAACTTTTCTGCATACCCCGGCCGCCCAGACGATAGGACCATCACACTTTGATCACAGCCATTTATGTCATTCTTGAATTGTACTTGAGGTGATAAAACAAGCGCATCAATCGGCCCCCTCATTCTCAAGTGGTGAGAAGGTATATTTGACAAATTGTTTTAAGGTGAATAATATGCTTTCAGAATTAAGTATTCACAAACATTACTTACAAACTAGTTTAGATCAAATTATTACCAAACTGGCGTTAAGAACCATTGTATATTTTATTTATTTTACGGTGTTCTATTTTTGTTTCGTTTCAAGATGATAAAACGATAATTTAAAAGATAAAATACATCGTATATATTGTGCAAATAATGTTTACTTTATTTTGACTGAACATTTTTTTTTAAATAGTTTTTTTTTTATTGATTCCAAACAATACAAATCAATCTTAGAAATAAAATACAGTTGTTTTTCTTGACATGATTTCAAAACATTTTCATAACATAGATTGTACGATTGATGAAAACAAAAATGACATCAGTTGAACATGAGCCCACTCGTTGCCTAACACACACACACACACACGCGCGCGCGCGCGCATTTACACACTAACCACCCATATACCCCAACTCACACTTGAACACTTGATTTACTCCACCAAATGTGAGAACACAACCTCGTCGTTCGTCGTTCCAGACAAAGAAAGATTACCTTATAGTGCCCGTATTGAGACTACGGTCGCATAGAGTACTGCGTGTTCACTAACGCCCACCTATCCAGTGTATATAGCCAACGTGTTTATGGGGAAACAGACACAGGACGAGCACTAACGGCAAGGACTGGGACAAATACTCGAGTGGCGTGAATTAATGATCAGCTGTGCTTTGTGAGCTAGGGATTTGAAACGGTAAGCAATATTGTTGCTCTTTTGTCTGTGGTAGTTATTGAGCTTTCAACAAATGGTGCATATTGTATAGCATTTTGCTGCACATATACGAACAACATTGATCTTACAATTTAATTGATGTCTCTCCTCTCATTTCTTTATTAACCTTACGCCGTCCGCGACGCACCCCCCCCCCTCTTTATCTTCTTTCCCTTCATGTATCTCTTTCTGTATCTTGTTATCCCTTTATATCCCACCCCACCCCCCCCCCCCACACACACACACATACAGATACACTTTCCGAATATCCTCTACGCTCTATCTTTCTCCACCTTAATTTCACAATGACACATTCCCCCCTCCCCTTATCTCGGATCCGTCTCTCTTTCTTTTTCTCCCTCTATCTCCAAATTCCCATCTCACTCCCCATACATACATACTTCTGTCACCTACCAATTTTCTTCATAGGCCCTTCATGGCATAATTAATTCCTCTGAATTAACGAATGTCCAGTGACAGCCTACCTATCTGCATTCATTTTTATCAATGTTTTGTTTTTATTTTGAGCGCGATGTGTAAACAAGGCTGAAGGATTAGGAGTACTCTAAATAACCATTGTCAAGAAAAACAAGTGTACCTGTGTGTGAGTTACATGCAGAACTCCTGGGGAGGCCTGGGAGGAGTTTTGAGCGTAGATTCTATGACAAGTGCGAACATACGAATTTTATCAACATGATTAGACGGATCAAGATTTATGTAATATGCCATTGATGTGTTTGGGGGGCTATTTTGTCTATATATACCTATTTAATACGCCTTCAATATTGAATATTATATAAATATATATTCTTTTCAATATTCTATTCAGTATTCTTTCTTTTTTTATTTGTCGATTTTGCCCTAAATCTGCACTGTTCCGTATTTGCATCAATATTCCATGAAATTTTGTCGATTACTTTATCCATTCCTTTGACATCTCTCCCTGTCCCTCAAAAAACACGCACTCGCTTAATCTTCTCTCTCTCTTTCCCCCCCCCTCTCTCTCTCCTATTTCAATTGCATCTGCTTTTTTAATTACACACACACACACACAAACACATCTCTATTTCTTTCTTTATTTAATTCGCTCTCACTCTCTCTCTCTCGTATTTCAATTGCATCTGCTTTCATTTTTAAATACACACACATCTCTCTTTCTTTCTTTCTCTCTCTCTCTCTCACCCTCGTGTTTTAATTTTAATCAATCATCGGCTTCGCTCATGGCTCTTAAATACACAAACATCTCCCCGTCTCTCCTTTCTTTCCTTTTTCCTCTCTCTCCCTCTGCTTCTCTCTCCCTCTCCTTTCCTGCCCTAAATAATAATCAATACCCTCTATTCCCGCGCAATTAATGACGAATCGCATTTTAATTTTCCCAGCACTCTTTCATTGATTCCATGTTAACAACAGTCAATCTCAGTTACCAACCTGGTACCTGGACAGTAAACTATTGGACGCCATGTGACACTTGTGTGACTCCGTCACAAAATCACTCAAAATAGTCGATTTTGTCAAAAAAACAATCTCACAATATGATTTTGTCACGACATCAATTAAACGGACGGATTCTGTCACGAAATCAAAACCGCTAATAATTTTGTCAACGGAATCTTTCACTGAGATTGATTTTGTCAAACTAGGAAGTCAAATAGTGAGATTGCTTTTGTGACAAAATCACTTATTTTAAGTAATTTTGTGACGGAATCACACGTGTGTCACATGGCGCACCATAGTAAACACTACCATTTCTTTTTTTAAAGTGAAGTAATCACTCAATTTGTCTTAGATTTCTAGTAGAGGCCTTTGTTTGGGGTTTCACGCCAACCTCCTACAGATTAAAATATTAGCTTTAAATGATCCTTTTGTAATGAGATATTGCAAGTCTATATACCGAAATTGCATTCTAAAAAATATTAAAACAACCTTCTGAAGTAGGCCTGTGATTTATATTTGAATATTCGAACTATCGAATAGTTCGAATATTCGAATAGTAAAATTACTATTCGTCCGAAGCCAAGCCATGTCAAAGCACGTGTTGATTTTATCCGTGCGGATCTTAATATGCATTCATTTTCTCATTTTACGCTTTAATCATCTAACATTAATTTGAATACGTCACATAAGACACAATTTATTTGGGTGAATGCCTATTTCCATCATGTTTCATGAAGAACACGATCACAAAGGCTTTGGAGAAATCAACTCAGGGGCAATTCCACTACCCTTAGGTATGTTCCATAGAAATCATGTTGGGATTACGTAATACGTCAAAGTCATGTTCGCAAATTTCAAAAGGAGACGCTCAGGCCCATTTAAATTGCCTGAGTTGATTTTTTGAAGGAGTTGCAATCATGTTCAAGAGAAAATATAGAAAGATTAAATGCATTCATAATGAAACAATAACATGAATAGTACGAGTTTTATGTAACGCACCAACAAATGAAATAATTCGTATAATTTTTTTTTTAATTACAAGTATCTGTCATTTTGCGCTCATAATGATTTAATTTTTGTTAAATCTTTCTGAATCTCTTATTTCATATTTTATATTTAGCGATTACTATATAATTGAAAGGGTAAGAGAAGGATGAATATCACAAGGAGATATATTACATTAACAAGCTGTTTATTAGAATGATCAAATAAATGAGCTGTTACATATGCAAAGCTTGAAAATGTGACAGTCACTCCTAGAACAGTCTAAGAGATGAGAGCACGAGAAACATGAGAAAACGAAAGATGGGGAGAGAGACAGATAGCTTGAAAGCGAGAGAGAGAGAGAGAGAGAAACGGAGGTTGACGTAGCTATTTTCCCCTTTATTTAATAATATGCAAGTAATCAAATTACATGACAATTGGTAGTGGAGGAAGGGGAATAGGAACGTTGAAAAGTTGATAAGTAGAATTAGCTAGATTTGGAGTGGCTGAATGTGCTTGGTAATTTTCTCTGTCTATTTCACAGGGAACCTAAAATGTTGTCGGGACGTAAGTAAGTTATTACGTTGGGTGTTTGCTCGGTTCGAGGTCAGACTCTTTCTTCGCGCTCGAAAAGAAGTCATATTTAGCCTAATAATAAATTACGTGTTTAGTAAGCGAAGCATATTTCCCACATAATATCATATTGCTGGCAATAACGTAATCAGGTTGAAAAATCACCTGTCCTGACCTATTTCTGCTGTACTTTTTAAAAATAAAATAGATGCTATTTGCCAGGAAAGCTTTTGAACAATATCATGAAAGTTTATTTACCAGGTATAGTACCATTTAATTCCCATGGACGTGGTATTAAGGAATTTACTTTATTATTATAGGCCTATACTTCTATTGTAGGCCTATCAGTAAAGCAAAAACGTAGGGCCTACACGGGTTGACAACACTAGAAGCAAAACAATTATTTTGATTACTTTGATCCGCATGGTTATGCACGTTTCTGGAAAAGCCATATTTAATTTAGATCTCAGACTAAAATCTCGATGAAGCGGATGATTGATGTTATGTTAGTGTGGTTTAAACGAACATGTGGAATATCATTTCGGTTTAGGCCTTATAATTATCATAAGGGAGATATTTCATGATATCAAACATTAGACATGCGGTATCATCATTTTAAAAGGTTTATTATGAAGCTACGGGCTTAGCTTTTATTCATATCACTTGGATTGGGAATAAACAGCAAGACCTTTCTTCAAATCTTTAATATCTAGGATGCCTTAAGCAAAAACTGTAAAATTTTGCATTTGAATAGCCTAAAGTCCAAATCAAGTAATAGTATTTAACAATTTTTTAAAGAGATGATTATACATTAAAATAAACATAACTATTTGTCATGTAATGTGATTGCTACTTTAATTGATGTAGGGTTGTACGAGTATTAAATGTATTTCGTCATTTATATATAGAGAGTCAAACCTTCCTAAGTGGTCACCTGTCTATAGCGGTCACCCATATTGCATCCCTCTAGAAGAAAATGTTTGTTGTGGAACCTTTAATTTAATATGTCACCTGTCCACAGTGGCCACTAAGTATATTTTCCTTTGGTGGCCTATATTATGTAGAAATGTTTGACTGTATTTCGTTTTTTTATCATGTTAACAGGAATAGTCATATATTAGAATGAAATATTGTCAAAAGGAATGATGATATAGGTTTTATTGCAGATGATTATTTAACCTCATTAATTAATACTTATTGAGGTTTTTTAACAATTGTTGTCGTTATTATTATTATTATTATTATCATTTTATTTGGCAATAAAGAAAATCCATAACTATTCAGCAAAAACACAATTATACGATTATACAAGTTACTATAGGAACACCGGGGACAAAAAATAAGTTACCTTGATAACTGTGGCATAAAACCTTCTGTCCCAATTCCAGTGTGTGTAAACATTAAACACTTTGAATTGGATGTCTTCAGTTCTTACAAGAATATCCAATATAAACATTACATTATCATATCACTGTACCATATTGTTTTGGCTGGCAATATTGCGAACATAACACAGCGGAATTCAACAGCTGCTCTCATTTGAGTACGATTGTATGTCGAAAGAAAGGGCATACAATACACGTTCACTGCATGCCTCCACCACTGAATAAACAATTTTGCGAAATTAAGGATGCAACATAAACAATGAATAAAACTCTTGCAAAAATCACCAAGGGCTTTCATTGTTTAGTCCTTCATCATTCATAGTTAGTATTCATGTCCATGTGGAAATGATGACTCAATAAAAATGGATGACTCAATAAAAATGGATGACGAAATGCAATATTTCCCAGGAGAAGTAAGGGCGGCGTTCTTGAATTGAATTATTAAATTCAATTCTATTCAGTTCAATTCGGTAGTAGTCAAGTAGTAGTCCAATAGATATTACAGTGCTTACAGTAAAAATGCTTTTGGGTCAAAAGCATGGAAAAATAATATACAAAATGAAATAGAAATAAGAAGATCATTCAATACTTGGCAGAAAATTATGTGACGTTCTTTAATATGAAAGATTAATTACTTTTGATAAATTTTTCCTAGATACATAATTATGTGTGAATCTAACAGAAACCGAAATATTCGATTTAGGTGGAATGAAACAGACATTATATATTTTGTAATACAATTATAGAAGAAACCCTTTCATCTTTAATTGCGAAATATAAACTGAATTGAAATCGATTGCATTTGGAGGACCTCAATAAAATCATACAAATTATTTAAAAAATAGACAAAGAAATATAAATGTATGTATCAATATCATCGTACTATAATGCAGGAATCCTGTTTAGTTGAATTGATTGATATTGACAAATCAAGCACGTAAGAGGTGCCATGACATACGCTCCGACGACACTTGCTACGGGCTTTATTCGGTCAAAGAGATATATTTAGAGTCAGTATTGCAATTGGATATAACGTTAGGTCTGGGTTTGCGTTTAGGTAAAGTGTTTTGTCCAGGGTTCAAGTTCACAATGCCGTTATTGTGGGAAATTGACAACGGAGCTATAGAACTGTTTGATAATAGATTTGTGCATAATTTTAAATTTAAACAAACATTTCTCTTGGCAACTAAAATGCTTGCCAGAGGCTTGCTCGACATAACAACACCTAATGTAAGTAAAGTAGATTCCATCCATGGAGATTCTCTAGGGAAGCAGCCCAAAATAAGTTGTCCGTGAGGTCGCTGTGTATAGGGGGAAGATGTCCTGGATTCGTTATCGCTCACCTAATTACTACAGCAATATTAAAGAGCAAAATATTTAAGAGCAGAGGGAAACCAAAATGGTCGAGGAACAAATAATACGCCTTTTCCAGATCGCACATTACAATACCAGCAGTTTATTCAAAGATAGACGTGACTGTGTGATGACTCACAGACACGTGAGTCAACATGCCCTTTGTTCATCATATTGTGTATTTCCCAAGGAGAGCTGGAAAATCAATTCTATTCTACTCTGCTCCTTTGCGATTTTTTGTTATTTTAAAGGCATAGTTTAACAATGTTAAATCTGAGATGCATGGCCCTACGTGTTATCAGTGTCTGTGATATGGTGTAATAAAGCAGCCCTGAAAAAATTGCGCTCCAAAATGATCATGAAATGCCTCAAAAAAGTAACCATCTTTGAGTGACCGGTTTTACCATACTCATTTTCCCCAATAGACTGTAGTGTTATAAAAACCGTTAGGAAAACGCAAAATTTGATTTTGTTTTCCAATTATAAATATCTTGATAATCAGACAGGCGATCGGCTTGTAAAAGTCATGGGGTTCCTTACTGACCTAAAGGTTCATAATTATCATTGCAGCATGAGCTAAATCCAGGATTTTGTTTAAAACCTAAGACAAAGTTACCCAATCCCTTTAATACCAGAGGAAGTTCTCAAAGCCCACAAACTCAACGTGTCTTGTTATCGAAATTTAGGTCTAAAATAAGTCAATATTTCATTTCATTTTGAGCATTTAATCCTTGGGAGCCATTTGTATGAATTCTAAATGATTATAACCAATGCTTAAACCTTCGACGTCACCGTCATGTATTTCACGTGGCAGCATATATATTCATGAATAGAAAGTATAAACGGATTGCTCAAGAAAGTATTAAATCAATTGGAGAAATATCATATCACATTGAGATGTTGGTGGAAAACAAGTGCATTTGACAAGGTGATTAATGAGAATATACAAATGAAGACAAGATATAACAGACTCAAGGCAATAGTGCCAAGAAGAAAAAGTGATAACATCACAAATTGATACTAATATTATAAATACCCTGCAGTTTGAATTACGTTCTTCATGTATACACTCATCTTACATGTATATGTACTTGTACATATGTCTACATGATTTACCTCTATCTTAAGATCTGCTATGTATCGTTCATATCGTGAATAGTTATTTATTGTATAAAGATGTTCATGAATAGACTTGTCTAATGAGAACGGAGTCAATGAGTCAATGAGTCAATACAAAGGGATAGATTGTTGGTTTCAGACTATTCATTTTCGTTTTCATAGACACACTAGTCGCAAGTAAACGGATAGCTGACGTATTCGCCTTTCGTCTCGGGAAATATTTAATGCAGTTTTTTCCCTCTCATGTATTCTTCGCCTGCTTGGCAACAGAAACACATTCATCATTACTCTGTTCCGACCAGCAGTGTGCAGTATTCCTCAGTTTGCAGGAATTCAATTTATGTTTCGCTCGTTAAAGGGGATGGCTAAATAATATCGTTGGTCGTTTCTAGGACTCGTTTCATTGTTATGCGTATTGACTTTTATTACTCAATTTATGTGCAAATATCCGCCTTTTAGATTTTTAGCAAACAACCATTGGAAGAATGTGATGATAGATTTGCACTTCATGCAAAGCATATTATTGTAATGTATTTCGACTAATGTTTCGACTAAAGTTTAAATATAGCAAGTATGTATTATTGTTGTTATGGTTGTGATTGTGCGGTATGTCTTCAGGTGCAGCCTTGTTATATCTTCCTCTAACAGTCAATATTTTCCTGAAAGTGAGACCAATTCCAGGACTCTGCATGAAATTGAGATTAATTTATCTTTCCGTATTACTGAGTAGTTTCAGATTTATACTACTTCTCTATACATGTATATGATGGACTGTGAGCGAAATTGGTTTGGTATTGACGAAAACGTAGATGTGTCGTAGTCGAGTGGTTGACAGATTTGGCTGCAAATGCGAAGGTCGTGCGTTCGAGAGCAGGAATGGCACCGGTGTCCTTGTGCAAGACGTTTATCTACATTTGCCACTCTCCACCGAGGTTGTGAAAAGGTACCCGATACGATGCGAACATTAATGTCGTTGACGTTGGCTTGCCACGTGTGTACAGGTAGAAGGGCGCCTGGTCGGGAGACTCTTCCCAAGGAGTGGAGTGTGTGTACTTTCATGTGCGGATGGAATCCAATGACCGGGGTTATAGTAATCATAATATACAGTATTTATAAAAGTAGTATTAAGTGCTATACAAATGTGACTATTTAAACAATTCGTATTAGCCTTAAACCTACAAACTGTCTTTGTCTATGGCAAGAAAATCAGGCTGTTATTCTAATACAGCTATTGTTCTTATCCATCACAGCTACTGACATACATGTATTTTATTATTAAAAGTTCCTACTAATAGATGTCGACTAAGGTATACCTGGTTATTCAAATTATTTCATTCATTCATGTATTACTAAAACTGCAAGTTAATTTGTATTTCGGCATGACAATAATTATACATTTCGTAAGTGGAGCCAACAAACCACAGGAGCTGGTCTAGGCTGACCCCGTTCAATCCCTCATTTTTGACGATAAATTACTCATTAAGAGTAAACATTGAAACTTTCAATTTTATTTTTTGTTTTCACTAATGATTAATTAAAAATCTTGTAGTTATGTAATATAAACAAGAAATAATTGTATAACTCAACGTCTTATACAACACTAATACACAATGTACATATACATTAAGCCTGTTCACACAATCTGATTGAAATATTTTAAAATAATTCTAATCAAACTGTACACTATTTACAACAAATGCATAAAGTATTAAAAGTATTTTAATTATAATCTTCAAGTAGACCTGTTTTAAATATTTCGGAGTGCAAACTGTCTCGCTCTTCATTATATATATATATATATATATATATATATATATATACATATATGAAATCATAGCCATTAAATGAATATTTAATCAAGTCTGTCCTCTTAGTTACAGGATTAAGGTAATTTTGGCGAAAATGTGAAATCAATCGGACCAATAATTTGGAAGTAATGAGTGTTTGATATATGAGATCACTAAATCTATGCGAGTCTCAATTTGGCAATTTGGTCTGGGGATCGTGACGTAGTTACAGACAACTCTCCCGTTTGTCGTGTACTACAATACCTTAATTTGTTTTATTTTCATATGCACTTTCTCCTTTGAGGCACTACTCAACATTCATTATGAATACTATTACAGGTCGTCTAAAGCGAAAAGATTCTCCTGACTTAGACATTTTGAAAATTGACATTGTCGTCATTTTGTGTGATGGAACAAATAGGAAAGTTGTACAGCACTATATCACAGAATCAGCCAATTTAATCGTCCCTAATGCCTCAGTCACACCTTTGCGTATTTGGCTTGCGTATTGCTGCGTATTTATGGCAAGCCGTTTTAACATTTATTCCTTTTTTTTTGATATCAAGAAATCAGTTCTTGATATCTAGAAATACGAATAAATGTTAAAACTGCTTGCCATAAATACGCAACAATACGCAAGCAAAATACGCAAAAGTGTGACTGAGGCATTACGTTTTGTGATTCGATCTTTTTTTTTTAATCCACACTTATTTTCTGCCCGATTCTTTCAGACTTTCACCAGTCTACCTTTCTGATTTTCTGATTTCTGTTAGAGTAATTTACTCTTAAGTTTGTTTCTCCCCTTTAAAACTGGCCTTAAGAGTGTGCTACTTTCAAACCAAATACCTTGATTGCTCCCCAACGACTTGGGATGATAATTTGTCAACCTGTCTGAGTTTACTGCATTCTTGACGTGCCGATGCGTGTACTGTGATGATATTTCAGTTACTCAATCGCACTGACGAAGCCGAAATCACCAGACTGAACAGACGGAACACTACCCTCAATTGAAACATCGATTGGTTTATATTCGGTTTGGAGTCGGTTTGGCGGTTTGACTGAGGTATTACACCCCAAACACACCAAGTAGACCGATACCAGACCGGCTACATGAGCTGAACCAAAAGTTATACTACCTCGATGGCCCTAAAAATCGGCCCGTTTCGATTTGGTTAGGAGTCGGTCGGGCGGTATGGCTGAAGTAAAATCATCGACAATTACAGGAGGAGGAGAGTAACTAAAACCCCTGTTCAGTTCAATTAGAGCTACCCGACCTGATAACGCCTTGATAACATCACGTAATCTACTGTAGAAAGTAAGAACTCCGAACACCTGAAATTAATGTAGACAGATATTTTATATTTAAAAAAAAACATTGAGACGTTACAGCTCTGAATTCACGGACCATTTGGAATAGTCTCTTCTTACATCTATCTTTATTATCTGCAGATTTCTTCCAACTCTTCGTTCCTCCTTCCACGAATTTTCTCTTCCACCCGATTCCTTCCTCCGGTATCCCCTCCATTTTCCTCACTTTTCCTAGTCCTATTCTTACAATTCATTTGCTAATCTTTTCGTTCTTCCCTAGTTCTTCTACCTTTTCGATTGTCCCATTTTCTATCGCTCTTTGAGAGCGCTGACACCCGATTTTCCCCACTTCTAGTTCACACATCAAGGCTACATTTCCGTTCTTCTCTTCCCCTCCTCCTCCCCCTCCTCCTCCCCATCTCTCTCTCTTATTGCCTGTCTGTATGATCATCTCACTCTCTGTCCTCTTTGTCCTCTCTGTCTCTCTCCTCCTTTTTTGTATTCACCATTTCTTTCATTCTTTCTTTCACTCTCCCCAGGGAGGTGCTGCTCTCTTTCTCTCTCTCTCTCTCTCCCCTTTGTCTCCCTCGCTCTCCTTTTATCCACCCATCTTCTTCTTTGCCTTTCCTTCTCTTGCCTCGCCTGGCGACTGTTTCTCCGATTTCATTTCGCATCAATCGGCGTTGAAATCGATCTCAATCAACGCACCGGAAACATTTTGTTGACATATTCTTTAGTGATCGTCTGGCGAGAGAGCCCAGGTGCTAGTCGTGTGTTTCTGTCTGGCACATGCTTGTTCAAAAGGACATTAGACCAGGTTTACACGGCGGACTCTTAACTTTAAGTTTCGTCGTGGTTTTAAACTTCGCTGTTGTCTTGTAGTTAGGGACTCCTGCTTACTGAACTTAGAATTAACTCGCCGTCGTAAACCACGCGAGATCTTAAAGTTAGCGGGATAAACGACTCGCTGGGGTAATGTGCTATGCGGACTCAATTGACTTCGAGGTTACGCCAGCTTATAGTTTAACTGAATGCTCGCTCGGCTTGGAGTTTAACTTTGAATACTCGTTGTTTCCGTCCCGTGTGAACGCTCGTCATTGTAAGTGGATCGTTGTTTATAACTTTGATGTTTCGCAAACCTTCAAGTTCAAAACTACGACAGTCTCGTGTGGACATAGCTTCTGTACCATTACCCTGCACTGTGTATATCTACGATCGTTATTAGATTATTGAAGAACGCATTCGTCTGTTGGCCTAGCTAACGAAAACCTTACTTTGTGTTTGTCAATGGCTAGACGTGCAATTACGTGATTGAGGAAACAGATGCACAGGAATAGAAATCATTTCTTTTAATGTAAACCTTAATAATAGACTAGTATATTTTTAACATATTTCTATTAGTTTATAAGAATATTTAATATTATTTAATATATTGTGGTGAATGAATTTCATAATGAAATACATGATGTCGAACTTGGGTAAAGTAGATAAAATTCTTCACGCTTTGTATGGAAAAGGGGAGAGGGGAGCAGAGGGGGCGTTGTCCGTGAATCGACCTATCTTTCAGTCCAGTGCATACATGTACACTTTACGTTGAAAGGATCCAAGTCAAATAGAAGAAGAAAAAATTGTCCATTATTTCTTTAAATAACAGGGAAAAAAGTTTGCTTCCAATTGGTATGTAATTTTCAAACAGACTTGCTTATCAAAAGCTCAGTATAAAAGTTTTAATCGGAGCATAATTTTTATTAGCAAGATAGTATGATAGAAATGTGATTTCTCGAGGGCCCTTGTGATCGTGAAATAATTTCACAAGCTTTAACTGATCTGACCGATTCCTTAATTCTCCCAACTATATTACTTCAATTTAATTACATTTTAGGTGAATTTAAATCTTCACAAAGCAATGAATTGGCTTTATATACCATTCCAGACATTTAAGTGTTGAAAAAATTTTAAAGCCTGTCTTATGTCTATTTTCATGGAAAAATGGTTGGGAGAATTTACTGTTAATCACTGTTAGAGTGTGTTGTACAGTAACCGCCTTCAAAGAAAACCATAAATATCTTTGTGGTTTGCGAATTTTCTCAGGATTTTTGCCTGTTAGAGGGTAAGTACAGTAGAAGGAATATAATAAGGAACATTTCATACAAAAATTACACAGTTTTTTCATCAACCTTCAACAATGTTACCGAGTCACTTTAATCCTTAATTTCATTTTCTGAAGAGGGGTTTACCATTATAAAGAGAACCTTTTCAAAAATCACCTCATATACGGTCATGCCATTTAGAATCTTTAAAACATATCACTTCAATTCTCAATCTCGTTCAGGTTTAAATATTCTCTTGTTTGAATGTATAAATGCAGATGGAAATGATTGAAAATTAGAATTTTAAGCTTGTAAATAATATGTTTGGGAGACGAATCCTTTGTGTAAGGGAGTATGGTAGTAGAATACATCAACTCTATGCTACTTAATAATATCAAATTTCAATTTCATTTAACGTTAACGTTCCTCATTCTGAATTATTATGAATTTCATTGCTTTGTGAAACTTTAGACGTTGTATTACTATGAGATACACCTCGCATTATGCGTATTTAATCAAACAATATTGTTTTGTTATCCTCAATATCATATATTTTGTCTTAATTTCACTGAATTCAGTGAATTAAAATGACATTAAAGATATATTATTTTTTGTTAACCACAAGGTAATATATGTATGAAATACTAAAATACTATGTATATATGTGCATGCTCCATCGCAAAAAGGATTTGCCATTATTCAACGATTTGTTTGTGGAGGGATCTAGTACCAGTAAGTCAAGGAAATCTAGGTGAATTTAGAAGAAAATTTATGTTTTTGCAGTTGAAGAAATGACGGGATTATTAGTCTAGCTGCCCTTATATACACCTCATGACACTCAAACTGTGTTCGTCGGTGCGAGATTTCAAGCTATATGAGTCAGTTCGGGCAGACATTCGCTAATCGCATCTTGTGCAAGAGCAAGAGTGATGTTACTTCAAAGAAAAAACTAAATTTAATGTTCAAATAAAATCAGTATCTTTAATTTATCATCACACTTTAAATAGGGCAAACATTAAGATGTAGTATATCCACATGCAGGAGTAAGATTTTGTTAAGTCAGGAATACGTCATTTCGTTTTAAAAATCAAATACAATCTCTCTATTTCTCATGGTTACTGATTCAATATAATTATAGTGTGTATGTCTGTGTGTCTGTCTAACTAAATACTTTTCATTGGGATTTTTCTTCCGTAATGACTGAATCTAACGTTACCTCTATTTCAGGGAACAGGATAGGTGTAATACAACTGGAGATTTCAATTCCAGACGCTCGTTGGTATCAACAAGCTTTTAATGTCTTTATCTGGATTAGCATAGTTAATGATACTCAGTTCGTAAATATCATGCCATCCACAGCACTAGTTCCTAGCTTAAATGTGGCCCCTGTGCTTGCCGACCTGACGTTTTCCAACCAGTACTCCTGTAACACGCTATGGCTTTGCATGTTATCCTTCCCAGTATAATTATGAAATTCTATAAGTTGAATGTTACAAATGGAAATTATTATCACGTACAGAAGGGTTGTATTTCTTAATGTAAATATCACATTGGTGCGTCAGGTGAGGCTCTAGTTACCAACCTCCGAATTTGTAGTTTCGCTTGGAATGGTGCTCATTTGCCCGGAGAGAGAAAGAGGGAGAGAGGGAGAGAGTGAGGGGTGGAGGCGGATGAAATAAGATCTATTTATGATGTCTGTCAGCTACTTGTGTTACATAGCGCGGTGGTTATGAATTGAAACATGATCCCTTTATTTCTCTCTAAAAAAAGACGTTATGACAGGCGGGATGATGAGGACATCCTTGTACCCTCTAGTTGCCAGAACTGGAGCAGAGAGGGCCGTCACCCCCAAACCACCTCACCCCCGCCATGACAGTATCTCTTACACCTCCTGCCCCCCGATCATCCATCTCCTTCTCTCTCTCTCTCTCTCTCTTTCTGTGCGTGTGTGTTTGTCTCTTTCTCTCCCTCTCATCCTTTTCCACCATGTGCTTTTATTTGTAAATGTTTGTTATCACCCGCTCACCCTCTCTCCTCCAACTCTCCCACTCTCTCTTTCCCTCTTCCCCTCTCTCTCTGCTTATCTCTTTCTCTGTTTATATTTATCTCTGTATGTCGCATCCATTTATCCTTAATTTTGTTCCTCTATTCTACCACCTCTCCCTCTTTCTCTCTCTCTTTCTCTTTTGTATCCATTTCCTACACCCAACACACTCTTACCTATTGCTATACGAAATATTATTTTATTCTCTCTCTCTCTCTCCCCCATCTCTCTCTTTAAATATATCATGTTCTCATTACTCTCCTTGTTTTTCCTCTCTCTGTTTTAGCACGATCGCAAGTACTTTCGTAAAAATCAACCTATTGCAATTGCAATAATCTTGTGCTGGTATAATTACTAGTATAAAAACAATATATTTTATATTATAACATCATTTTTTGAATTCTCCCCTCACTGCTATGATTTATTTTAGATGAGTATAACATCACCGTTATCTAATTTCATAATGATATTGTATATAAACACATTGTGGTTAAAGGAATTACTCTTATTTTTCCGTATTGAAAAAGATTATTGAAGTATAAAGTCTTCCGAATTAAATACTGAATCTCAGTCTACCTCCTTCGTATATTACGTAAATACAGAGACTAATAAAACTAAAAGCCTGCGCTTTCGGGAAATTTACAAGTGGTCGAATTTCCGCAAAGTATCATTTCTGCAAAAAATATTGAATCTCAACACGGAATTCTGCTATTCGAGTAACTGTCTGTCAGATTAAAAAAATAATTAAAAACCCCACAGTATCTGAACAGTAAAGCAAATGATGAGGCTTGTCCAGCTTCCTTCCCAATTCGCCATTTCAGACTCTTCTCTCCCCAATATTTGTTAATGATACTTGACTTTAAATACCCTATAGTCTAAATCATGTCCGGATTACGTAATATAGCATTGCCATAGCCGTACATTTCAATAGATGACGCGCAAGTAAAGTTGAATTCTGGTCAGGTGATTGCAATGTGAAAGAAACTATGTGGATGCGATTGGAAAAGGCTGATCATGTAACATGTAAGTATTGGTAGATACAGTGAGGTGTTGGAATCGTCAAAAGGAAGAGTCAGTATACACCATACAAATAAACGAATATATGGGACTACACAAACATATGGCATGTAAGTACGATGGTCCACAATCTCTAACTCTTACGAGGTACTTGTCAGATTTCGAATATTAGGGCATTACAAAATCTATCCTTCTCAGAGGATATTTTTCTCTATTATATTCTTTTAAGCTAACTAGAGAGAATGAAAAAACTCACAAATTATATTTTACCTTTCCCTGAAGTCAACCTTCTCTTTTAAGCTGCATGAGGTTGATCATGTCTCAAACATTCGTTTCATTACGTCTTTCTAGAGATTTCAGCTGATTGTGCCCTCATTATATGAAGTGAAAACGATTTGTTTGAAAATTACAGCTGGGCGAGGCAGAAACATAATTATAACACTGTATCTATCTGTACAACGCGTTCGGTCCAATACAGAACGAATGACCTTCACAACGGTTGTTAAGTAACCGGGTCGCAGATGCACAATTGCTTTTTTGTGTCCATCGTATTTCGTCGCGAGCTTTTTTCACGTATTCATTATGTTCATTGCCTCAGAGAAATTAAATTAATGGCTTTCAAACAATAATTCATCTTGATTAGACCTTGTGGCGGAAACCTGCCATGAAATTGAGGCAAACTAGAAATGCTGAAACAGACTTTGTTCTCAAACCCGATACATAATAGCCTATGTGGTAACAGAATGACGCGTACAAGCATTTTACTATATTCCTATTGACAGGATAAAAGGCAATAGCGTAGTTGAAGGGATAAGGGGCAGTTTGCCCCTGACAGATGAAAACAAAACGAAAAAATAAAAATCATGAGAGACTTTTTTACTTATGTGAGGGAATTATTGCAAGGTTGAAAATCATGACATTCATCAAAATTTGCTTGAAAGGAACGTTCGCAACCCATACTTGGGCCCAAATACGTGTAGGCCCATAACATATTGGATCGCCCCCTAACAAGATCAGATACGCCACTCATAATAGAGCATTTCTCTGTAAATTAGTTTCTTTGTTCATCTCTTTAAATTACGGGATATTTAACCTAGTACTTTCATATCTAAATACGAAAGCGAAAATTGGAGATTGATTGATTGCTGTAGGTTCATTGTTTGTGCCAGACATTGGCGATTGAGATAAGCGAGAAAATAGCGAGACAGAAAGGGGATAGAACGAGAAGAAAAAAAAGATGCCTGGACCATCTCTCCTGCCCTCCCCTTATCAGTAGTTTTTGTTTTTTCCAAGTAAGGCCCCCAACTATCCAGTAGCCCCTCAACGGGTGAACCCACGCTACGCCACTTTTACCTACTCTTATCAGGTTTACCAATCGGTCCAATGCATGGATCACTGTATTTAGTATGCTGCCTTGCTCTACTTCTTTTCCCCTCGATTTGTTTCCAGTCAATATCACATTTCTTTGCTTTCTGATAATCACGATCGCAAAGACTTTCGAAAATAAAGCCAAGGCAATTTCAGTAGCCTTTTCAATCGCATAGGGTATTGAAATTTCACTTGTGTTGGTTTCTCGAAAATCTTTGCGATCCCATTCAACATGCCTCATTAAGGAACTTTCTGGCAAAATGATCCCCGACCTCTAATCTATTTTTTTGTTAACAGGATACTATACGCATATTACAAGAAGAAAATAGAGTTTTTCTGCTATATATAATTTTCATTCTGTTTTGCTACACTGCATTGTAAATTGATATATACGATACATATGTTTACAACAGAATATTGATTTGTTACATTACATTGTAAATTGATTTATATGATTTATATGTCTATAAACAGATAATTGATGTTCATCAATGAAGTTTAATAAATACAGTACAACTAACATACATTTCATTTAGTATCATAACCATATCCTCACCATATAATAAATATCAAGAAAACAAATTCTCTCTATTAAACTGATCAAAACAATTTTTGCCCACGAAAACCCAACATTAACGAATTCCTTTCAAAATTGTTTTCAAAGTAAAACATCAGATTTTTAAAGAATAAGAAGACGTTGTCTATATTTATACGACTATGTAGAAAGCAATAATATTGATAGGCGCAAAGTTTACTTTAATTTCCGATTTCTTTCATGAAAAATGAAAACAGAATGTTCATCTGAAAGCAATTGATCTTGATTTCTTTTCTTTGAAATCATTTTACAATCTGGTCGACAAACAGATTACAGGGGATATGACTCTTGATTACACGATGAATAATATATACAATGAAAACCCTGAGCGTTATATATTTCCCAAAGTACCTTTAGGGAAAAGTTCTGTAGATAAAAATAGAAATTAGAAGACTGATTAACACAACCCTGCCCCTTACACATCTGCTTATTTGTACCAGTTTCCTTTGCATAATACTAATGAATTTAGTAATACAAGATTTAGTAAGATTAATTAAAACTTTATGTTATGTCTTGATTTTCTCCCTTTTCTTGACACTTGTCTATAACAATACGTCGTAGAAAAATTGTATCAGATTTACTTTTTATATTATGTCCTGAATCTGTTGCTACTTTTAGAGATCTACGATACTCCCACTTACATAAATTGCATATATATTTTATTTAACTCTTATGCATTAAAAAAAAATCTAAATTAAAAAAGAAGTGATTAAAATGAAAAAAGTCTTCATCATCTGACACCAGTGAGACAGGCTTGAACTATTATAAATATTTGTTTGGTTTAGCACAACCTTTTAGGAAAGTATTTTCAGTTTGAATCAACTCTAAAAACCAGGCCAAATAGATGTACATAGACATGGCGGTTGCAGAAGACGTTATAAAGATTACAATACGTTTGGTGGAGTAGACCTATAACGAATTGGTTGGCATTCAATCGGATTACAATCAAATCATACCCTTTTGGGTAAGGGCTTGCCTGGGCCCGGCCTAGAAAATCGATGGAATTGGAAAAAAGATCATATAAAAAATAAAAATCTAACCTTGGGACCTATTCATCATCAGATTTTTATAGGAAGCCGTATTAGTCTGTACCTTGTTTTCGTGAGCCACGATATAGCCTTAGAGTAGAGAGATAAAATCCTCTCTGTAGTCCCACTTATGCGTGGTCATGGAGGGTAAAGACCAGTGTTTTATTGCTCCTCCAATTCTTATGCATGATTAAAGCTCAAAACCCTTGTGAATAGACATGATTGATTGCAGGCGTGGATCTAATGAAATTCATTAAACCATCAGTTCAGATGGCGAACTCATCTTCCCTTTTCCATGCTTTATCATCGTTCCCGAGCGATTCGTAAGAACACGTTTCAAAGTTTGGAATGCTACAATTCAGTGCGTAATATAACATTACATCTTCATGTCGTCTGTCAAAGAGACACAGAAGGGCGTTAACTCTTTGTAAAGGCATATGAGCCAACGCCCTTCTGACTTTCAACAGACCATATGCGAACCTCTTCTAAACATTGATTACTCTGTATAATTAGGATATACATGTTACATTTTTTGTCCTCATGTGATGTAAGGAAGGTCAATACATTAGTTAAACCTTGCTATTTTACATTGCTCAGGGCAAACAGCACGTGACTGTATGTTGCTATGGTAACTCATTTTACCTTATTGGTATACATTATGTACAACCGCATGTTTGAAACCTGATATTATCTTAATAAAGTTCAATCTTACCTCTCTCTCTCTTGCTTTTTCTTCTTCTTCTTTGTTGATATTTTTGTTGTCGACGTTTCTTTTTTCTTAATGCTCGCTTTTCATTATTCCATTTATTACGATATTGTTTGAACGTAATGGTTTCCCTCCAAACGATCGACGTCCTTTTGAGCTTTTTATTTTCTACATATAGTTTTTTTCAATGACATATTTTCTTTGTTATCATTAACCATGCAAATTGTAATATGATATATGACTATACAACTCAGTACGAGAAGAGATTAAAATAAATAATATCATTCCATTCTTTTACTAGTCTGATATTTATTTAATCAAATATTGGAACAAATTTTAACCTTAACTTCTTTATGACTAAACTAGAATTGTTTCTCTTTACATTTTTCTAAAATTTTCAAGCATGCACTGTCCTATAATTCTTCTTCCCGTATCACTAAACGATTCAGGAGAATGGAAACTTTTGAAATCCAAAGACCTTAATTTCTGTTTGAAGTGAGAAGTAAATCTGTAAGTTGTGATAACTGTGGACAACATAATTATCATAGATTGACATAGTCATAATCCGTCTCCCCTTCTTTTCTCACCCTTCTTTTCCTCTCCCTCTCTCTTACACACAAACGCACACACACATCACACACATACGGGCGCACGCACGCACACACACCCATCCACCCCCTCTCCCTCTCTCTATCTCTCTCTCATTCTCTCTCCTCATCCCTCCCTCTCTCTCATTTTCTCTCCCTTCCCCTCTCTCTCTCTCTCTCTCATTCTCTCTCCCTCTCCCCCTCTCTCTTTAAGTAATCATGTTCTAACGTCGCAATATATTCTTGTCTAAACTCACTGTAGGTATAGCAATGTATATAATCCGTAGAGACGAGAATTATGTGACAACGTCTTGCAACTATTCTGCAGATTAACTTGTATGGATTTGCATTGGCAGTGTTGGAATTAACCTAGTTGACTGGTTGATCTAAAATAGAGCATCAATATTCGAAAAGAACAAACAACATTCTTAAAGCCCCACTGCACTACTTATAGAGACTTGCGCCCTCTATATAGCAAACAATGCCTAAGCGGTGACCGTTGGTCTCCCATGGTCCCCTTTTTCTATGTTAATTGAGAGCTGATTTGATGAGATAACCACCTGTCAGTGACCATGCAGGGAGGTTTAATCCCTCCTGGCCAAACTAGTTCAGATATTCTTTAAATTAACAATTTACAAAGTTATAGCTGTCACCGCCTTATCAGGAGACGTGGTATAGTGGACCATTCACTTGACTCTCAATCCAAGTGTTGATGGTTTGAATCTCAGCCCCGCGCTTACGTCCTTTGGCAAGATATGAGTCCACATTTACCACTCTAATCCCTTTAAATCGTCTTTATCTTGACAAAATATAGAATATCATTCGGTTCATACTCCTCGTCTCTCTCATAAAGCTATTTCAAAAACATTTTTATTTTCGACGTACAATATGTTAGGCCCATAATTCATTTTCTTCACCAGTTCACAAAGACTTAGTTCACATGCAGCCTATTTACTTGAAGATTATTGTCTGAAAAGATGCATGTCATATGAAAACCGATTTCAAAAAGAAAATCACTTAAAATTCAATGAATAAATCTGTAAGAATATCTTTAAAAACATTTTGAATCTTCATGAAGTATAAACATGATATAATTACACGGAGAAGAAAAGGATAAATAACGATATAGATTTTCATAAAATAAAATAATGCATAATTTATTTGTTAAAACTTTTTATTCATTTATTTATTTGTTTATTTGTTTAATCATTTGGCTTTTTCAGATAATCAATTGATCTACAATGTGTTCATTAAGGAAATCTGCAATACGTAAATTAAGGCTACCGACTCCATGTCCCGTCTTTCCAAGAAACCGGGAAATGGATATTGCGTTTCTTCAGGGAACTCAGTTATTAAAACAAATATTGTACTGTATAATGATAATAGCTATTTTACTTCCATGAACACAACTGATATCAAAGCAAAATATTACATTTTTCTGGTTTATATTTTTGCCCTTTTTACAATACAAGCAAAATGTTGAAAAGGGGGGAATAAAAGGTCAGACAATGAGAAAGAGCATCGACTAATGAACGATTTAATGAGCCATTTGATGACCTGTCTAGACTACTTGCAATTTTCCTTGAAAATTATCAAGGCCATATTGAAGATGCATAAAGCACATGCTATCTTTTTCTATGCGAATAATGTAAAAACATAGCCGTTGGGAAAGCAGTCGTAAAATGATGCATTGTTATCGGTATACATTCCAATTAGGAGATAGTGGCCCATTATTGCCTCAGCAAGTCACAAAATGAGCATTTTCTTTTAGGAAATTGTTCGGATTGTCTATTTCTATTTCTGTTGTAAATTGATGGATAAAAGTTATATGACTTGGATGCCTCAGAAACGTTTCATTCAACATTTTCATTCAGAAAGAAATTAAAGAAATCTTTATTCTTCCCTTTACATATGATCTTTTGAGAGCCGGAAAAGCACTTCAATATAATTGTTAATACCTTACATAGAGTGAATGTCTTTCTGGGGTTGTTTAAAAAAGATCCTAAGTTGGGCTTAACAATTATGGAAACCCGTTAGCTTCTATGAAAATATTTTGTAAATTTGTATTTTAAAAGGCATAAAATGATGCTTCAAATCATTCATATTTTCTATTATCAAGGTGATTTCATATTCTTGATGTGGAATTTATAAAAAATCTAAAATACTTGAATTTTCGCTGTTGAATATATTTTATTTTAAGGCTACAAATGGCTCTCCATGATTTTTAATTCCAACTTAGAGTTAAGTTCGACTTAGGGTCTTTGCGTAACACCCCCCTGTTCCTGCAGCAAACTATTTTGTTCCTTCAAATACCGTTCCCCCTAGATCAACTGTAGAGTTTATTCTTCTTGTTAAAAATTATATTTGCTTATCAAATGTCTACCTTACACCCTAGATCCACGTGTGTTTGTTTTGTTTTCATTTGTTTACAAGTTTTTCTAGCTCAAAGCCGTGATGGTTAAGTGATGATCTCCTTCAGATGTGAACGTGGTGTATCTGGAAGTAGTCCAGGATAATAGGTAAAATGCATTTCTTCAGAGACGTAGATGCTGTACAAAAGAGGTTTGGAAAAAAGAATATAAAAGGTACATATCTTCAAAAGAAATTTGTAATGTAAATCTAGAATCAATACTTTCAAGGCTCCTTGGAAATTATGGACAGAAGAGCTCAAATTTCTCGGATTCTTTCCTCTGTGCTTTTAATTTTTTTATTTGCATAGCTACATATAACCTCAAATGTTTGTAACAGAGATGTGGCGCCATAAAACATGATAAATGCTATGTATTATTATCATAATGGCGGTGTTTCACACTACCTTGAATGCCATCTTGACTTCTTGAGCATGTAATTCCCAGGGCTTAAATCTTTTCTCGGAATGGAAATCGCGCTAATAACATTATCATCGCTATATATATATATATACATACACCGTTTCCTGCAGTGGATAATAAATGAACTGCAATGAGCCGTATACAGGCATATTGTAAAATACAACGGAGAAAGGAAATCTGTTTTTGTATACAAACCTTTAAATTATTCATACGGCATCCGACAGGCTCACATAGAGGATTTCCTAGTGTATAATCTCAGCCTTCCGATGTACCTTGGAAACGATGAAATGATTTCCGCTAGCGAAAAAAAATTGTACAGTGAGACCGATTTCATGTAAAAAAAATGTATGGAGTTATCAAGATATTGCGTCTAATTGAAGCTTTGAATGATATATGGAAGACAAAAACTGTTCATTATCTATTCTTTAATCAATGATGATGATGGTAATGATAATAATAATAATGATAATAGTGATAATAATAATAATAATAATACTGATGATAGTTATTAAAAAAACATTAATAATATATGGGATTTTTAAGGCGCCGAACTCCAGTTGAAATAAAAAGTTCAAGACGAACTTGTTTTTAAAAAAAATCAAATAAATGAAAGAAATCACATAAGCATCTGAATTATAAACAAAAGAACAGTAATACGATGGATCATACGAAAATGAAAGACAAATTAATCAATTAATCGTTAATCACTAATCATCATCAATTAAACTTCAATCGTGAAGGGAAAGCACATTCCCTATCCTCTTGATACGTACCTTCACCCGTAACGAAATATGTACATATTTCAGCATATCACATAGTATTAAACATGATTATAACTAATTAACTCGCAAACATGCAATTTATGATTATTTCAATATCAGAACGTATTTATGTGCAGACCACGTGAGTGAAATGGGCATGCGGACAGAGTATCTTGCCAGGGAACTCTAGTCCATTGACCGAACATCAACTTTTTTAGATTTTAAGATTTTAAGATGTTAAAGGGAGCGAGCGAAGCAAGCGAGCGTAAGGTGATTCTTTTAAGTTTTGAAAGTTGTTGGCATGGCCTAGCTTGCTAAAGGAATTTTATCATTGAAATGCTTGAAGCAAGATATGAATATTCCCAACAGACCAGCTTGCTACCCGATAAGAAGTGATTTTTGCTCGAATATTTATTATTTGGTAGCTTCAAAATATTCCGGGAGCATTGGAGGCGCCTCCCCCATTTCCCCATACGCCTATGATTATTATGAAGTCTATAGACCCAGTTCTTCATTTAATTATCATTTCAAGGATCGCACGTGCCACAGAGTATCTGATGGATTTATGTTAGCCATTATTTCTTAGTCTTTTCGTTATAGACTATATAACTATTTGATGTTTCATTTGATCACTTAATTAGAAACACTGCCAGATTTGTACATGTGTATAATCCCTGGCAATGAATTAGTTCAATTCCTGTTATTTCCATCGATTTATACATTACTTGACCCGGCTTCATTATTTGTTCCTTTCTTTGTATTTCATGTCGTCACGTTTCGAAGCCAGGTGCATAATTTCATGTAGTCATGTAGGGACTAGTGAGATTACAGCGAGAAAAAAAGAAGCATCTCTGATGTTCATGTCTGCCCTATGCAACAGTGCTGGAACATGATTCATGTTGAGCATGACCCCTTTAACATTGCCTCTATTCTCAAATTGCTCCAAGGTCACATCTTACCTTACGTCTAGCAATTTCTTATACTTCGAGTGTTGGCAGAATGTTAAGCTACATTAACTAGAAAGTGTGAAGAAGTATCCAGGAGCGAGGATGCCGGGAGGGGAGGGGTGGAGCTAGGGGGCGACTTTGCACCTCTACCCCCAGTGACCGGTATCCTTGGTAGGGGAAGGCTTTAATTCTGAATCGTGCATCATCATATTAAAGGTAAAGACCAGTTTTGGAAACGCCCCTCTCTCAAAAAATGAAATGGAAGCTCTCATTACCAATCATATGAAAGAATATGTTTTGACTAATACGTGATGATACAAATTTTGCCGGGAAACCGCCTACTATTGATATATTTGGTAAATTATTATATCTATTGGGACCAAATAGATATCGCGCACGTGGTCGCGTAGTCCCATATATACATCTTTCTGTGTACAGTGCTTGTAACTTTACCAAGACTGGGCCAAATTTCTTATCATTTTGATGATTCCAGAACCTTGCAGTACACACCAATACTTATATGCTAGATGATGAACCTTTTCTGATCGATTCCACAACGTTTCTTTCACAATACAATCGCATGACCAGAACTGGTCTTTCTCTTTAATGATATGATAAGCATTAAAGATAATTGTTTATTGTTTTTTTTCCCTTGCTATTATCTATCCGACTTGAGATTTATTAGTTCCTTATGGAATAAACTTTTTATATTCCTTTAAAATGGCGGCTATGAATGCTAAACAAAGCATTTTTAAAATGAATTCCTCGGACCCACAGAAACCATGTTGAAGATTGATAGCGGTACAGAGCAAAAGCTCCAGAATACTTTTTTTAAAAAGGGAGTAATTTTGAAATGTGTTATGTTGTACTCATGCATTCATAGGAGGGGTGAAATTGTGTCGAATGGGAATAATGTGAAGCTACATTGAAAAGAGTGTGCACAGAAAGTATCCAGGTGCCTTGGGGCATTAAGGAGCGAGAAGGTGCCTCGGAGGACTGCAACTTTGCACCTCTACCGCAATCATTGGAATCCTGGGTAGAGGAAGGCTATAATTGAGAAGTTCGCATTTGTAATGATATGCTCAGTGAGGGCTCTAATCTATTGTATGGCACATCGATTTTATTGGCTGTTTGTTGTACCATCATTGGAAGATCCAAGATAATCAAAAAGGGGACGGGGCGAATTTGAAAAAAGCACGAAAGTGTAGAATTAACGGGAAGCATTACCAAGGGTATCGACTAGCTTTCACGAAGTCTCCTCCTTGTAAGAACAGCCGATATGTCTCTTCCCGAACCCGCTTATATGCTCCATCTATATTACACCCGTCATGCCCGGGGAAGCAGGCCTCTGCCACCCGCAGGAATTTCCTTCTGAAGAACACGTCTCTGCAGTAATCACCTAATTGGACTTATGTGAAGCACAGAAAACAAACAAATTTCCGTTGAGAGCATAAGAATGACTCTGCCATCTTTTTAGAATTACGGGTAAATCCCAACGGACTGGGACAGCTGAGAGAGTGACTGGTAATTATGCGCTTGAACCTAGACGTGATAAACAAGTGGGGCATGCTGGATACATATCCATTAGAAACCGAGAGGAGCATGGGAGCATCATTATGACGTCATCATTTGCTACCTCTCTGCCATCATCCTCTCTATGTAAAAACTCTGTCGTTGAGTAAGTGTGCCGAAGTCTCGTTATGTCTCTTCTCATCTCCCCCTCTCTTCCTTTTTCTCCTCCCTATTCCCTTCAATCTCACTTCTCAATTTTACATATAGAACCATTCCCATCCCGATCACACATTTTTAGCACCCCTCCCCTCTTTCTTTTTCACTGTCTCTCTCTCTCTCTGTCTCTCTCTCTGTCTCTCTCTATCTCTGTCTCTCTCTATCTCTGTCCCTCTGTCCATATCTCTATTATATTGACCTATCTTTCCCTTCCTCTTAACTTACCCTGTATCCAATGGCTTATACAGGTATTATGGGGCCCGGGGGCAAACAAGGACAAATCGCGCCCCTCCCAATGTCACTGAGACCTCTTAGTCGAATGTCAACCATCCTGTTTACAAATGTTTATATAAAAAAGACCGTATGAGGACAATAACCCCCTGGACATTCACCCTCCGGAAAATTACCTCAGGAAAACTACCCCAACGGACAATAACCACCCCCCCCCCGAAAAATTACCCCCGGAAAATTACCCACCGAGGACAACTACCTCCGGAAAATTATCCCCTAGGACAATTCGCCCCCGTTGACAATTACCCAGGAGGAATATTACCCCGAAAATTACCCCCTGTTCATTAAAGGGGAAGTCTAATCGGGAGGTTATTGTTATCCGGGGTGTATTTTTCCGGGTGTGATTTTCTGGGGGTAATCGTCCCTCCGCTAATTGGCCGGGGGATATTGTCCAGGGGGTAATTGTCCTAATACCACTATCATTATGGGAAAAATGTTACTTCGTCATCACAAGAATTTGAACTCGGCCATCTCCTTCCCCAAATATAAGGTGATCCTATTCATACTGTATTATGCTGCAGCCACCAGCCCCCTCCCGACTTTCATTTTGAACCTCGTAAAGCGGGTTAAGCGGTTTTCTGTTCACTTCTACCTCACATGGAGCGCAAATTTAACGAACTCTCACGAGAAATATAGTCTAGAGGGAGCAAAATTATGAGAACCCGAAGCAACCAAACCGAGATTTATAGTTATTGTGTTTTAAACCATCAAAACGCTTTATTTATATGACACTTTTCCTTGCGTATAAGGATAAATTGTCCCCTGCTTTTACTCCCGTTTCTCTCCTTTTTTGGTGCGTTTTGTGCCCAGGGTACCTGCCCCCCCCCCCCTGCCCCTGTATACACACTGCTGCATGTTTTTGTATCTGTATACGCTAGAGGTACTTTATCCCCCTTTCCTCTATGTCTCCCTACTCTTCCTTTTCCCTGCCCATCTCCCTTATGCATCTCCTCTCCTCCCCCTTTCTGTCACTCCTCTCTGTAGTCTTTATCTCCCTCTCTCTCTCTCTCTCTCTGTATCTTCTATCTGTCTGTCTCTCCCGTATGTCTTCTCGCTCTCCCCCTACCTCTCTCTCTGTCTGTCTGTCTCTCTCCCTCTCTCTCTCTCTCTCTCTGTATCTTCTTTCTGTCTGTCTCTCCCGTATGTCTTCTCGCTCTCCCCCTACCTCTCTCTCTGTCTGTCTGTCTCTCCCCTCCCCCTCTCTCTCTCTCTCTCTCTGTATCATCTTTCTGTCTGTCTCTCCCGTATGTCTTCTCGCTCTCCCCCTACCTCTCTCTCTCTATGTCTCTCTGTCTGTCTGTCTCTCCCCTCCCTCTCTCTCTCCTCTCTACTTTGGTGTCTCTCTTTGTGGGTGTATGTTCTCATCTCTGTCCGTCTCACTGTCCCCCCTCCCTCTTTCTCTCCCTCCCCCTCTCTTTTTCATTCTCTCTCTGTATTATTATTTATTATCTTTTTAACTTTCATTTTATCTCATCCTTGGTATGTTTGACATTGCTGCCAAACCACAATCCTTACTAATCGTCGTAATCTTAATCTGAAGTGTTTATGCCAGCAATCATCGATCGTATTACATATTTCACCATCTTGACTCTAACATCAACCGTAGTAAACAGAAATCATGCCGTCCTCTTCTCTGTTCCTTTCTTTCTCGTATTATACTTATTTTTTTAATTCTAGTATTATTCTTTTTGTTTCAATCTGAACCAATAAATACTTGTAAAGCATTCTAGTGAGATCTTAATTTATAGCTAAGACTAATTTGATGGCCTTTTTTTTTTAAACTGAACATTTATAACAAAGCGTGTTTTTTTTTCTCTCTATCACTTGAATAGAGCTACCACCGAATGAGTTTGAAAGAGAAAGTGCTAGCCTTTACCCTTGTATATTTCTTCTAAAATATCTATCCTCAACATAGTTGTGACACTTGAACAAGCAAACAGGTCCTAACTCTCCCCTCTCTTTCTTTCTTTCTTCCTTTCATTCTTCATCACTCTCTTCATTTATTTGTTTATTTTTCTCTTTATCCCTCTTTTTATTTATTTATTTATTTATTCATCCCTCTCTTTTATATTTCTTTCTTTCCTTTTCATTTGTTTTTTCTCTCTCTTTACATGCGATCTTGATGTTAAGATAACAATATGTGATAGATTATCAGTCTCTAATCATTAACCACACCATTACGTTCCATGTCCTAGCATGTTAACCACAGAGTAAAAGAAATTGCACACATTCATGGCATTTCCCTCTCTTTTCCCCCATAATCCTCATGTTTTCACATAGTGCATAAGATTATAATTCTTTTCAGAAATCCATATGGAGTACAATGTGTTTTATGGCAATGGCTGCGGTTGATAATTACATGCGTTGATATAATTTTTCCCCGAGAGAATGAAAAACAATAACAACACTTATTGCTATTACGATAATACGTCTACATCTAATGCTGACAGCTATCTCTTCTGCTTTCGAGGCAAACGCCGGTCCTTTCGCCCGGGGCGCCATAAGTCTTTTTTTGAAAGAGACGTTAATACATGGGACACACGATGGAGTGTATGCGACGAAAGACGCAGTGGTTTATTTTAGGCAAAAATTGATCGAGATATCGACCAGTGAGGAGAGAAAACGAGGGGGAGTAAAAGGAGAGGAATAGTAAATAGTGGGAGGAGGGGGAGAGTGACAGGGTTTTTGTTTTTATGCCTTTGGGTTTCATACAGGTTCATCTAAAGTTTATCTCTCTAAACTCATTAATTAATAAGTAGCGTAGAGGGTGGGCATTTATCAATTATAATGGACATATAACTGTGCAGCATGTAGTAACTAGAAACAGTCTGTAACCACGAGAAGGCAATTTAAAGGGCATAAGAAGACTCAGGTAGTGAGCACAAAAAAAAAAATTTGGCACCCGAAAATTTTTTTTTCCCTCCGGGAAGGGTAATTTTTTTTCCACCCCCTTGGGCACCAGGGTAGTGAGCACAATTTTTTTGGCACCCGAAAAAATTTTCCCTACAGGAAGGGTTATTTTTCCACCACCACCTTGGGCGCCAGGGAAGGGCCCAACTTCTTTTTTCAAAAAGGGTGTTTTTACCTGTTTTTTTCTAGGGGAGGGGGCCCGGGCCCCCCGGGCCCCCCCTGGATCCGCCACTGCTAATAACAGTTGTCATTGCTGCTGATGTTTTAGTTGTGGAGGTTTTCTAATGTTATAATTGCAGCCTGTAAGAGATCCGTAAATGTTTAAGTCTTATTTTTCTATCATGAAGTTGTATGTAAATTGTCCGACAAATATGGAGACAAATTAAACAGGAAATTAGGATTACAGTTTCTGGTACCCAATAAAAGATGTGCGGACAATGTAAAATTCCATTGATAGGGGGGGGGGGGCATTTTGCGCTCTCCCTCATCCTATTATTCCCTCCAGCTCCGCTACTACTAGTAGTATCAGTACCAATAGAAAATACTGAACAAAGAAAAAATTGTTTGTCTATGTGGTAATGGGGGAGAGGAAGGGGTCTAGATATTTGAAATTGACGATCAAAATATGTAAATAATACTGGAAAAAATACATTTTAAAAACATGACTACACAATTACCTTTAGTTTTATTATGAGAGCCTTTACCATATCAGATGAAATTCAAATGATAAGTTCTTTCTTCTTTTAAATACAAAACAATATTTTAGGCATAATAAAGACGTAGAATATAATTCACAATTGATATGAAGTCTTTATTCCACGGACGGAGAAGAAAAAAAAAATCGTCTCTTATTTTTTAGTTTTCCTCGTCTGGACGACACTTTCGAGATAACCCAATTTATAAAGGTTAAACGTTATTAGCGAAAATAATTTGTTCTAAATATACTCTCTGCAAGGTTCCGGGTGCACCCTATCTACATTTTACAAGCATTGCTGATGGTAGCTTAGGAGTGGTCTTAATTTAATCGGATTCTAATTTATGCATGACAGCGTCCTCGGGCTTCCTTATCATGCCCATTGCTCATCTTATATTCGCCAGACCTGCCTATTACGTATAACCCCTTCACTCCATGTCTCTCGTGTTAGATCAATAAAATTATATTTACCCCATCCCCTCTTCTTCTCTTTCTCTATCTCTTTCGCCCTCTATCCCTCACCTTCCATATTCTCTGTCTCTCTGTCTCTCTTCCCCTATCTATGTATGTCTCGTTATCTCTTTCTCTCTCTCTCTCTCTCTCTCTCTTTCTCCCTCTGTATAATGTCTGTCGTCTCCCTCCCCTCTATCTCTGTCTGTTTGTATGTCAGTCTGTCTGTCTGCCTGTCTCTCCCTCCCTCACTCTCTCTCCCTCTCTATCCATCCATGTCTCTTTCACAGTCTCCATCACCGTCTCTCTCTGTCTCTTTCTATTTATTCATTTCTGACTCTCTCTCTCTCTCTCGCTCATTGTACTATCTTTTAAGCCTTCTATGCTTCGTCAATCTGTCTGTTTATATTTCTTTCTGTCACAATATTTGACGTCTGTCGAAACTTAAGTGAAACATACTTGGCTGTTTTCTCGATGTATATTTTCTTGGTCCCCTCACTTCCCTCTCTCCCCTCATCTCCTTCCCCCTCTTTCTCTATCTTGCAGTGCAATTTGATTCTTTGATTTTTAATCCCTAATCAATGTTTTTGTTTTTTTACTTTCTACACGTTTGATCCAATTCCTCACAATTGCAAACTTAAATATGTTAATATGAAAATGACATTTATTCTGCTAATTTTTTTTTTAACTTCGGATAATGACTTCATGAATGATCCGTGTGATGAACTACTGAACGAATGCCTTGTGTCAATGATTATCAGATTGCATGACTTTGCATCAAATATTGAACAGAGGGGGGAACGCCCTAATGATTTCAATTAAAGCCCAAGTCCACTCCGATTTTCAAAAATTATAACATGTTGTAAATAAATCAAAGGTTAAAACTGCCAAATATCACGGGCGTACTTCAATCAGGTGATTTTTAAGAGCGATTTTTGTTTCCGGTATTTCGAGCAAAACATTTATATTGCTGTACGGATGTGACGTATGCTCCTCACAACGAAAGTGCCAGCGGTATACATTCTGACAATAGGCTATTTTCGTAATGTAACCAAATTTAATGCATACGTCTTTGTGAAGTGCCTCTATACAAACTATTTCATTCACCTGATAAGAATAATAGTGTTTCATTATTCTTATCAGGTGAATGAAATAGTTTGTATCGAGGCACTTCACAAAGACGTATGCATTAAATTTGGTTACATTACGAATCTGTGTTGGGAGGACCCTACGTCACATGCAACCGACTCGCTCATTAACTTTTTTTTTGCTCATTAAAAAAATTATTAAAAATAAATCTGAGCACCATTTTCCAAAACCAAGTTATATTTGGGCTTTTTAGATTTTTGTCTATCTAATCAGCTCAACTTTTCAGTGGAGTGGACTTGTACTTTAACTCCAACGGTAGTATTTAAACAGCCGGAAACGAATGAAAGCATTAGGTCCCTGTCTCTCTCAAAAAGGGAAGCGCCAGTAACTAATTACATGTGAAAATGATGTGACCATTATCTTATCAGTTTACCGAATTGGAGCTGAGTGAAAATCTTGAACGCTTGAAACTTTAGAATGAGTTCCACATGTAGCAGATAATAAGATAAATAAAACATGCCACACCATCATTACGTAATGGACCCTATTCCATTCATTTTAATATAAAAATGGTGATTTCAAAATAGCATAGTCCTTCAACATAAGTGATGTTATTTGATTTCCACAAAGTCAGTCTTTAAAACTAAACACTCCTCCTTAAAAACTATCATATGAAAAATTTAATCATTAGTGTTACTTCTAAACTGCAAATCAGTGATTCAAATGTGAATTTCAATCTAACATAGGAGTTGTCATTACATCAGCTTGTTTATAACTTCCAAGTGGGTTAATGCGGTAATTCCAACGGGAGATTGAATCTTGTAGCACGATTTGAAGTAATGTGGCGGTAGCAAATGTGAGATCATCATGGTTATTTTGCCACTTAACTGTCACAGCACATTTTTGTTTTTTAATTTATACAGACAGATCCCAAACCTTTCATCTAATTACATCCCGTGCTCTCGACATGACCATTGAAGAGGATTTCGATAATTTCATGAAACAACTCGGAGAGAGCATCTCAGAAGAAGAATTGAAGGCTCTCACGGCAGCTTGCCAAGACGTCATCCCGAATGAAGCAAGGGAGAAGATCAAGAAACAGAGGGATCTCTTCAGTTACCTTCAAAAGATTGATCAGCTCAGTCAAGGTAGGTGGAGACAGGGGTGTACGTTTAGGGCTTTGAAAGGGCTTCCTGGTCGAATGAAGAAGAAGGAGAAGAAGATGATGATGAAGGAGAGGATGAAGGAGAACAGGAGGGGAAAGAAGAAGAAGAAAAGAAAGAAGAAGAAAAAAAAAGAGTAAAATTAGTAGTAGTAGTAGTAGTAGTAGAAGTAGTAGTAGTAGTAGTAGTAGTATTAGTAGTAGTATAGTAGTAGTAGAAGAAGAAGAAGTAGAAGAAAGAAAAGAGGAAAAAGGGTGCGTGTGTGTGAGTGAGTGTATGAAATTCAGGTTTAAGAAAGCTCCTCTTGCAATAATTACATTTCAACCTCGGCCTGAAATGAAATATAACATCACTCGGGAAGTTCTGAATTTGTCTGTTCATCTATTTTGTTATATTGAATGCCGGAGTATGAAATATTTGTGTAATAAAGTACCCTGTGATATAACTTGTAAACTGAACGTGAAAACAAAAATCGAATCCAATCATATCCAAATGCTGAAAGCCATTCTGATGCAATTTACAATTATGTCCTCCATTTTATGTCAATCGTTAGATGAAGCGCATACAATATTTCTTATCCCACCTTTCTACCCCCCTCTCTCCCCCTCTCTCTCTCATATTCTCTCTCCCCCTCTCTTTCTCTCTCTTATTCTCTCTCTCTTATTGTCTCTATCTCCTCATCTCTCTCTCTCTCTCTCATAATCTCTCTCCCTCTCTCTTCCTCTCTCTTATTCTCTCTCTCTCATTGTCTCTATCTCCTCATCTCACTCTCTCTCTCTTTCATTCTCTCTCCACGATCTCGCTTTCTCTCTCCGTCTCTATCCCCCTCTCTCTTGTTCTTCGTCTCTTGTAGATAACTTATGTTACCTAGAGCACGCTCTGGAGAAGATTTGTCGACCGGACCTGGTTACCATGGTGATGGATTTTCGAGACAGCGCTCCCTCCAGCCAAGATCTAAGCAATGTCATCTCCGGACCAGCTAGAAAATACAAAGGTATTTGGCGCGAAAATTCCACACAGTATCAAGCATGCTAGGTTGAACATGTGTTGCTCTTACGTATAATATATGCTGACACTAATGGTTTCTTCCTTATAGGTTGCCATGGTAATATTTTGCTTGTCTTATCGGGGATGAGGGCATTATCTTCCATGGATGATGATTGTGATGGCTCTATGCGGGATTTTGATGAAGATAAAGAAACTCGGATGATGAATATGTGTGTTTGATACTTCATTACTTTCTTGATGGTAGGACTAACAAAGTAATAGTGACAGTACATGTACATAAAGTTGATCTTACCCGACCACGCTACCACAATGCATACATTTACTCATGCACTTACCCACAAACATCAAAATGATAGTTTGCTTATATTGATATGTTCCATATAAATTCAACAAATAAATTCGATTCCCTGTGCCACATTATATTTATCATGGGATAGATATACCAAAGGCTTCAAGATTATTTAATTTCCCGTGCAGGATTAATCTACATTGGCGTTAAAAGAGTTGTCATCGAGCTAATCAAGACTAGAAATTGATAATTTTCCCAAGTCATTGTTTTGCCCAAAGCAATCCTTCCATTAGTTGGTGCCTATTGTTCTGTACAACATTGCACGTGTGGAAAATGAGCTACTGTGCAGAGAGGCGGAGTAGTAACTGAAGTCTATAAGAGAAGGTCCAGTTCTGTAAATGATGAAAAATAATTGGTCACCTCTGTCATTCTTTTAATGTCAGTTTGGATTAATCTCTAGTAGAAATCTCTCCGGAACTGCTGGAAAAATTAATATGACATGAAAAAGCTGAAAAGTTTGAACCAAACTGATATGCCACATATTTATATGTATCCAGTCCCATATACCAATTTCTGTGTGTAGTGCCTTTGACTTCACTACGAAATCGCTTTATCAATATTCAAGTTATTTATTTTTTTTATAAGATGTTCCTTTCTTTTAATCTTTATACAAAGTACCTTAAATTGACATTAATTTCATCACTCGTCTCTGTATTGCATTGTGAGACATTCATTCTGTATATTAGCATAAATATATAAAGGCGTAGGAACTCACTGTAGCTCATCCATTTCTGTATCGGATGAATCATTATTGATCGTTTTCTCTCTTAAAAGAACCTGAACAAAACAATTAACCGCAGACAGTTTAATTTCTAGTTGGCTGTCGATTTTAAAAACAGATGTTAGAAATTCAGCAGTCTGGGATTCCATCGATTTTTAAACCCAACTCCGCCCATGGAATAGGATCAAATAAATCATAAATCCAACTCTATTCTGACAATAGATTAGTGTGTCATTATGAAGATTTGAAAATATAGAAGTTAAAAGTTGAATGTCTCAGAGTAACATTCATTTTCTTCCATCTTTTTTGTCATACCAACAATTTAATGTTGTCAACAATGCAGTAATTTTCGACAGTAGCGGCAGATACCGGTAGTTCAATAATAATGACAATAATACTGATGATGATAATAGTAATGATAATAATAAACATAACAATGATGATATTATGAACAACAATAACATTAATAATAATAATAATAATAATAATAATAATAATATTAATAATAATAATAATAATATTAATAATAATAATAATAATATTAATAATAATGATAATGATATTAGTAATAATAATATTAATAATAATAATAAAACAATAATAATAATAATAACATAAATAATAATAACAATAAAAACAATAAGAAGAAGAAGATGAAGAAGAAGAAGAATGATAATGACATTCTTGGTTTGTATACCGCTTAATACATATACAATGTCTCTTAGCGCTTTATAGAAATATTATTACCCCAGTCATCGGATTCAGGTTTGCCCGCGCATAATGTATGCACATTCTCCACTTCCTAGGGAGCATTCCAGTCAGGCGCTATTTCACAGACATTCACAATGCTGAGCAAATTGCAATGACTTTCGCATTTCAGCGGGTACTTATTAACACCCTGGTGGAGAGAAGCAGTGTTGATAAAAAATGTCCCGCTGCACGACATAAGCGGTATGCCGAGAATCGAACCCAAGACCTTCTCATCTCCAATCAAGTGTTAAAAACCACTCGACTATGACACCCCTATCTTTGTGGATGCACCTCGATAACGACATGATCTTCCAAATGTTTTATGCTTGCCTTTATATTCTATCAATCACGCCCCTGGTGTTCAGATTTCTCCCATGAGAACACCCAGGTCTTCGCATGTATTATAGGCTTTCATCGAACGTAGAATTTATGTGTGTATGGCATGCAAGTCTGGTTTCAATGTGGTCGATGAATCATTGACTAAACCATGTATAGATGGAAACTGCACATACATGGTTTTTGGAATGTGCATATACTCCCAAGTGATGCAAGGAAGGGGCTTTCAACAGGAGGAGGGGAGGGGGGGGGGATGGGGCGGGGCGCCGGTCGCCGGTCGCCGCTCCCTAGTCCCCCCTTTGGGGGTGCGCACCTTGTAAAGAGAGTGCAGATTAAAGCCCTGACCCATGTGACTAGGCTTGTGACCATAGTTGTAAGTACAGCTATATAGTATAAAATCTTTCCCAGGAAATAAATATGAAAGTGATTGAATAATTTTCGTTAATTTATTTCATGCCGCTTGAAAATATACCGGAAACTATCGGCCAAAAGAAGAATAAGAAGAAATAGAAGAACAAGAAGAAGAGCGAGAATAATAATAACAATAATTAGAAGAAGGAGGAGGAGGAGAAGAAGAAGAAGAAGAAGAAGAAGAAGAAGAAGGAGAAGAAGAAAAAGAAAGAGAAGGTGAATGAGAAGAAGATGAAGGAGGAGGAGAAGAAGAAGAAGGTGAAGAAGGAGAAGAAGAAGAAGAATGAGAAGAAGGACTGAGGAGAAGAAGAAGAAGAAGAAGAAGAGTAGGAGGAAGAAGTTACACTTCTTCAAATGCATCTTTCATATGCCCGCCTATAGGCCTACTCAACTAGATTTCATAGTAATAGTCTTCTCATACTAAATAATGACAGCCTTAAAGATAAAGTTTGTACTGGAGATGAAATAGCTTAGTGAAAGAAACAGTCTGGAACTAGTTTCTTATATAGTACCTAAGAATCAATGTATACTGTCAGGTTTTGGAATGGCCAAAATGAAAAGAATCAGTCTTACTGAAAAATCACATGCACTGCACACGAAAATGGGTATATGGGACTTCACACAAATTTTGCAAATTTTTCACCAATTTCTCGTCATATTTCGATTATGAGAGCATTCGAAGAGCACTCCTTTTCAGGAGACAATATCTGCCATGATAGTCTTCCAAAATGGCATACAAAGAATGGGAAAGCTCACAAACTATTCATAGCTTTTTTAAACCAGAACTTAACCTTTGTCCCATTTGCAAGCCAACAAAATGAAAAGGTTAAATTCCATCGGCATTTGAAAGATAATACTAATTTAGAACTTCCCTCAAAACGAAAGGGCTTGAAAATGTCTTTTTGTTGGAAAATAACGACCGTTAGTTGTCGAATCGACTTTAGTGATTGCAATCATTTTAGTAAATAGTCTGATATTCAGACCTTGTGCTGCGCAAAGATTCAATCAGTATTATTTTGGCCATTACAAGAAGTGCGTTATTGATGTAGACAAATTCTCATGTAGTTTAGAAAGTAAACGGGTTTCCTTGCATAATTTGAATAGGACACTGCTAACGTTTAAATTTCACAGATAGGACAACACACTTGACACATTCATAATTCCTGAAAAGTTCTACAGAATTTCATGTTGGCTGCAAATGGGACATAGTACCTTTAACGGAGACGAGGGGCGTGGGCTTAAGGTGTCAGAGTAGTGCGAAACATCATTACAATTGCGAAATAATATTATTAGCAATGTGAAAGAATATTTCCCGCAATCTCAAGTATAGGGAAACAAGATACGTGCAGACGGGCGACTGAAGAATGGGACGCGAGGATTTCTTTACGAGAGAGAGAGAGAGAGAGAGAGAGAGAGAGATTTGATCTTATTTGTCAATTATATATACACATTAAGGGCGAGGGAAGGGAGAACGGGCGAGGGGGCGGAGAGGGCACTTATAATTCAAATCAGTTCTATTGAAGTATCATTACAAGCATAGCACACATGCAAACAAGTTCAATAGAGATATGCACAAATACACATATGCATAAGCTAACATGATTTAAACTAAACCGTAAGAATAAAAAAACATGTAGGCCTACATGTAGAAAGCTTATTGGAGCTTGAATGTGTCAGGTATCCAAAAGAAGATAGAATAAACACACACAAGAAAGTAATATTATTTTACGGTAGACTGCCCCAGCCCCGCGCGCTCTCTCTCTCTCTCTCTCTCTCTTCCACACACACATGATAATCAGAATACAGGATATATTATATGGTTTAGGGAACGAAGGCAAATCAAAGGGATAAAAAATATTATAAGATTTTTCTTGAAATATTCAAGAAATTACATAATGTTATTATGGTAGTAGATTAAATAGGAAGAGAAAATAGAATGATACAGAGAGTTCGAGAGGGGTCCTGATGTGGCAGACAACATGCAGCTGATGTGGTCTTGCCTGGGGGAAAAGGGAGAATGGAGAGAGACGGGGAGGAGAAACGGGGAGGGGGCGGTACAGAACAACAGAGATCGGCAGTTAGGTAGTTAGAGAGAGAGGGAGAGAAATATACATGAAGAGAGCTAACACTGGAGTGATGTAGTGGAATTGAGACAACATCCAGGCACGCCTTAGGATAGGGAGACAGATGGGAGAAGAAGATGATCGAGTGGGAAGTGGAAGTGACAAGCGGGGATGAGGAAGAGAGGAAGAAAGGGTGCAAAGAGTAAGAGGAGGGAGAGAGAGGTAGAGAGAGAGAGAGAGGGGGGAATGGGATTGGAGAGAGAGAGAGAGAGACTGAGGAGAGGGGGCGGGGTTGATCAAGGGGAGATAAAGAACGACAGAAAGATACTGACAGCTGCTGGAGGGAGAGAGAGAGGAGGAGGGGTGGGGTGGGGGGCGAGAACAAGAGAGCGAGACAAAAGTATACATAGCAGCGCATATCTAGGGACCTCAGTGTAAGCTCGGAAGATTCATAATGATTGTGTGCTGATGGCATCCAGGGACCTCATCAAGAATTCAACGCATAAAACACGTACCTCGATCAGGCGTGTTTTTACACTATATAGCTGCATCATTCCTCTTAACCTCGGAACAACTAGCCTACTAGTAAACAAAGCGCAATATCAATCAAAGTATTTAATCAACTTCCAATAAGCTTGTGACTGCTGTAACTGCTAGCACAATTTTATAATTTCCATTTACATTGTAAATGGTCATGACCTTGTAAATATAAATTGGAACTTGTGATTACTTTGCATAGTCCATTGCGGTTCGTCATTTCATTTACATGTGTAATGTTATAGCTCACCAGACCAGCTAAGCTTATTATAGGTACCTCGCCATATTGTATCACCCCTCGACACCCTCGATGTGTTCAAGGCTATGATAATTTTAACCTTACTGTGTGTTTTCCTTGTAAACAGTACTGTAAACGCTCATGTAAGATGTGCGAAAAATCTTACACAGTATTTGTTCTGATGAGTCCGTACACTATGCATTGACTGATCTCGAAAGTAGTTGCTATCGTGTTGTTTAGCATTTCTGAATTAATTCAGCCGGATATTGCTAAGCCTTGAGTTTGAAATAGGAATCATACCTAATAATTTAATCTATCAGGTAAAAACACCGACATCATGTTAGAGAAAACTGGATATTACTTTGAATGCTTTGAATGTACATTTAACACAAAATTTGATCAAACATAATTATTCCTGACCCAATTAAAACTTAAGTCGCGATTAGTAGGCGTATAGGGTTTTTTTTGGGGGTCTGATTTCGGCTTTGTGTTCATTCTTTCGATTTACTCCGGTGAAAGCAAGACCCAAACCTTTATCTTTCATTTTCGTTGCTTTTTTCGATTTTGCAGTGCCAATCATTTCCTTATATATAGTTACTTTTGTTTAATGAATCTCTCAGTACCAACGTAAGTTAACAACTTTCTTACAAAAAGAAAAATAATAAAAAAGAAAGAAAGACAAAAGATATAATATCAATATTTGAAAGTAAGGTAAGCGATGAACCGTATGACTGAGTGATGAGATTTTCCTTCTTTTTTCTTCTTATTTTGGTGGGAGGGGAGAGGGGGAGGGGGTATACTAAAGCATTTGAGCCTAGATATTGTGTTGTAGCCTTGTATTGCCATCTTGCTATACATTTTAAATGCATTTTCTGTTCAAAATATTTATATTAGAAGTAAAAAGTGATACGTATTCAATATCTGTCACTCATCTCGATTCGATGTTTCAACTGATGTACAAATAAATCCCACTTCCATTCGTAATTCCTGCTTACCTTTTATAAAAATAAATATCACCTTTATTATACAAAAACAAAGGGAAACATAAATAAGTTCAGGGCCCCGTCTTATAAAGAGTTGATATCAATCGCAACTTATTTGCGATTGAAATTGATCGCAACTATGTACATAAGAGATAGGAGACTGCAAACTTGTGATTGATTGAAGGACTTACGATTGATTCGGATCAATCGTAACTCTTTATAAGACGGGACCCAGGTCACATGTTTTAAAGAACAATACACAGGACAAACATGACACAACATGTTTGTTGTATATGGTTTTGTCACTGTAATGTATTCGTGAAAATAATATATCAACTCTAATTATTTCTTTCAGAAATGAACAAAGAAACGGGAGAAGTTCCGGAGGAAGTGCTTACGGGGTTAGCTAAGATTGAACTAGCCCCACCCCCTTTGAATGCAGATAGACGGAAAGGGAGAGACACGAGATAAATGGACCGCGATGCCAAAAAACGTCAAACAGAAGGAAAAAATGTTATAACTGTACAATTATAATTATTGGAAATCTTTTTTTATATTGATATTATATCGAAAGTGTTTTATTATTGTAAGTAGTAAATTAATGTATTTAATTGAATATTTATAGGATCTTGCCCTTGTACTACACAGGTATTGAACCAAAATTAGCCGCACTTTAGGGTACACAGTCTCATCTGTATACAAATATTTTCAAGGCTGCACCATGTATACAGCATGTGTACTTAATGAACTTGTTGCTGGATTTGTATCAAAATGCCCTTTTTTTTCCAGAGGTACTATTTATTAACTTTTCATTTACAAAATGAGCCTGGTTATATTGTGTATAAAAATATCTGAGTCTGCTTGCATTAAATTGATTTGAAATTATCATACTAATGTCGCTGATGCGTTAAAGGAAAAATATGCCTTTTTTTTTTTTACTACTTATATATTTTTATTTTAATGAATGCGTTTCGTAAACTCGTCGGGGACGATTGATAAAGTAGCTATGTATATCCTATAGATTAAGTTTTGACAGATGGTTCGACCAATGTTCGTTTCTTAAAGCCCGTCTACACTAGTTTGGCCAGGAGAGATTAGACCTCCCAGCATGGTTACTGACAGGTGGTTATCTCATCAACTCAGCTCTCAATTAACATAAGAAAACGAGGATCGTGGGGGACCGACGGGCACCGCTTAGGCATTGTTTTGTATATAGAGGGAGCAAGTAGCTACAAGTATTGCAGTTGGGCTTTAAGTTTACCTCTAATATCCCCAAAATTCTTGGGACGGACAAATTCGTTATAGAACCCAAAATGTTGAATAGGACATTCAAGTTATTATATATTAATCATTATTTTAAATGTCTATTTTGCCTTTAGGTAAAACATATTTTCATCTTCATTTCCAAAGAAAGTTGCGTATATACTGTGTCGACAACTTACTGCGTTCAGTCTAGTGGACAGTTATTTTGAATAATTGGAATAATACCAATATATAAATGTGCATATTCAAGTTAATATTTTGTTTTTTTGTCTGTCTCGACCCGTCCCCATCCCCCTATGTGGATTTCAACTCCGGTTGAGAGAGAAGTATTTTGTAATTTTTCAGTTGTATCATGACGTTAACTGTTCATACTTTCATATACAGTAACTGATGTTGACTTTGATATTATATGATAAAATGTAAACTTAGATGATAGACCTAATGATTATTGACACATTTCTTGTAAAATGTACATGTACATGTACTGTTTTATATACCGGTACTAAAATGTAAGCTTAGATAATAGGCCTAACGATTATTGACACCTTTCGTGTACGATGTACATAAATGTACTGTATTATAATGTATACCGGTACTAAATACCGAATCATAATATACCGGTACTAAAATGTAAGCTTAGATAATAGGCCTAACGATTATTGACACCTTTCTTGTACAATGTTGTACTGAATTATAATGTACCGGTACTAATAACTGTAGAAGATACATTAATGATGATATCGCATATAAAAGCATGAAGTAGGGATAAGCCACATTGTCTGCAACCAAATATTTTGTTCAGTTAATTTCTTCTTTATTTTTCTCAATTATTTTTTTTGATCAGTAAAGGAATTGTACTAAGAATGACAAATAATCATGTTATGATTAAATCGTTATATATCATAAAGTTATATACAAATATATATTGTGACGCATGCGCAATGAATTTTGTGCAAAGAAAAAACAAGAATAATAAAGAAAGGAAGAAAAACAAACGTTTCTCGCATTTCAACCCCCTCCTACCCACACACAGTAGTACCGCCCCTATTGGCCATTCTACCAAGTGATTACTGTAGGAGACTGACAGTTTCAAGCAGTCTCACAGACGGAAACCTTGGAATCCACAAGCCACAGTAATTACCCTCGTACTATTCTAGAAATGAAAAGTAAATTGGATTTGATGAATTAGATCGCATGTATTTTGAACTGTCATCTTGAAAGCGCACTTATTTCATTTTAAGCCTTATGTTTATTCTAATTTTGCTCACATGTTTGATTGTTTTTCATTGAATGTTGCCTATTTTATTATCTATACAAACTTGAGTGTAATATGCTAATAAAGGTACATTACTAAAAATGCTAAGAAAAGAAAAATCATGTATGTATGAAACACTTCCAAATAAAATAAAATTCACTATGTTCTAACGTAGTTGGCGCTGGTGAGATTTCTTTGTCACAAAATAAGAAGAGAATGAAAGAAGAGAAGATTTTTTTGTGTAAATAGCAGCTGGCAAAAAAGAGCTATAATTGTTGATAAATGTTGTTGATAAAAGAAAGAAGTAGGAAAAAAAACATCCGAGATTTAAAGAAATTGCTACTATGGTAACGTAAACATATCTTTCAAAATTAATTTACTCATTTCACAAGAGGTTGATCGCTTTTTTAGTGGATAATTTGAGCGATCGAGGCTTGTTGTCAGGAGGTAATGTTCTTAGAGCATATTTCTCGGTTCAGTGAAAGTTGCTAGTGGGCTCGAAAATGGAGCTCCCCCCGGCCCCCCCCCCAAAAAAAAAATGAATAAAAATGAAACACATTAATTTCCTTCACCTTTTGATTAAGGAAGTTAAGCACTCTTTTTTTAATCTTTTTTTTTTTACACTGTTTTTTTTTTGGGGGTCATCTTTTTTCGGGTTACAGTCAGAAAGAGAAGCCCTTTTTTATAAGAGCTGGTGAAAAAAAAGCTTTTGTTGATGCTAATGATGAGGATGATTTAGAATGATGACGTTGGTGGTGATGATGACGATGATGGTGATGGTGGTTAGAGGATATTGGACTTACCCATGATCATATGTACTATATTACTTTGCAGACCGTGTACATTGAGATACCCAGCTTGTCAACCAAGTCGTCAGCTGGAGTAAACAAATAGACAGGTACTTATTTATGTACACGGTACTACTACAAGCCTATCGACAACATGCCCGTCGTCGAATGCCCCATCCCTGGTTGCGACTACGCCACCCCGGACTTTGATGCCCCCATCGTGGTCGCTCTCCTCAACACCCACAGTGCTATACACACCTCTGGACAAGCTGCCAAGGTCGAGAAGGTCAAAAGGCCCACTATAGCTGCTGCTGGGTCTAGTGAGGAATGGGCTTACTTTGAGTCACGATGGTCAGACTACGTTCAGGCGACCAGGATAACCGGCAAGGACAGGGTGGTGCAACTCCTAGAATGTTGCGATGAACCTCTGCGCAAGGACCTTACCAGATCTGCAGGTGGTAGCCTCACTGGCCAATCGGAGAAAGAGGTCCTGGCAGCTATCAAGAAGCTTGCTGTTCGTGAGGAGAACACTATGGTTGCCAGAGTCACACTGCACAATATGCGTCAGGACCGTGAGGAAACAGTACGTAGCTTTGGGGCCCGCCTGCGTGGTCAAGCAGGCATATGTAAATTCCTCATCAAGTGCCCTAGCTGTGACGCTGATGTCAACTACACTGAAGCCATGATGCGGGATGTACTCACCCGTGGTATCGCCGACCCTGAAATCCAACTTGACCTCCTTGGTGATAAGAACCAGGACATGACACTAGAAGAGGTCTTCCAGTTCATTGAAGCCAAAGAGGCTGGCAAACGGTCAGCATCCTCGCTCCTGGATTCACACTCGACAGATGCTGCTAGCAGCACATACAGGAAAACCAAGCAAGGGAGCTTCAAGGAGAGACAAGAATCATGTTCTTACTGTGGTAAAAGAGGACATGGGAGGAATGCCCCGGCCCGCGTCCGTCAGGCACAATGCACAGCATATGACCAAAGGTGTGGGCATTGTGATAAACAACACCATTTGGAAAGCGTATGCCGCAGCAAGGACAGACCACGACATGTCAAACCTGCAGCTCCCGTTGACCACGAGGGTGCTGTCTTTGATGTCCTGTGTGCCATTCACACTTTGCAGCGGCCACGAGGTGGACTGACCATTCCCCTTGACCACCATATATATGACAATCTCTCTGATACATGGCTCAGAAGGAGATCGGCGCCTCAACCATTCGTTAGCGTGACCGTCACAATTATGCCTGATGACTACGAAGCCTTGGGTTTTAAGGTCTCCACCCCTACAACGCCTTGCCCAGCGTCCGCCATGGCTGATACAGGATGCCAGAGCTGTCTTGCTGGAATAAAGGTCACCCGTCGCCTTGGGTTACGTCTTTTCGACCTCATCCCAGTCACCATGAGGATGCACACTGCTACCACAGGAGGCATCAAGATCCTTGGAGCAGCTATCCTACGTTTTTCGGGCAGAGATAGTCGGGGCCGGGTCTTTGACACAAGGCAAATGACATATATCACTGACGGCTCTGACAAGATCTTCCTCAGTAAAGAAGCCTGCATTGATCTCGGACTCATCTCCGACAGCTTTCCCACGATTGGTGCTACACAGGCATCACGCGATCTGGACACAACAGCAGCTCTACAGGAGGACCCAACTGTCACTTGTTGTTGCCCCCGTCGCCAACAGCCTCCACCGCCCCCGACAAAGCTACCCTTCCCGGCCACAGAAGCTAATCGCCAGAAGCTGCAGCAATATCTGCTTGACTACTATAAGGCGGGTACATTCAACACATGTGAGCATCAAACCCTGCCTCTCATGGACAGCCCACCAATGAAACTGATGGTGGATCCCGACGCTGAGCCGGTCGCACATCACACTCCAGTACCAGTCCCGATCCACTGGCGTGACGCTGTGAAGGCTGGATTGGACCACGATGTCCAGTTGGGTGTCATCGAACCAGTCCCTGTCGGTGAACCTGTTACCTGGTGCCATAGGATGGTTATCTGTGCAAAGAAAATGGCAAACCACGGCGAACCGTTGACTTCCAGGCCCTCAATGCTCATGCCACAAGGAGACGCATCACACGCCATCGCCCTTCCACCAAGCCAGATCAGTCCCGCATGGCAAGAAGAAGACTGTCTTTGATGCATGGAATGGCTACCACAGCGTACCCTCTGCAAGGAGGACCGACATTTGACGACCTTCATTACACCCTGGGGTAGATACCGTTACAAAACTGCCCTCAAGGATACATTGCCTCAGGTGACGGCTACACAAGGCGGTATGACGAGATTGTGTCAGACATCCCCAATAAGACCAAGTGCGTGGATGACGTCCTGCTGTGGGCAGACACATTGGCAGACAGCTTCTTTCAGGCCGTCCAGTGGCTTGACACATGTGGCCGTCATGGGATCACCCTCAATCCTGACAAGTTTGTGTTTGGAGCGGACACCGTCGAGTTCGCTGGGTTCGAAATCACCCCTGACAATGTTCGCCCTTGTAGGAAATACTTGCAGGCAATCCTGGACTTTCCAACCCCAAGGACATCACAGACATTCGCTCGTGGTTCGGACTTGTTAACCAGGTATCCTACGCGTTCAGCGTGGCAGGACAAATGCTACCCTTTCGACAGCTCTTGAAGCCAGGCACACCCTACATATGGGACGAGACTCGAGAGTGCCTTTCAGGAATCCAAAACTGTCATTGCCAGTGAGATTGCAGAAGGCGTCAAAATCTTCGACCCACAAAAGCCCACATGCCTGGCGACGGATTGGTCCAAAAGTGGCATCGGTTTTTGGCTCCTACAGAAGCACTGTACCTGTGTCAAGATCGAACCCTTCTGCTGCCACTCAGGATGGAGGATTACGCTTGTTGGAAGCAGATTCACACATCCTGCTGAATCACGCTACGCTCCAGTGGAAGGCGAGGCCCTTGCAGTTGTTGATGCTCTAGATAAAGCCAGATACTTTGTTCTGGGCTGTGATGACCTCATCATTGCTGTCGATCACAAGCCCCTCTTGAAGATCTTTGGTGACCGCAACCTGGAAGACATTCCTAACCCACGCTTGAGGAACTTGAAGGAAAAGACCCTCAGATACAGGTTCGGATGGTCCATGTGCCGGGCGTCAAGCATCGTGCCACAGACTGCCTCTCCCGCCACCCTACTGGAGATCCTGTGCAACTGGTCCTCCCTGATGACGTGGCAGCCGTTGACTCCAACCCTGTCCTCTTGACACACTCCCCAACTCTCATGGCCGGCTTGCGCACCCCAGCCTCACGTGTGGATGCCCTTGAGGACGGCGTCTTATCTTCTGCTGTGTCTTCCTTGGACTCCCTCAGCCTACAGTCTGTTACGTGGGACAGAGTCCGTACTGCTACGGCCAGTGACAGCACCATGCAGGGCCTTGTTGACAACGTCGAATCTGGCATGCCTGACTCCCGCATGAACTCCCGGAACCTCTCCGCGACTACTTCCAGTTTCGGGATGGCCTGCACACGGCTGATGGTGTGGTGCTTTACAAGGACCGTGTTGTCATACCCCATCTCTCAGGGAGGAGGTGTTAAACCATCTTCATGCAGCCCACCAAGGGGTCACCTCCATGACAGCAAGGGCTGAAGCATCTATTTTTGGCCTGGCATCACTCCTGCCATCGCAGCCCTTCGTGCCCGTGCAACCACTGCAATCGGATTGCCCCCTCCAACCCGAGGGCACCACCCAGCCCCTTGACATCTCCAGATTACCCATTCCAGTGCATGTGTGCTGATTTTTTCCACTACAAAGGTTGCAACTACTTGGTAGTGGTTGACCGTTATTCTAACTGGCCGATTGTTGAGAGGTCTTCCCATGGTGCCGATGGCCTCATCACTTGTCTACGACGCATCTTTGTCACCTTTGGTATCCCTGACGAACTGGCTTCCGATGGTGGCCCTGAATTCACAGCTCTCGCTACGCGCCACTTTCTAAAGAACTGGGGTGTACACCATCGCATTTCCTCTGTTGCTTATCCCCACAGCAACTGTCGTGCTGAAGTTGGTGTGAAGACAGTGAAGCGCCTCATCATGGACAACACAAGCCCCACAGGTGCCCTCGACACTGACCCCTTTCAACGCGCCATGCTTCAGTACAGGAACACTCCAGACAGGGATACCAAGCTCTCCCGGCGAGGTGCATCTTTGGTCGCCCGATTCGAGACTTCATTCCCATAGCTCCTGGCAGATACAAGCCTCATGACACTTGGCGTGAGACCCTCGCAGCTCGGGAGGAGGCCCTCAGGAACCGCCACATGAGAGGTGCAGAACGCTGGTCTGAACACACTAAACGGCTTCTGCCACTTGTCGTAGGCGATCATGTACGTATCCAGAACCAGACCGGGCTGCATCCCTTGAAATGGGATAAGACCGGTGTTGTGGTAGAAGTCCGGCAATTTGACCAATACGTTGTGCGGGTTGATGGCTCCGGCGTGTCACCCTTCGTAATAGGAAGTTCCTGCGGAAGTACATTCCTGTACAGCTCCCAGCCCGAGGTTGACAATCGATGCTGGCGTTGCTTTGTGCCGCAACTCACTTTATCCGCCCGTTCCGTGCTCACATTTTGGGTCTGCTACTCGTTCCTCGGTCACAACGAGGTACCTGGACTTCCTCCGCTGATTGCGACACCACCCCATCCTTCGACGCCCTCCACTGGCCCCGTCGCTGGCCCGCAGCATCCTCATTGCCTGCTGCACATGAGGTTCCTCCTGCCGCTCCCGTTGTGTCATCCAGCATGATCCATGGCACTCCACGTCGTCGCCGTCCATCCCCTGTTGGTGCATCACCCCTCTCTCCGGATGATCCGTCTCCGGCAAGTGAGCCCGCAATACTGCCTCAGCAGCTTGATGGCCCTGGCCCTGCTACCCCGCTACCTGTGGCCACCTCTACTGCCTCTCCCAGACGATCTGCTCGACGTTCCGGCAGGCCTGCCTGGCACGCTGATTATGCTATGTGACGTTTGCCTTTTGGACATCTTTCACTTTTGCGTTCCTGGTTTTCGGTGTTAGACTTGTTACTTCAGTTCGACTGTTTTCATTGTTGACCTAGCTTGTTACTTCAGCTGGACTGTTGGTGTTGCGTTTGTGTTTCTAATTTTTAGTCTTCATCTACAAAGGATCTTCGACTTTGTGCCAAAGACTTGGGGGGAGATAGAGGATATTGGACTTACCCATGATCATATGTACTATATTACTTTGCAGACCGTGTACATTGAGATACCCAGCTTGTCAACCAAGTCGTCAGCTGGAGTAAACAAATAGACAGGTACTTATTTAGTGGTGATGGTGATTATGATGATGATGATGAGGTGATTACAATGACAGCGATGTTGGTGATGATGATGATGATGGTGAACAGGAAGATCAGATAATAATGTTATTATGATAGTTCGATTTTAAGGATGATGATGATATAATGATGGCGATGATAGTTTCGTATTATTAATTAAGTGATGTCTTGGTAAATGTAAATAGAATAAGTGATGATCTGATGACTGGTCGTCATCATGATCATGCCGGCCATTACTAGTTGTTTCCTCAGTACGATGATGTAGATATTTACATTGGCAATGCTATAGACCTAATGATGTTTGAGCCTTGTTTTTTGTCTTAATCTTTTCACTTTCTTTCACGTTCGTTCTCTCTTTATTTCTTCTTTCCTTTCTTCTTTCTTTCCTTCTTAATTCCTTAGTTTTTCCTTCACCTCCTCCTCTCCTCCTCCTCATCCTCCCCAACTTCTACCTCTTGGCTTCTTATTCTTCTTATAAATAAGGAAATATAGAAGAACAAATCCTCAATGGGTCTGCATGGTTTACTTTTAGGTTTTTATTTTTTCATTAATACCTTAATTGGGCAAGAATAAAGTAGAAGAAGAACAAATCCTCAATGGGTCTGCATGGTTTACTTTTAGGTTTTATTTTTTTCATTAATACCTTAATTGGGCAAGAATAAGGTTTAAATTTGTCTTTAAACGTGTTAAAATACTTTTCCGGGTTAAATTAAACTTCGCAAATCTGGATACGGATGCAATCTGGGATGCTGGACAATGTTGGCAGGAGCGCAGACGCACTGAGCCGAAGGTGAAATGAAAATTTGGTGACATGTAGTGCCTCTGCCCCAATAAAAAAATGATGTTACCTGATAAAGAATCGGACAAAAACTGTTTTGTCGCCATCTAGTGTCCACATTTCTTTGCATGCACCCCCTCCCCAGTCCCACATACGGAAAAAGACGTTTGCACAATATCTGTATCTATATCGGATCGAGCCGATGACTACATCATTACATTAGATCAAGTCTCGCAGTGCAGTGCAGCAGATGATATCTTTGTGTATGCTTTGCTAGCTGTGCATGTGAAATCCACGCAGCTTTTGACTTTGTAAAGCGTCTGATGTCACAGTCCTACTAGTATCGGCTCCCATCAAGAATTTCACTCGCAAAACTAAAAGGTAGGTTTAAAATTAAAACGAAACAACAAGCAAGGAATTATTATATTAAACATGAATCATGAGACATGAATGATTGAGTTCGTCTGGTACTTAGACTAGTTCGATTTATTAATTTTTGAGCCAATTTTGATTAGATCTAGACTAGACTAGATCTAAGCATTAACTTAAAGTTAAGCCTCTCTCCCCAGCAACACTAAAGTTTGACAGAGTTGAAACAATAAATTTGGTAATGGTCATGATGGAAGCTTGAAGCTTCTAACTAAGTTCTACTAAGTTCTAGGAATTGCCAATTGGTATTGGACATGTTGAAGCCGGCCCGATGAAAAGTTGTGCTTTCTTCAAATGTTTTTGTCCTTTCCCACTTCTTTGATTTGAAATGACAAGGATAATGACATTGTGTAATAACAGTAACCTGATAAATAACCATGAATTAATAACCACTGAAGCATGAAGAATTAGACATCTACGATTGATGAACAGGCATAGGCCTAGATTTAGTCTATATAGCATCACTGGATTAAAGACTTTCTAAAGTAAAGTAAAACTAAAAGTAAGTTGGAACTTGTTATATTTTCACTGGGCAATTAAACCTGAAGGCTGAAGTCGAACATTGATCAATTTTTATGATAACATTAACAATGAAGAATTGATGATATTGCTGGTGAAGGCGATGGTAATCTGATGTCTGATGATGATGATGATGATGATGATGATGATGGTGATGATGATATTCATGGTGATATAATATAAGTACAAGTTCACCGACATCCCACTGAAACGCGTGTTAAACTTAATACCAAATTTCACTGAGAGATCGGTGAACTTGTACTTTTGTCTTTTGTTATGACGGTATCGTGAGACGCTGCCCTGGTGATGACAATAAAGTTGATCATGGTTAAGATGAAGATGTTGATGTGAATGTGATGGTGGTGATTAAGATTAACCTGTTGACTGCTGAATTCTCTAATTGCCATATAGGCTTTATACAAGAACCACCTGGTTCCAGTAGGCATTGGGTGAATAGTGGTCATAAATTATGTCTGATGATGTTGATGATAAATGTTACATGTTTGGTGCTAGAGAGAATATCTTTCTGCTTTAAGGAGTTTTTTAAAACATATTTTATGCAAGACATGATTGTAGAACTATATACCCGAACCACTCCTACTATGAATGAGGTCTACATGTAAACAGTACTTATGGACCTCATACCCACAATAGCGCTAATACTACAAACTTTTCACACACATCCTGCACATGTACAATACAAGTGGCTAAAAATCATACTGTTACCATATTAAGGCAAAATAACAAAAATAATGTGCTTCTCGTCCAGACTTTAAAAAAAAAAGAAGGAGGCAGGGCATTACTATTTACAATTTTGCAATTTTTTGCAATTTTTTTCCGAGATGGCTGCCATGCTAATTATAGCTGGCCAAGCCTATTTATTCACAGATATTGTGCTATGTGAGTATACTGATGCAATGTATGACAAAACAAATGATTTGTATCACTTTAGAAGCTAAATTTAAACAAAATGTATATCACAGGCTTTTTTTTTTGCCTTTTTTCTTCTGAATAGTAAATACTAAATATTAAAAAAAAAAAGGAGTTGGTAGCCAAAAAGGAGGCGGGCGGGGACAAGAGACACTTCATTTTTGTTATTTGGCCTAAATGACCATTACATGTATAAATCAGTTCTGTAATTTTCAACGTATTCCAAGCTTAAAATCATGTAGAAAGTAGAAACACCAAAGAAATTTTCTTCCGTCATGTCCCGTTCGACCAGAACAAAATCGACCACCAAAAACTTGGTCCCTACAGTTGGTTTCGCAACTTGTAAACATTTATGCTTTTTAACGTATTAATTGTCTCTGAATTGCGGATGTTGAATTAAAAAAAAAATTATGTTAAATTTTTTCCAGTGATTTCTGAGAGGGTTTCTAAATTTTTATTACAAACAAACTACAGTAATGCTGCTATGAGTGACCTGGACAGGTTGTGTATCGTTTGAGAACTTGCAATTTGAAGAAAATTACATGCAATATTTCATAGATTTTTAAAGACAAAATGTTAGACAATATCATAAAGGAAAAATATTAATGATGGAAGGTTAGTTATGAACATGTTCAATATACAGGTGTACATGTCTAAAGATTTGCAAAGGATTTCCATCCTTCGGAATTCGGATTCCAAAGCGTTATTGTGCCTCAATTAATGATCTGATAACTGTGTACTAAACTACTGTGTACAAATCATATATCACGTCACTGCTTGAATACTGCTCCCCAGTTTGGCATACCTCCTAATAACTAAGCAGCAGTCAAATGCACTCAAAAGAATACGAAGACACTAGCTCTGTGAGAATCAAACTTGGAGAGCAGTATAACTCATATACATGTATGGTAGGCCTACTGCTAACCCAACTCACTGGCTTGGAGACTTTGATTGATAAGCGCCCAGACCTACATGTACATGTATATGCTCCCAATTTGCTAAAAATATGTCAAAAATTCCCACAATGGTTAATATCCCCCAGACAATCTGAACAACATCGTCTACACTACAGTGAACGTTACAGGGAAATAGAACCAAAAGATACCATCAAAGTTTAGTACCACACTTTTGTAAAATTATTGAATAATACATGAAATTAACTCAACAAACACATGTACAGTGAGTGATTTCAAGTTCGGTGTCAAAAGCTGGTGTTGGTGTTGGTGTTGTGAGAACACCAACACCAGCTACAACACCGAACTTGAAGTCATGCTGGCGTTGAGGTTGACCTCGGAAAATATGACATATTTCTGGTACGGTAGTCTGTGTTGAGGGCTGGTGTTGAATGTCATCTGCTGAGCGGTTGGTTTTGACGATTTACGTGTAATTTTCCCATTCACTAACACCAACCCCTAGTGATTTGGAAATTCATGATTTTAAGTTCGGTGTTGGGTTTGGTGTTGTAGTATACTGCAGGTACCCATGCGGGCATCTGTCATGAATCTCACGATCACACCAAGGTAAAATCCATTGTACAGTCAAAACATGTAACTGTAATCATGGGAGCTATATCTGTTTTTCAAGAGAAATTATATTTTCTCCATCGATTTTTTAATATGACTTTAGGTTTTAGATTCTTTATGATGAAATTTTAATGCTATTTGTGATTGATTTCACTTTCATTGTCAAGACTTTTCGCATGAAGGTGTGACGTCACTCGGTGTTGAGGCAAAAAAAGGACGCTTAGTCCTGCAAATTTATGAATTTTTGAGCCTCTCTTATGTTTGTCCATGGAAACTGCCAATTTGAGATTTGCATAGATTTGGTGACCTCCTATATATATATTTAACATTCATAACTTTCTTATTATTTGTCTGATCTGTTTCAAACCTTTGCCACTCTGTTTATCTTCTTTTTCTGCTCTTAAAAATGAGTTTTTTTAAATAATTTTTTTTTACTTACCGGTATTTTAAAACAAGCGTTTTATCACCCTTGAAGGGGCGAACAACCCTTACATACACTGTATATCCCTTTAGCTCTCCTTTACTTATTTTTTCACACAGGTAACTTTAGGTAATTTAGTTCCATTGTATCCCTCCGTTCCTTTTCTCCACAAATCTGCTTCAAGCCTTGCACGCTTATCAAAACATTCCTCAGTGAAGAGAAAGAAAGAAAAGCACAAAATCCATCCCTTGAATTTGAAAACCGCTAAAGCCCTTGGGTTAGGGGCATTGTACGTGAGAAGAATACATGAATAAAATGGAGCAGCTTCATTTGATATTTTCCCTCCATTTTAGTTATTTTCCTTTCCTTCCAGAATAAAGCTCCCTTCTAGAGATTTCACATTCTAAGTTCCCATATTATTAGGTAGGGAGGGAGATTGCAAACAGAAAATGAAAGAAAAATTGTGAAAGGTTTCATGCAAGTTAGGGCTGAACAAGTGCATGTAGTAATATGCAATAATTGCTACATGTTTAGTGAAAGTGAGACATTTTTTTTAATGAGCATGCAAATCCCTTTTTTCATGAAGAAAGATAGAATGGTAACCCATCATTTGCTCTGACAATTGCTAGAGCTTAACTTCACCAAAGATGTAGAGTTAGGGTTAGGGTTAGGGTTGCAGTTGGGTTTTTAGGTTAGATCTAGAGTTAGAGTTTTGTTATGCATACATGTAGGCCTACTTGCATACCGGTACTTTGGTCCAGTATTGAAGTTAAAGAGAAAGACCAGTTCTGGTCATGCGATTGCATTGTGAAAGAAACGTGGAATCGATCAGAAAAGGTTGATCATCTAGCATATAAGTATTGGTATGTACTGCAAGGTTCTGGAATCATCAAAATGATAAGAAATTTGGCCCAGTCTTGGTAAAGTTACAAGCACTGTACACAGAAAGATGTATATACTACGCGACCATGTGCGCGATATCTATTTGGTCCCAATAGATATAATAATTTACCAAATATATCAATTAGTAGGTGGTTTCCCGACTTTCCCGGCAAAATTTGTATCATCACGTATTAGTCAAAATATTCTTTCACATGATTGGTAATGAGAGCTTCCATTTCATTTTTTTTGAGAGGGGCGTTTCCAAAACTGGGCTTTACCTTTAAGAATTTGGTTAATTTAGGATACTGACATGCACGGAGCAATCGTAGCAGAAACAAATGATGTATTATAACCGTACAGGATACAGTGTCTTAGTAATGATGCAATTATGTTTATCCGTAACATCAAATTAAAAGGATTACAGGATTAAAGGAGTACAATAGTATGTACTTTTAATAAAAAGAAAATATTTTTTTCCATATCTTTTGTTAGAAAGCTTGGAGTCTAGGGTATATTTATGAGGGAAAAAATGAAATGATGTTGAAATCAACAGGTAGACCCTACAGTGTAACAATCACTCAGTATATATTGTATGATTTTTTATTTTAATAATGAACAGGTTCAATTATAACCCCTCAAAAGAGCAGAAATAAACATAGATTCCATTATTTATGACGTAGTAGGCTATTAAACTTGTTATTATAGTGATATCAAGTTTTTAAAATGCATATCTTGTTTATTTTTTATCAGATTTCATTCAAGCTTTCACTAATCTGCTTCTCTGTTTTTGTTATTCTTTCTTTTAGAGTAGTTTACTATAATGATTGGATTTCTCTTTAAACATATTGGTCCATCACACAGGTACATGTATCCTATACATGTATGTAACTTATCAGTCCACCTTCTCAAAGCCAATAATTCTTATAATTTATAAAATGATTAAAATGTCTGCCTGCTTACAGTCTAATTATCGACTCCCACCTCCCAAAATGATTCCCTAATAAACGATTGACAAGTTCTACACAACTCATGTGTACTCTCTGCTTCAGTTGTGTACACATTGAGTCCTTCATTAGAAATAATTTGCACTTTCCCCCTGAATATAAATCGCGGTTGAGACGCTATGAATGAGAAGGTTATTTGGTTGACTGGTGTCCATGAATAGCGCTCTTGTGAAAACACAGCTTCAAACCGTGTTGCACCGGCTAGGCGGTGGAGAGCAGAGTAAATGAATTCTCACCTCCTTTTAACAAGAGAACAATAGGCAAGCTCTTTGATTTTTTTGTTGAGATTTCTAGTGGATAATTTTGAGGTGAGGAATTTACACTGCCAGGGAAGCTTTTTTCAGTGCAGATATTAGCTGAATTTACACTACAACAAAATATCGTCGATTTTTCTCACATTCTGGTGTTTCCCGTGTAGTTACAAACACGACAACAACAAAAAATCGTAATTGAAAAATCCACCTCTGGAATGTGTTTAAAAAAAAAAAAAAATTATGGCCCGCATGGAACCAAAGTCGGACTTGGGTTCTGTGTGCCCAGTTTTTGTTATTTTTTATTACAGGTATCTTCATTTTGTTCATACTCATTATCTGTTAGCCCATAGAATACCAGGGAAAGTTTTATTTACCCCATATCCACATTTCAAACACCGTTTTGAAAAATCTTTGATTTTTTTTTTACTACCATCTACATTTTATGTTATTTTATTATAACATTGGATAAAAAAATTCAAAATTATAGTGTAACATAGATAATTGAGTGCAAAAGTCAAAAATACAATCTATAACCAAGGATGGCAAAAAATAATGTACTACATTAAGTCTCTTCCGGAATGTAAATACAGAGATGAAAATAATCTCCAGTCGGGCCATGATCATCATGAGCAGCTTCGTCAATGACATCTTCGAGCGAATTGCCGGCGAATCTTCCCGCCTCGCTCAGTACAACAAGAATTACTTGTAATACATTTACAACTTTTTTTCTTTTCAAATATGGAACTGTTCAGTGTAGAAAATTCCTTTCTACAAGGTAGGGGGGGTTTTTCAATTTTAAGGGGCAATTGACTCTTAAAGAGAAGGTTGAGTTCTGGTCATGCGATTGCATTGTGAAAGAAACGGTGTGGAAATGGTCAAAGAGGTTGATCATCTAGCATATAAGTATTTGTGTGTACTGCAAGGTTCTGGAATCATCAAAATGATAAGAAATTTGGCCCAGTCTTGGTAAAGTTACAAGCACTGTACACAGAAAGATATATATGGGACTACACAAACACGTGGCATAAAAATCCGTCCCGATTTTTATGCTGTTACATGCCATATTTAGAATATTAAGGCATTTGAAGAGCCATACTTTTCAGGGAACATGTTTTATCTGATGTTCTTCCACACTTGCATAATAACAATGATAACGCTCACAAATGATTTTTCACCTCTTCCCAGAACTCAACCTTCTCTTTAAGTCTGAGCCCTGTCTATGGAATGCTCTGGCCTACAGACCCCTTGTGTGTGAATACAACTGATGCTTAGAATACCATCCCATCGTATTATCCATAGTATAAAAGAGGAGGGGAATATTAAACTGCGTTAACAAATGACATGATTAATGGTTTTATTTTGATCCAGTTAGCCCTCCCAGCCCCAAGGCTTTTACAATCCTTTGATGGGGAAAACCTTGTTTGTGTAGTTTGAATTACGAGCATCATCTTTTCCTACCTGCATTGTACCTCAGCACTCAGAAAAATAACTGTTGTTTTTTCTTCATATATGTTAGCTTTATTACATAAAGCTCAGACTTCCTTAGCAAGGTACAGGTACATTATGTCATTTGAGGCATTTTAGACCTTGCTTACATACAGTACAGTACCGGTATGTAGATTTCAGAATGAGCTTGATCTGGTCTCAGATAGATATGAGTCACATTGCTCTGATAATCACTACATCAGTTTAAATCTGACTTAAAAACATATCTGTTTCAATCATGCCAGTCTTAAATCATAAAGAAAACTTTTTGTAATTGATTTGACAATTGTAAGTGATCAACGGTGAAAGCTCAATATTTGTCATGCCTTTCCTCTCCCCCCTCCCCCCCCCCTCTCTCTCTCTCTCTCTCTCTCTCTCTCGTATCTACATGTATAAAGCGCATAGAGACAATTATGTGATATTCGCTGTATAAGAATGAAACATTACTATTATTATTATTATGGTTAACAGTACACATTTCAAGCCACTCAGACTTCCTTAATAGCAAGGTACATGTACATGTACAGTATGTCATTTGATGCCTTTTAGACCATGTTTGCATACAGTATGTAGATTGAATGAGCTTGATCTGGTCTCAGATTGCTCTAATTTTATGTCTATGTCTACACATTTAATACCACTTAGCACATTGAAATCCTCTTCAAAGCATTCTTTATATGATTATGATGTTTCTTTGTAACATGTGTGCTCAATGCATGAGTTTGTATTTAACGTTGTATCTATATTTTCATAGTCTAAGCAGACTGCACTGTAAGTCGAGTGTGAAAGGCAAACAAATATTCTCAGTAGGATCTTGGGTGACTCATACTGCTCATACATTATCAAATAAGGACTGTACAACTGGAGTTATTCACACATACTCTTTTCCCCTCATGGATTAACAGTTATGTCACTCGTAGGTGTGAACAAAGTCTGTGGGGGGCCGAGGGCACATTGCCCCTTTGAAAAGCCACCAAAAAAGCCCGCATGTTACCCTTTTTGTCAATGGTAATAGATTAAAATGCATAAAATATCTCAGTGTGGTAATACGGTTATATTCTTAGTCAATGAAAAGAAGAAAACATTGCCTGGAAAAGAACATTTAAGATATTTTTTATTGGGCTTGGGTCATAACCTAAGTTTGAATCCACTTCACCCTTAACTTGTTTGAAACTTTGTATTGATAATTTATTCTTTAATATTTTGTCAATCTACAAGTACAACTGCATACACAATATGGTAACAATATAACTTGATGGACTCCCCTTTCCACCTCCCCCATTTTAAATTATTTATTTTTCTTATTTGTCTCTGTATATTTGTTTCTCAGAGTTCACTGTCTCAGATACTAGGGACTTTTAGATTTGCACGACGAGAACGTGGACTGCTACGTGGACTGCTACATGGACATCCTTTTAAGGCAATGTGACGTCCTTTTAAGGCACACTGCCGTGCACTGCCAGTGTCTTAAAAGGACGTCACATTGCCTTAAAAGGATGTCCACGTAGCAGTCTACGTTGTCGTGCAAATCTAAAAGTCTCTAATGTCTGTATGTCTGTGCATCTTTCCCACTCCCTTTTGTAATCTGTCAATTAATTTACTGCGTGTGTACATTGTTGGAATTTACCTTTATGTTATGAATGCATGTATAATTGTATATATGTCTATTCTGTCCACTTCACCCTTAACTTGTTTGAAACTTTGTATTGATAATTTATTCTTTAATATTTTGTCAATCTACAAGTACAACTGCATACACAATATGGTAACAATATAACTTGATGGACTCCCCTTTCCACCTCCCCCATTTTAAATTATTTATTTTTCTTATTTGTCTCTGTATATTTGTTTCTCAGAGTTCACTGTCTCAGATACTAGGGACTTTTAGATTTGCACGACGAGAACGTGGACTGCTACGTGGACTGCTACATGGACATCCTTTTAAGGCAATGTGACGTCCTTTTAAGGCACACTGCCGTGCACTGCCAGTGTCTTAAAGGGACGTCACATTGCCTTAAAAGGATGTCCACGTAGCAGTCTACGTTCTCGTCGTGCAAATCTAAAAGTCTCTAATGTCTGTATGTCTGTGCATCTTTCCCACTCCCTTTTGTAATCTGTCAATTAATTTACTGCGTGTGTACATTGTTGGAATTTACCTTTATGTTATGAATGCATGTATAATTGTATATATGTCTATTCTGTCTGTGCCTCTCTGTCTCTCTCTTTCTCTTTCTATCTCGTAATCTGTATATGTCACAGTCTCAATCTTGATCTTTTAAGCCTATATATATCTGTTGAATACATAAAGAATGTATGTGGTTTTAAGATGTAGATACAACTATCTTATCAATTACACTGGTTTGGCCACCTGAATGATGTACATTACATAATCACTACACTGTGTGGATTGAAGAGAGACTAGAGAGTTCAATGTTCAGAAAAAAGAAAAATCTTCATGAGGTTGAGCGAATGGTGTAGGCCTACATGTACGTGTCACTTGCAAGTTGTATTACAATTTACATACATTGTACACTGTACAGCTTGTATGTGAATGATTTTGTGCATGCGAAGTATGCTGAAAACTCAGTGAAAAGCCTGAAATAATCTATGGTTTTGAATATCCCTTATCAAATATGATTATCTCTGTTGTTGTTGTTTTCTTCAATGCATGTTACAGACCTTTATTACAGGCATGTACATGTAGTAGAATTGTTTATCGAAAATCAGTTCAGACTCCAGAGCAAAGAACATTTCAAACTTCAAAGGAAGAAAGTAGTGAATTGTTATCTGTAAGTGCTCTGTCTTTCTTCAACCAAAACCTCTTTTTATCTGCTCCCTCTTATTTTTTCCACCACTTCCTATATTCCTCAATTTACTCACTAGGCCTGACTTCATCAGCTCGAGTTTTCCAAATAACCCGCTATTTTCAAACTTGGGATATTATCCCGAAGCTCGGAATTGCGTCTTCACCAGACCCATATGCTCATCACAAACTAACTCGGTCGGGCGTAAATTAGCCCGCTATTTCCCAAATAGCGAGATATTTTGGAAACATGACGAAGATTTCTTAGGATATTTTCTCTACCAAATATCCCGCTAATTGCAACTGCGGGCTGATGAAGACGCAAATTAGCTGGATAATTTGTGATCGGGATAGTTAAAATAGCGGTTTATTTGGCAAACTTGAGCTGACGAAGACAGGCCTACTGACCTGAGCTTTAATACTGGTGTATTTCTGTATGGATTCAGTGTAATACATGTACATGTACAGGGTGTATGCAGACATTATGTTCAAGTGACCCTCAGATTGTATAGTGACATGGGAAATACTTGATAAGGTAATGAATTAACATTTTTTCTTCTCTAACTTCAACATATGATACAAGTGAGGGACAAACTCCAATCAGCCTTTTATTTCGTGGCGACACATTGACGGTCAGACATTGGCATCCAATTTTCCCCTCGATTTCCTTCAAATTTCAGCAAAGCCTCTAATCCTGATGAAGTTAAAGAGCGATTGTTTGCAATGATTCATACCAGTAGCGATCCATAGCTGGAGAAATTGAAACTGATGTTGCCCCGCTGTGAAAAGGCTGCTAGACTATGATTATAACCATGCAATCCACTTATGATGGTAGAAACTGTAGCAAATCTTGGTCTTGTTACACACTGCTCATATGGTTTTCATTCATCAAGCTTGGATAGTCTCATAATATAGATGTAATGGTTCAGAGTGTTCTCATTACATTTTTTCACACATAACATTTCAGCGTCTCTTTTTAATAGTGACATTAAAAAATCTTTTTATCTAGAGTTTTAGGAATTACACATTGGACAGTATGTACATGTACAGTATGAGCAAACAGAACAGCAATCACAGATAATTTTGAGTCCATTTCTAATGCAGTAAACTGGGCTTTTCATGAATACGAACAATTTGATTGTACATAATCATTACAGTCTCTAAATTGGCAATGTGGTGTGAAATTTATAATCACCATTTTTGTGTGCACATGGGCAAGTTTTTGTTGAATAGTAATATTAATTTTCATTCACAGCTATTCCATTGCCTATACAAGTTTATTTTCTTTAAAACTGTAGGAGTTAAAAATAAGAATAACTGGTGCCAGTTTGAGAAGAAAAAGTGATTTATTTCAACCTTTTTGTTTAAAATACTGTAAACTGCTATGGATGAAAGAAATACACTGTAAATGTGTAAATAATTGGTAATGGACAAGGGAGACAGGAAGATAGACAACAAAAATGCTTGCACTCATTGCAGTTTCTGAAGATAAGTGTATATCGCATACATTTAAAAAAAAAAAAATTGTTCCTCTTCGTATTCCTCCCCATTTTCCTTTTCCCTGTTTCCCCTTTTTCCTGTTTCCCCTTTTTGTCATCTTCTTTTCCTCCTTATATTTATAACCAAGCTACACTGTATAGGCCTATAGCTTAACAACATGAAAATAGGATTGTTCCTCAATTCAAGTGTCAAATTTACATCAACATAGTAAAGAGTAAACCTGGTACCGGTATTGATTCTGTTCTGTTCAATAATCAATACGATAGGAAACCAACACATTGCTAATTACTTCCTGTCTTCATTCTTAGGATTAGTCCAGTCCCATGATACCTTTAATCCTATTGTCTGTCTAATCAGGAAATGGATTATCCAAAATGATTGAAGCCACTAGTCTGTTATAGAAGAAACTCATACCATCAATTATAGCCCCTTTGCACTACGTGTAGTTTGGCCAGGAGGGATTAGACCTCCCAGCATGGTCACTGACAGGTGGTTATCTCATCAACTAAGCTCTCAATTAACATATTAAGTAAAAGAGGATCATGGGGGACCAATGGGCACTGCTTAGGCATTGTTTTCTATAGTGCAGTGGGGCTTTAACGGAAAAGGGTCAATAAATTCTATCCCCAACCCCTCCCCTGATTTGTAGATTGTGAATGAATTTCCGAGATATATGTGGAACTGCATTTACATGTACATTCTAATAAATGGATACAGTTTATTCAATACTATTTAACTTGGTGTTACTTGATGTCCTGTTCATGTATATGTACATGTACTTAAAATCTTGACATGTACATGTACATAATCTTACAATGCTGTAGACAGGTCTTGATTTATAGGCCGGATCACTATACTCACCATGTTTTGAACTTTTGATGCCATGTACTGCTTTCCATTCTAATTCATGTCTTTTAATTTTTAATTTTATTTAACAGTATTTAAATTAGCCTTAAAGCCTTAAAATGCCATGCGCATAATTGATGATATTTAGAAAAGTAAATCTTCAATCCTCTATGTTTTATACAAAATAAGGAATAACAGATCTGTATGGAAACCTCTAGAGCTCTCAAGCTCTCCCTCTCTTGCCCCCTCCCTTTCTTTCTCCCTTCTCCCTTTCTTTTTCTCAACGCTGATCGTCTCTCTTTGTGATTTTCGACATGGTGTATAGTTTGATTGATCTATCCCTTGAAATGAAGTCCCTCTATGGTTTAACCCAGACACAGTCCAGTCAACCATGTCATACATGTAGATGGTGCTCCTTATTGTGACAAGTTGACTGTATGAACACACATCGTCATGAAATGGGAACTCAACTTCTATTCTCATTCAAATTTGAACAAAGCTATAGGATTTTCAGTCTAGTCTAAGAGAAATAGACCCAAAATGTTAATACTGTGTGGTGTATGCTTCATTTGTATACCCCATTGTGTTGTTTCCTGCCACAGTGCAAGCGAAGAAGGTGTCATAACATAAACAGCCATTTTCTGCTATGGAAAACTTTTGCTGATAATAAAAATGTAATGTTTTCACTAGTATCAGTGTTTTACACACAATTTTGTGTGATGATCAGACATTTATTTTAAATGTAATCATTTACAAATGTTGATCTATGATGTTTACAGACTTTATGTACAGTACGACACTTGAAAATTATAGGCAATAATGTATAACTAAGTCTGTTTTGAAAGACTAGCCTTACCCCTTGCATTCTTTTCTCACCACAGGGGTTCCCTCTCCAGAGTGCCTGCTGTGCACCCCTACCTCTACCCGTGAGTGGAACGAGCCAGTCTCTGCCTTTGTTACACACTGTGTGAGTGGCCGAGATAAGAGGCTTCCAAACTATCCCCTCAATAACAGGCTCAAGATGGGCTGTATATCCAAACCGGACATTAAAAAGGGACTATAAATTTGGATATTCCTCTATCTTTGCATGAACCTGATGCCTTATTTCATAATTTAGGTAAGTAACTAGTGACTATTCTATTAATAAATGTACTTCTTCGTTTTATGAATGCTCCATGAAATTATGATAAGATGTGTGTAAGAGATTGTGTGTGTATGTGATAAAGGGGTGCGATGGGGCATTTGTGAACTTGCATTAACAGGCATCAGTAGGGTGCGCATAATAGTGGTGCAGCTAGCAATATGTGATGAGAAGTTGGGATGATGTGTAAGAACATGGAGTTTTACTAGGACCTCCGGGTAGATGATCATACATGCATGCATGAAGATGGGAGAAACGATGAGATTCTGATGGTCGTTAAAGTGTTTCTCACATGCACTTGGACCAAGTTTTATGATCTTTCGTCTACATGTAGCAGTTAAACAAATAACGGGTTGCCTGATTTGCTTCCTAATAATTCTGGTTTCAAAGTGAATGACTGATAGAGCAGACATGTACATTGTTGTTTCTACATGGAGCTGCAGTCAACATGGTGATAATGTCCTTCAAACAATGCAGTATTGACACACTGATAAGGTGTTTGTCTTTCCTGAAATGAGTGTGTAAATGATTTGGTTTCTATCCTAAACATTCCAGTCAGATCAACAAGAAGGTTTAGTTCAGGAGTTAGCAGTAGTTTGTCTTGCCCCAGTGACAATGCAGTAGTGTATTTTTTCATGACATTATGATGTCCCATATATATATAATGTAGAGTTTCAAAGAATATAAGATTATTCATTTGAAAAGTCCCCATTTCCTTCTCCATTACCTTTTCAGCCTCCAAAATCTAATAAGAAAAAGAAAATTGAAGGACTTTCAGAACAAGCATGATGCGCTCTTGCTTGCTCTGTGAAGATGCCTTGTATAATATGTTGAACATATAACAATTATTGTAGGAAAAGAGAATAAGGGATCGTATGGAGAAAAAAAGAAGATCATTCACTTATTTTGACAAACAGAATGAATAATAAGAGGAGAGACAGACAAGATAAAAAGGAGGTTCAAATTGTCAGAGCAGGATACAAATTTAGTAAGATCATTACCTGTACCTGCACCAAAAACACACAAACTCTATCTTGAATTTTAAAAAATCAAACATGGTCATCTATGTTTAAAATTTGTATGACCCTTAAGATCGGGCATATACACAATGTAGGCCTATAAAGTACATGCAATATAAACTAATTTTGTGATTTTGATCTCCCTTTACCAATTCATTTAAGCCTATTGTAAAAAAAATTGTTGCATCAACAGCCCCTTTGAACTAAATTGTTTGGGAAAGATTGTGCTGGTCACTACAGGTCATATCACATGTAATTCAGTCTCAATAGCAAATTTGTTCTCTCTAAATTTGCTTTTCAAAAGTCCTTGCAAAACTGTTTGGGATTGTGTACAATTACAGGTTACTACTAGCCATGGACTTTGGCTTTATTGACTGTATGAGGGAATATGATAGGTGATCATCATCACAATTATAGTTTGTCTAGCAGTGCTTCTTATTATTAATGGCTTGCTTTTCAAAGCAGAGGTCATGAATGCAGTGTTACCTTCCTGGCTGCAGTTGTACGCTTCCCTCATGGTGGTGATACCATGACAATACTCGTTCACAAAAGACCCTCAGACCAGGGAACATATTTTTGCAAGATATTGGGCCTCGGAAGAAGTTGTGTGGTGACTCTAAATGATGATGATAAAACCCTGATAGGCCTACCTAGATATACATGGACATATTACTTCACTTTGCTCTTTATTGGAATTGATCCACTAATCTAGGAATTGTTCATTTTTTCATCTTAAATTCCACGTCTAGAACAGTTGTTCATATTATAGGGACACTGATTTTCCGTTTTAAAAAAAAGGCCTTTTCCGTTTCAGAAAATCAGCAATTCCGTTTCAGATGGGCTGAAAAACGGAAATTCCGTTTTGCCATAGACTTTGTACACATGAAAAAGCTGAAATTCCATTTACATAAGATTTGCATACAAACATGCTAGAGATCTAGACGAACATTTCAGTCTTGGTTGTCACGTCAGCGATCGATCGATTTTAGGCGCACATGCCAGCCCTTTTTCGAACTGTACATCAGCGTGTGTACAATCTCGCCGCACCTACCGCTCGCTGCTGGCGTGTATGTGCCTAGTATTACGTCTACGTAATACTAGGCGCACACGCCAGCCCCTTTACTAATATTGTGCTGAACTGTGCATGTGTACGGCAATCTCGCCTTACACTTTGCGGCCGCATGCGCGCCTAGCTGGCATAATAGGATCGAGGTTTGTGTCAAACAAAATGGCAGCGCCCTGTCTCCAAAGAATTTGACGAATATCGCTAAATATTCGGAGTTATTAACCATGATATTTCGCCCGATATTTTTTCACTGCATAACGAATGGCGAATCACAAAAATAGTGTAAGTTTTATGATTTTCTCCTTGAAAAAAGGGTTTTCCGCGATTTTCCGTTCGGAATTGCATTTTCCGTTTCAAATGGTCATTTCCGTGAATTCCGTCCGTTTTCCGTGATCGCGGAAAATCAGTGTCCCTAATATTAGAGACTTTGTGTTTTTCAGACATAATTCCCCTCGTATTATTGTAACATAAATTGTTTTTAATTTCATTTATTTTTCCACATTTCAGTTTAAAAGAACAACATGCAAATACAAAATAATGTACATACCGGTACATAATAAATTACAAAGGAATGCATATAATAACAAGAAAAACAATTAAGTGACTAAGGGGGAAATATGATGATAAACCAGTATGTGGAGGGGGAAAAACAAAAGAAATGTCGCTTTTTTTAGGGTTAATCCCCCAAATAATCATATCATACATGTACATACAAATGTGAATCTGATTATTATTATTATTATTTTTACAACTATTACATATTGGCCTGTTTTGAAGAACAAGGAAAAATGTGCTACTACAAGCATTACACATTGTTGGAAAGCTTTGAACTTCATATCAGGTACATGTATTAAAAGTGGAAGAATTCAACTGAAAAGCAAATTCAGACCTTGCAGTGTAATATATTTGCTCCCCAAAATGACCCTCACAATCAGTAAATGTACATTTTTTTGTAGGCCAACCTGTACACATGTACATGTATATTGGTTAAACTTGGACTTTGGAGCCAAATTCTTGTTTGACTCAGTCTCTATGCAGTGAACCTTTACACTCGCAGAATAGTAGACAGCATCAATCATGAAGTTACATTGTGTTACAACCAACCTGTATAGACTGCAAAGAAACCTCATTGTACCAAATACTGAAAAATGATGGAAAAGATGTTTTGAAACTGAATACGATCCCCTTTGGTGATCATTATCGTATTTGAATATGTGCTGGCCTGCAAAATTTACTTTTCTTTTCATTTCTTTTCAATCTATTCTACATGTATCTATCAATTGTGGGGGAGAGAATGATTAATTCATTATTTAGAATTGAATATTCAGCTGAGGGATTTATGCTGAGATATCATAGGGGGAAATGCATTGTGAAGAAGAGAAGCACTGTGAAATGCTCGGAAAGGATTTGACATATTAATGGATTTCATTTGTACATACAGTATGTACATGTAGATGTAGATAGCAGTTTGTAAAATCTCAAGAAAGGGTAGGCAACATTTTCATAATGTACAAATGACTTCCCTTTGGATTATGGGCCCATTATACATGTATGTATTGTAGATTATAACTGCTTTGAGAATTTTTGAAATGAAAATGATAATATTCTGTATTCTAAGATTCCCTGATACTAAACTCTCCCTAAAATCCCCTCTTAGTTTTTGTTAAGCCTAAGTTATTACTACTGCAGCTTTGCAGGATAGGCATGACTGAAAAAGAAAAATGAAATAAAAGAAAAATCCACACCACTCCATCTTAAAAAGAAGCCAATCAATAAAGTGGGACATCATCAATAATGTGTATAGAAAGGGCTTTCAAAGTCTTCTTGACTATGTAACTTACCCTCCATTAGAATCGTTTTAAGCCATCAATACTTGTTACTGCTCGCCTGCCACAGTGGTAAGGTAATAAAGGCAAAGGGGTAGTTAGTCATGTGCCGCTCGTATCGTGCTAATGGATAGGTGCTAGTGTGGGTGTCATTAAATTCATCGGATCCTCACTTGAAGGTATGTTTTAATTTCAAGTAATGTACTGTATACAGTTAACCACTAAATTATTCATATCCTTACTAGGTTTTGTACTTTTTTAAGTGTGTGGAAAATTTATTTTTGACATTATTAAAGTATTCAACAAAAGCCCTAATTCAACCAGTCCACCTTGCATTCTTGAGTTACGAAAAACATAAAATACATCAGATTTACCCGGTTCAAGGGCTATCAGAATGCAGCTGTTAATGTACAGGTGTAATTGCTTTTTTTTAAGGCCAAAAAAACCTAAATCACAAAGAATGTTATATATTTGAACAGTTGGTTAAACTTGAAATATTAAATAAAATTATATCTTGCTCAATCTAAATGTTCACTCAAAAGCACTCGAAACACAACAAGGTGTGAATAATACAATGTATTGTAAACATTTGTTAGTTGTCTGAGAACTTTGGACCCTACACTGTACATGCACTTGAACTTGAATAAATTATATGATAATCATTTAATCATAAGTAATGCACACAGTTAGACTGAAAGACAAATTCAGATTGCAAGTGCAATAGTTTGAAGGAAACCTCTTTACAGTGCATATTATCAAAATCTCAAATTCACATGAAATTTCCCATATTATCAAATACAAGAATGTACAGGTCCACATGGTACAAGCTTTACACAAGTTTGTAGGCCTACATGTCAATGTGTGTAAGTCATTGAATAATTTGCCAATTGAGATGCAGAATACATTTTTTATCTATTCGCCAATTTGCCGACAATTGTAGCCCATGTTCCTTTAATGCTCGATCCTACATGTACCTGTACATGTAGGCCTTCACTTAATGGATGTTAGTCACAAGTCATGATTGACCCTTACAAGTTACAATTTGATTGAGCTTGTATTGTTAGTTCTTACATCAATTGTCATAATTTGCTGACAAACATGTTAAACGGCATAAACGCTTGCTTTGTATCCTTATTCCTGATTTGATAGATGTGACAAGGGTTGGTTCTAAGCCCACCACAAGGATGTCTTCATCTCTCTCATTCCCATGGGCTGACCACTTTCAGGATGTCTAGGGATTTTTAAAAGGTTAAATTGCTGTTCTTCAAATTGGCAACAATAACATTTTTTCTTCTTAGAATGCAACATTGTTCTAATTATATGTAATATGTCTACACCCAATATACATGGGCATGAACTTTGTCAAAAAAGTTGCCAATTATGTTAGAAAATAATGATTTTGAACATCACAAGGTGTTGCCAATTGAACAATTTCATCTTTTATTTTCTTATCTAAAATTCCTGGCATCAAATGCAATATGGATTATGGTCATGTACATTGTAACAAAACTGGACTCTGGTGATGTAGAATTTCTGCCCTTTCTATTCATGCATCTGGTACATATTTTGTAGGGCTCCATATCGAAGGTAATAGAGCCAAACCACAAAATGTGGAATGACAGTCTCGTCTCTCTTCTCTCGGAAGGGTTGATACAGAGGGACCTGGTTCCCGTTGGCAATGGGTAAGGTTTAATAATGTCATCCAAAGAACACATGTTCATGTCATCGAACAACCATTATCACTATATAACAAGGGGAATTCTACTTTCACCAAAGAATACATGAGGATAGACTGTGTTCACATTCTCATCACTTTTGCGGCACGACTGCAACCCTCCCAATTAAAATCAATAGCTCTATTATTGAAGACTTTGCAATCAATGTTTGCATTATTGTTATGCAGCATTATCATTCAAGATGTCTCCAGTAGTTGTTTTTATAACTGTCTATCCCAGCCACAGACTGTTGGTTTAAGTTGTGACGGTTGTCAATGGACAATGATACAATAGAATGGTTAGATGCAGGCACATTTAATGACACAATTATGGTGGTTTAGATCTAATTATGTTACAAAGGAACCCAAGGAAAGAATAATTTAAAATGTCATGGGTAACAAATGAAATCGAATAAATGTACGCCATGTGACCATCAGGCTTTGTACAGTTGTAGAAACATGTAAAAGATAATAAAAAAGGCAGCCCTTGTAAAACAAATTATGTGACATGTAGCTACATGTATATCTCGTTAGAATTTATTTTTTTTAACCAATGCATGGCAAACCACACAATATGGTCAATTGTCGCGAAAGAGTTAATAGTGTCAGAACGATGGGTTTCTGTAAGTAAAAAGCAAATACCCTGGATTTTTCAATGATACTTGATTGAACTTTATTAGATCTTACATGTAGAGTGACAAATAACCATTTATGTACAAATTTGAAGGAAAATCCAGCCTTAATAGTATGTACATGTTTAGGATTGGGTTTTAGAATAGAAGTTACATGTACAGTGTACCTGACCTGTAATGCTTTGATTACTGTAAAACAAATTAATAATAACCATGAAGCTACAAGCCTACAACGTATTGTTGCCCCTGCGCAATCTTTAGAAGGCCTACTACATACATGTACATGTGCATGTCATATACAAATGTATGTACAGTACTGCGTTACCAATGAGCTTTCTTCTTTAAAAAAGTCCTCCCTACAAGTGGTGTACAAAAACTACAATATTATTGGTGATTGAGGATGAGTCCAGTACCCATTTTGTGAAAAGCTCTTTCATTTTGGTATCAATTTAACCTCCAGATGTCATCCAAATTTCTGAAAATTATCAGTCACCTTGAAATTGATGTCCCTCAACAGACAGGGTAATGATATACATGTATGCGTGTCTAGATAAACTCTAGACTGAACTGAAAGCCATCTGTTTGAATGCCACTAGTAACCATGTTAGAGTTAAATGATTGAATTATCATCTGAATGTTTTTTTAATGAATCGTGATGAAGCTCAAAGGTCTGTGCTCCAATCTGGTGATTGAGGCTATTCATGTGGGTTGATGAGGACGTGGGCTCCATTAAACCCCACATTCAGACTAACAGAATTCATATACTGTATATAATTGAATTGACATTTATTTCCATCACCGTGACAATATAAACGAAAGATAACAGATGGAATATCATAACAAATAACAATATCAAAATAACATATAAATTTACATTATAACATTCAAAATATAAAGAAAATATATAAGAAGAAACCATAGTACAAATGAAAAATGGTGCATCCGTAAAAGCCAATAAGGCTTCACACTTGAATGCATCAGGCGCACAAGTATAAATAACATATATATAAAAAAATATAAGAAGAAGAAGAAGAAGAAGAAGAAAAGAATATAAGAGAATAGTATTTGTACTAGCTGTACAATGTAGCTGCTGTACAATAAGTAATTAATTTTTTCCCTAGACTGAACGTCGACGTCAACATTTTATAACAATACATGTATTTACTGTTTTAGCATTGTTTTGAATGACAACTCAATAAAGAATCAGGATCCCACTCCAGTCTGAATGTTACATATCGTATACATGTAAATCATGTAACTGGTTGGGGCTTATCGTGAGCCCGCATTGATGATTGGCCAGCTATCATGTCAGTTGACGTAGAGCTACAAAACTAATTCCTTTATACAACGCTTCTAAAAATGTTATTGTTATCTAGTCTCTGTACATGTATGCCCCTTTTGCTACACCTGTATATGAGGATTTTTTATGCAACGTTTCTTTTCACAAGATTTGCATATATACTGCCTTCAGTCTGAACAGACTACATGTACATGTATGAAAAGTCTATCATCCATCTGATGGTGGAGGCTTTAGGTTGATGAGGACAAGGGCTCCATTACACATAATGAGTGTCTGGAGTAGAGAAAAATGAGTCATAATTTTGTAGCAGTCATAGAGTCTGGTAGCCATGGTGGTACTGGTGATGACACTGGTGATGCATTATTTTTTAGAGTATGCCTCTGTATGGGAAGAAGGTCACATTTTTAATTTATCAAATGAGGGTTAGCCACTCTTTCTGTTGCTGGTTTTTATTTTTTATGTATACCATTAAAACTCACTGACAGAAATACTTTTTTTTTTTTTATAAAGGGTTAAAAAAAAGGAATGTACTTTGGGGAGATTATTCCAAACTTCCACTTGAGTGTAATGTTCAGGGATGAAAATCAGGGAGATAATTCCTTATTATTACCAAGATATTTTTTTTTCTAGAAAGGTTTTTAGGTGAAAATAGATGATCAATATATCAATGGTAATGATTAGATACATGTGTACATCACATGTACTTGTAAATGTAGGTTTACCTTGATGATGATGATGATGATGATGAATTGATGATGGTAATAACAAATAATGGTAATAACATCTGATGGTGATGATGATGATGGTAATATTAGGCCTGTCTTCATCAGCTCGAGATTGCCAAATAACCCGCTATTTTAACTATCCCGATCGCAAATTATCCAGCTAATTTGCGTCTTCATCAGCCCGCACTTGCAATTAGCGGGATATTTGGTCGAAATAGTCATCCCAATATATTTTGGGCTAGTTTGTCCGGTGTGTCTTCACCAGCCAGAAGACTCGCACTATGCACGAACGCTGAGCAAAATATCTTGAGCTAATTTCTCAAGCTCGAGATTCATGAAACTCGAGCTGATGAAGACACACCTAATGACTGATGGTGGTGGTGATGATGATGTTGATGATGAAGATGGTGACGGCATGATGGAGATGATGATGATGGTGATTGATGAAGATGATGATGACGATTGACGATGATGATGATAATGATGATGAGGATGATGATGATGACGATGATGATAATGATGATGGCTGGCTGGAGAATGATAATGATTGATGACTGACTGTGAAGATACATGTAATGATGATCTTTATGATCTTTATAATGATCTCATAATTGAAGCTACTGCTACTGCTAATGCCAGCAACCAGTATGGTGAATGTGGTTAATGATGATGTGATCTGCAGAGAAGTGATGATTGAGATCGAGATGCTAGCAGTCAGTCTAATAGTGTACATGCATACCAATAAAATATTTGTGATAAAAAGACCAGTATTTTCACAATTTTCCCACATGTACAGTACGTTCATTTTGCAATTAATATGTACAACCTGCATGTGTACTGTATGACTTTAAGTTTTTGCACTCTGACATGTTATTGAAAAGCACCTTGTACATGTGCATGGCTCTGATCAAGGGCACCAACGTGTTACACATGAGGTGAATTTTAAAAGTCAATTATAGACTGTGGCAACAGTATTTTTGTAATCTGCAAACATTATGCAACACATAGCTAAAAAATCAGACCTTAACAAATTGCCGTTAAACAGAAATCAGTAGCCAAATATCACATCATCAAAAATGTTACGTACATAACTCGGTGTCCACTTCATGCTGATATTTCTCTTATAATTTAACTTTTTTTCTGACAAAGTACATTAGATGTTAAAACATATCGTAAACAAAACTTAAAACCATTGCCATATCAATTTTTTTCAATTTAGTTATTAGAATATGGCCAAAACAAATGTGGACACCGAGTTATGTACAGTACATCTTATTCTGTACATGCTTTCTCTTTGCCTTATCGTCAGATATGGTTTTGCATTAGTCTGATAACGACTTCAATTGAAGGAATGATGTGTTTCCTGAATGAAACATAATTTGCAATGTGTAAATAGTTTGTAAACTACTATTTCAGGACTGAATGTAAGATTTCTGTACTTAATCGTACATAACTGTGGACACCAAAAGTAAGTAGTTTTACATTCAAATAATAACTTCTTGTTCCTTAAATTCAATAAATGTTTGTTTAAATGAAAATGCAGAAAGGTGCAATTCATGCTGTAAGAAATAAATTGATTTATTTATGATAATTTATTAAAAAATTTTGATTGGTAGTAACGTACATAACTCGGTGTCTTTTCATAACGGTGTCTTAGTTATGTACATGACATGAAAATGTTCAAACTGCAATATTTTGTAATATTCTTCTCACCAAATCAGACATGTGTATGTCTTATACATTTTTTACTACCTTACCATGACAAATAACTAAATAGTAAATATAGGTGGTCTTATTGAAAAAACAAAACATGGTGTACAGTACATACATAACTGCCACGTACATACACCTGTAACTCGGTGTCCACATTCATTGTTGATTAAATAACACATACAAGTTAAAATGGGGAATCCAATGTTATCAGTGCTCTACATTCACCTACATGTATATATACACCATTACATTATCATTTTGAAAGAATACAATATGTTTTTGTATAGATTCTGTTGCACTGGTATGTACATAACTGCAGGACACCAACAATTTTCCATTTAAAGAAATCTAAATATTTTTAAAACCAAGACCCAGAATGAAATGATCTGATTGGAAATCAAAGATTAAGTGAAACTAAACATTATAACATTGCAAGCTTGTAAATGAATCGATTTTTTATACACCATTCTTCAGTTAGTAAGCTTTGAAATTTGCAGGACACCAAAGTTATGTACATATCACAAAAATTGTATCATGTGTAAATGGAATAACAAAGTAAAATAATAGGAATTAACTCAACAGAAATGTTAATTATTACATACATGTAGAGTCTACATCAAGATTTAAAAAAAAAAAAGTTTTGCATCCCATTAGTAAAAATCGGGTAACCAATTATTGCATGTTTTGAATGTAACATTAAAAGTGCTGAAATGGGCCTTTTTTCACCATAAAGTTGCTCTAAAATATTTAATTTGAATTCAATGAAGCTGAAACCTTGTTTGGAGCTTCCCCCAATGGTACTTTCTAATATAAAAATGCTAATTTGTGTCTGATTCTCATGGTTTTGGATAATTGAACAATTTCCCAGTGTTCAATCTAAGTGTACCCTTGATCTGAGCCATGCACACATGTATGTAGATCTACATTTAAGATTATAATCATGTACATGTATGCAGTCTTTAAAGATTATACCTAAAGCTGAATATTTATAAATATCGGGCCTACCCTACCATACCTTTGTGAATTACAGCCCAGCAATCTCACAAATCACTTTTATTTCGATAGCCTACATGTATGTTGCATGAGCTCTCATTTTATTTTTAATCTTGGTGAGTCACCAGGCATAATTCATCATCGCAGATGAAACGGTTGACTTGAGGGTAGCTAGTACCATTACCCAATTCATTGTCTAGCATGGTTGAGTGGGTGATAGCCTCTCAGCTTATGCCTCACCCCGCGTGGCAGATGGCAGCAAGTCGAGCCGCCTGTCAGCCGCGGCTTGTGAAGATGATGAGGCAAAAGCGTTAACCTGTGGAAGCACAGATTCTGATATGCAGTAGAGTGGAAGGATGAGGAAGTGTTGCTGGAAGTCTAGAGTAACAATGGCTGATTAGTATCATTTACATAATGTCTCACATTAAAGATAAACTGGTTTAGTTATTTCGTGCGATTGCATTGTGAAAGAAAATGTGGAAGTGATTGGGAGAGGACTTGTACATATACAGTAGGGCCTGCCTAAAGTATTGGTGTATACTACTGTGAGGTTTTGAATTCAACAACATGATCAGAAATTGGCCCAGTCTTGCTGAAACTCACATTCATCATGTCATGAAATAAAATTGACAAATGTCAGGAGTGGGATGGATCTGGGAATGCTTTGATTATACCACTGAACAATACATGTACATCATAGTCAGTGGCCAAGCAAATTCAATTAAATTTGTGTTCACATGTCACCCCTTCCCCCCAAACACACACATACTCAACTACTCATATTTGTACATGCGTGCAAGCATGCACAAAGCAGCGAAGAGATAGCGCGCTCGCATGTACAAAGCACTATAACGGTAGCGTGCATGCGGCCTTATGGAAGGATATGAGTTAAGATGGTTGATGAAACCATTGAATATCATAGCCAATTACCAGTCACAGTTTCACATCGATGAATTGTAGACCCTCAAAGATTCGATTCATTTCTTAATGTCTATGTCACTCCCTCCCCTCCCCTGTAATATCTGCGGGCCTACACTTTCCCCTCCCCACATTGGTTGGGTTCCATGCACAGGACACTTGAGGCATGCATCATCCAAGTGCCTCGTCATCATGTCATGACATCAAATTTACAAACGTCAGGAGTGGCATTGATTCTATTGATTCTGGATTTCAATTTCATGCACCCTCTGCCTGGCTCCGATATTGCCTCGTTCGATTCCTCCTTTCTATCACTTCAACTTTTCCTAGTCTGTAAGTGCAGGCCCAATGACCATTTGAAATGGGGCTAGCCAAGTACTGCACATACGTGTACAGGTACAGTAGGTCTACCTGTACTTGTCAAGATCCTGTCTGCACGACTCTGGACTTTGTGCAGGACAGGTGGTGCCGATGCAACATTTGCTCAGGTCCTCAACATTTTTGAGATTGTATTGTGGTCTAGTGGATAAGTCACCAGACTCACTGTAGATCACAAGGTACGAGGTTCAACCTCTGCTCGGTACTAACGTCCTTTGGCAAGACGTTAATCTACATTTTCCACTCTCTACCCAGGTGTAATAGGTACATGTACCTGGTATGTTTGAGCACTATAGTTACTTTGGCGGCTCAGCTGTAACCAGGCTAATAACGTGTAAGTGCCATGAACAATAATGCTAGATGGATATCAGCGCTATCTAAGTGGCCAGTATTATTATTGTCATTATAATTTTGTCAAAAGATACAGGGTTAAGGCTTGGATTAATGCTTACTTTGCTTATTTTAATTCCCTTTCATTAACTCATACTTTTCCTAGTGCAGTGACCATTTCCAATTTGATTAGATTAAGGAGGTGGGTAGGTCCAAATTCTGGAGTTGAAGTTTGTAATTCTGTACAAAAATATACACATTACAAATTATATTTTTGACAGTATAAAACAGAACCAAATCACAGCTTTTTGTTTGCTTGATATGTTTGGGGTGAGGGGGGCATGTCATATCATCTTGTAAACATTCATTTATACGGCCCAAAGGCAACATTTCGGGAACCAAGGTCCAAGTTGGTTCAGACCCTCTAGTGCATGTGTTTGACAGACAAGAGTGGTTTTGCCTCGGAGCCAATGTTCCAACCTCTTTCCTGGCCTAGCAACATTGACAGGGTTATAATTGCCTCAAGTCTATCCATATTTGAGTTAACTCCTGAAGAGGCACATTCAGCTGATTGATATTGCCAATTTGCCACAATGCTTCGTTTTGTTATATATGTAGCTCTAATCAGGCTGGCTCTAGCTCTAATGGTAAATTTGATGCTTGGGTGGAGGAAAAATCAAGGATATAAGCAAACATTAGATATGTGGCAGATATAGATTGGGAGATAAAAAATAATGAAGAGAAGCAATATGGATGAAGAGATAGGGAGAGAGAGAGAGAGAGAGAGGATGAGAGAGGGAGAGGAAGAGAAAGAGAGAGAGAGAGAGGGAGGTAAGAAAAGTAAGCGGAGAAAGAGAGAGAGAGAGAGGGGGTGATGGGGATATAATTATAGAGGGATGAATAGGGAGTAAAAGAGAGTGATAGGGATGGAGAGAGGAGAGAGAGAAAGAGAGAGAGAGATAGATAGATGGGAAAAAGCAAAAGAAAGAGTGTGTGAGAGAGAGAGAGAGAGAGAAAGGAATAGAGGGAGGAGCAATGAACGAGTGAGAGGGAGAAAGGAAGAGAATGCAGTTCAAGTCATTGATACTTGACAAGCGCGTAGAGGGTAACTGTATCAGGGCAAATATTGGTAACCTAAGCTGTGAAGTCAGGACCTTTTATTGATCAGGATCTCTAATGTCCGGCTCCGTGGCTGGGTATGGGATATCAATTCATTCCTGTGATCACAGATGCATGAATTTTAGGTTCTCAGTCGGTTTCATACATTTGTTCATTGGCAGCAGTAAGAAATGCGGGCAATTATAATATACATGTAAATGTTATCGCAAAAACATGTTGTTCCTATCAACGTTATAACTATTACATGAAACAAATTTAATGCAGAACCTGCATCCCGGAATGCCAGTTGATGCATGATTGCATATACATTATATTCAATTCATAAGATTTAAGCATAATGTATAATAATGAATTTAATCATAAATTTGATTTTATGGGCATTGGAAGGTGATGACCATTACACTTTACGAAAGAGTTTGGCCTTATACAGAAAGTACTTTTTTTTTGCAGAAAATATTTATTGGAGATAAAGGTGTTTTATTTCAGCAAAGTTGAGCGATGCCTAGCAATTTTGTTTTGGAAGGAACGAAAGCCCACCCCCCCCACCAGTTTCATTGAAAAATTACAAAGAAGTGTGAGTTATTTAGCTCTAAAAAATTAATAAGTCTGTATACAGCATAGTATAGCCCCAAAGAACTATTGTGGAATAAAAAGAGGATTAATGTTAGGATTGAATTTGAAGATACAGGATGCTTATCACTAAGAAACATGTGAATGAGCAAAATATATATTTTTTTTAATTGGTACATGTACCTGTAGTTCACCCCTTCCACAACCCCCTAGTTCTATTGAAACAAATAACAGTAATTTGAGTGATTGAGCTTTGAAGAGCTCTTGAAATATCATAAGCCTACACATACACGTAGTACAGGTTGAGTATATCCAAATTGAGCTCCTGTGAAATTCTTTTAATTTTATTTGACACTGCTCAGTGTAGTTGAAGATACAGGCTTTAAAGAAGAAGGTACCTATAATAATGGGTCTGCATTTAGCTGACATTTCTGCAGGTGATCGAATACAAGTACTTTCTGTGACTAGAAAAGTTGTTTTTCACGAATTCACGTGGGAGAGAGTGCACTTTTAGTGAGATAGGTGGGTGAATTCCCATGGGATGAACCGCATCATCAGTATTCCAGCATAGATCATCTACATGATTACACATGCACTCATTCAGGCATTAAAGGCGCAGCATTGCACGGGTAAGATGTAGCAAGAGCGATGGGGGTGCCATATTTAACATGCATTCACCAAGGCATAGATTGGAGCCATGTACATGTACATGTACATTGTATGGGTTATCTGTAGGGCTTACGTGGGATGTAGCAATATTGGGGTTGTAAAATGGAAATTTAAAGGGGTGGGTCAACAATAACTACTGGTACTTTGTTAGGGGCGGGGGTTCCCATATTGAAATCCATATGAAGCAGTACTGTGAGTACTCATAACAAATATAATTCAAGAGCTTCTGATGCTGATGAACCCGGTATGTAAATTAGACCGAGAAGGAATATATTCAGTTGGTTGGCATGATTGACAATGTGAAATAGAGTGGATGAAATTGAAGAGGTGGGTAAATTTACTTGTAGGAGGACGAGAGTATGGCTGAATGAAGAGATGATGCGTTTATCGATTGCCTTATTGGTGCATCATGGGGAGAAGTGGAGAACAGGGGGGTGTTTCACAAAGACTAAGAACAACTTTAAGTTGGAGTCAACTATGGCAGGCCGTTCATGTCACTGTTTTCTCTCACCATTATGATCTTTAGATAATAGTTTTTCCTTCAATAATGAATTATCAAAAAATTTGAATTCTGTAGATTGGTGACCATGATTTGTAAGTCCCTTGAGAGACCAATGCCAGTAAACGGGGAGAGAAAACAGTGGCATAAACGGCCTGGCATAGTTAAAGTCCAACTTAAAGTCGATCTAAGACCCCGTTCTCATTCACTTTGTTGGAGCGGTCTAACTAAGACCCGTTCCTCAGGAGCGGTTCTTAGGTGAGTGAGAACGGTCAAAGTGGTCCAGGAAGTGGACTTCTGGACCGCTCAGAAGACCACCTCGGGAGGTGGTCTTGAGGAACGGGTCTTATTAAGAGCGGTTTGGAGCGCTCTAACGTGCGAGTGTGAACGGAAGCGTACTTTGAACGGAAGTGGTCTAGCGAAACATATAGTACGGTACATACGCTTAGTATTCCGCGCGCGAAAAAATTTACCTGCTGACCTGAGCTGCCATAGCAACAAGACCACTTTGACTCGTGGAGCGGTTTGAGCCATAAAAAACTGCTCGGAGTGTGAACCCTCGCAAACCGTTCCTCAAGACCCGTTCCTCTGGAGCGGTCTAACTAAGACCACTTTCAAAGTGAGTGAGAACGGGGTCTTAGTCTTTGTGAAACACCCCCCTGGTTTGAAAGTAGAGATATTATGGATGTGAAAGGTAACTGCACATTGTACAATGCCGAGAGATGAATGCATTTTTGTTTTCATTTTCATTTCAAGTCAAAATTGTGTTTATAGTACAGTCAACTTAACTTTTTAAAACTTGGATTAATCATTGGACTGAGTTAAGTCAGGTTTATACCAGGCTTTTGAGAAGAAAAAAAAGGAGGTTAAAGATACTATGTTCCTTTTACAGCCAACATCAAATTCTGTAGAACTGTGCAGGAATTATGAATATGTCATGTTTGTGCTATCTGTGAAATTTAAACGTTAGCGGTGTCCTAGTATTCAAATTATGCAAGGAAACCCGTTTACTTGCTAGACTTCACTGTCAGACACTATTGAGTGACTGACTGGCTTTTTCTTCTTTGGTAATAACATACATAAAATGAGCTGTAAAGGGTACATGAGCATTTGTCTACATCAATAACCCACTTCTTGTAATGGCCAAAATTAAACTGATTGAATCTTTGCGCAGCATAAAACGTACGACCATTAGGTACAATGGTCTGAAAAATCAGACTATTACTTACTGGCTCTATAGCTCCTAAGTCGATTCGACAACTAATAGTCGTTATTTTCCCACATAAAGACATTTTCAAGCCCCCTTTTTTAGGGAAGTTCTAAATTAGTATTGTCTTTCAAATGCCGTTGAATTTAACCTTTTCATTTTTTTGGCCTGCAAATGGGACATAGTACCTTTAAAGGCTACATTTTTTTTTTTGGTGTAACTCATTGACAATACTCATTTACATGAAGCATACATTATAAATGTTAATAATTGGCAATCAAGTACCTGTAGGTAGGTCCTGTAACATATAAATTGTAAATTTACCTCAGAAAGTACAATTTTCTGATTTGAGCACAGGGAAAATGAAAGATTCAACTGCACATATTCCTGAAAGCTATGGGGCTGGGGCAGAGGGCTCATGGGATTGCCGCAGCTCATAGACAGGTCACGTGACCAGCTGTTCGGGTCAAGTACTATGTAGGGGTTGATTCAAAATCTGAAACTTTGATGTGCCATGTCAAAACATCAGTCACATGAATGTCAATTCAGATTACCGTGTTTTTGCTCTAATTTTGTTTTTCCCCCATTTTGATCACACTTTCATTTTTTATATGTCTCTTTCTACCTTACTTTCTTTCTACCTTTCTTTCTTTCTACCTTTCTTTCTTTTTATAGGTGTACAGGTGTAGGTCTACTTGTAGATGTGCATTGTATATGTACATGTATATCGCATCTTTTTGTCAGTCTGTCGATCTGTCTCTCGCTCTCTCTTTGTCTCTCTCCCTCTCTCCCTCTCTTTTCTCCCAAACCGTCTCATTCTCAGTTTCAGTCTTCACATATCAACATTTCCCTTGCTTCACTAGCCTACATTTTCCTCTCTCTCTCTCTCTCTTTCATGTCTCACCTTTCAATTTACAGCTCACATCTATAAGCTCTATCTTCCCCTTTATTTCTACAACTTTTACTAAATTGCACCTTACCCTTTTTAGTCTGGCATTTCCCTTCTCTCTCTCTCTCTCTCTCTCTCTCCCCTCCCTGCAGTCCCGCTCTTTCTTCCCTACTCCCACATTCTCTCAACCACCATATCACCCCCCTCTCTCTCTCTCTTTCTCTTTCTCCGAACTTTCTAAACTGTTAATCCCACACCAGACAGTCTGGTGACATTACTGTTTTTTCTGTGGAAAGCTAATGTTCCGCAAGGTGCAAATTTTCTCGCCTCTGCTTGAATTTCTCTCCGCTTAGAAGTAAATGAACCATGACAGTACAGACTTGTCTCTCGATGTGCACTATACTATATACGTTCTTATAATAATAATAAGGGTGGTTTGTTATATAGTGTACATGTCTGTCACGTTGTGACGCTCCTGGCGCTCCAACATTATTTCCCAGGTCATAACTGATGGCCAAATATATTAGCGCTCTGGCATATCAGGCACCCGTTTACATCTGGATGGAGAGTGGCAAAAGTAGATTAATTTCTTGCCAAAGGATGTTAGTGCCAGGATGGGATGCAAACCCTCAACCTTTGGATTAAGGATCAAGTGAAAGAACCACAATCACAATACCTCCACTTTGATGATTATACTGTCGAACCAGACACTTTTGCACACAAAATTTCTGAGGTGTTTAGATTTGCAAAAGTTTCAAGCAGCGGAGTCAACAAATAATAACTGACATTTATAACACCAAATTTTTCAAGTCATGAAAATTACTTTGGTTCATGGTTCATGTCTTGAAAGTTTGTAGTTTAACAGTACCCTAGAGAGAGAGAGAGTTCTTGTACATATTATACTCAAAATTAATTGCTCTAGAAATACTAGAATGCTTTTTTCAGATTTTATAGAGACTTTTCTGAAAGTTACAGAAAATAGCTGTACCTTATTTCTCATCAAACAATAAATAATTGCAAAATACATTTCAATTATTTTCCCTCATATTTTCTGTCTCCTTTTCCCTCCAGATGCTGAGATAATCATTCAAACTGACGGTCACCGCCGTATTCATCAAGACAGACTCGGCACCAGCTACACCGCCCTCTGGAGCCAGAACATACAAAATGGATACCGACGGTGCTCCCGAGAACCCTGATGATAATGGAGGCTTCCCTATCACTCCACAGCCCCAGGTGAGTGGGTCCTGTGTTCAAACCTCCCGTACATGCACTTATTCTTTTGGAGGCAGTTTGAAGAATACTTTTTGTTCACGAGATTCCTTCATAAAATCCATGCAGTAATGCTAGTTTGAAAAAACATAGGTACAGTATTGAGGAGCTTTCCAGAGATAAATTTTTGCCACTTCCGCATAGTTTTTTTGACAGGTTAGAGGGTGAATATCAGATGAAGGAGAATCAATGTCCTAATCCTATTTGTCTTTCACCCCTAGAGGATTCTTATAGAGCTTAGAAAATTTATTGCTTGTCACTGTTCATTTGATACATCTTGCTCTGATGCATATTGGGAGAAAGGTCACAGACATTCTAACGTTTATATTGATTATCAAGCAAGACTTTAGCTTTGAAAATTGGAAATAGTTTTTGTTGTGAGTGCATACATGTGTACCTGTTAAGCTTGTAATTCTTCACACAGAACCAAAGCACAAGAAGCAGCAAGAGCTCTAAGGGCAAGTACCGCGACCGTGACACCGATGAGGACAGCGAGCGTGGTCACAGGGGACGTCGTGGTCGTCGACATCGAAACCGAGAAGACGCTGAGAATGATGGAGAGAACAGGAGACATAGCAAGAGACATTCTCATGTAGAACGATCAGTAACCATAGCAACCCATGGAGCTACCACTGATGAGGACAGAGATGAGGTTTGTAGCAAGAGTTTAATTTTGTATCAAGTTTAAAGATGAAGTTGAGTTCTGGTCATGCAATAGCATTGTGAAAGAAACTATGTGGAAGCGATTGGAAAGGTTGATCCTGTACCACATGGATATTGGTGTATACTGTGAGGTCTTGGAATCATCAAAATGAGAAGAAATTGGCCCAGTATTACAAGTCATGTGCACATGCACATAGAAATGGGACTACATTGCATGAAAGTGTTGTCCACAACCCTTGGCTCTTACTGGTCATATTTTTAATATGAGGGCATTTGAAGAGCCTCCTTTTCTGGGGAAATTTCTTCTATGATACCCTTCCACACTAACAATAACATAATAACAGATCTCAGATTTTTTTCTTCTCACCTTTCCCAAAATCAATCTTCTCTTTAAGTTCCTTCTTTGACACTGCAGAGTTTTACCTCAATAGACCTTTGTTTGGCACATGCAATAGACCCTTTCAAAACGTTTATGGACGATTCATTCCTTCTTCCCTATTTGCCTTGGGATGAATCATTCAATTAAATTATATTTTTAATTAAATTAAAAAGTCAGAATGTCTGAGGCATAACTTGTTGTATTGTCTAGCAAGTGGAAGCTTTTGGCAAGCTTCAATTTTTTCCAAAGGCAACCATCGTAATATGCCTACATACCGGTGCATATATCTACAATGTAGGCCTATAGGTATAAATTGATATTTGTGAAGTAGTCCAAACATAGATTATCATGACGTGAGATCATTGTATAGGCCTACATGTTGGCCAGTTAATAATACCTCTCTACAGAGCCAGAAGGGTGTTAACTCTGTATTAAAATCTATGATATAATGCCCTTCTGGCTCCAAACAGACGATACATCAGTTGCAAACAAACATTTCAAGATTCATCTTGGGCCATATTAGAACAAGCATTATAAGCCTTCAAATACTCACTCTAGTATAATGAGGGCTCGAATCCATAATTGGGGTCCAGTGCACATAGGCTTCCCATTTTTCACTCTTGACCCCCCAAACTTAAGATTGAAACAGGAGCTCTATAGCGTGTCCACACACAAAACAATTTATCCCGAAACTCTATAACGAAACGTCGTATAAAGAATCATCGTATAAATTCCAGGGTGTCCACACACAAGAAACGTCGTATAAAGAATCATCGTATAAATTCCAGGGTGTCCACACACACAAGAAAGTAATCCCGAAACGCTACAGCGAAATAGTATAGGTGCGCAGTTTGCTACTGCGGTCATGAAATGGAAGCGGAAATGAGAGGTCGGGTCTCCTTTCGCGCGAGGTCACATTAAGCCCCGCCCAGTTATACCGTTCTAGTTCGACTGGTTATACTAGTTACGTCCACACACAACACATTCCGTGATTAGGCGTGATTAGACGTGATTCTTTATCGAGTTCTAGTTCGAAACGATGCCCAAACCCACGTTTCGTTATACGACGTTTCGTTATACGACGTATCGTTAGTAAGCGTCCACACACACAATTTCATTGAATAACTATCCCGACACGGGGCTAGTCATAAAAGCCCTAAAACAATGCAATCTGTACCATCTTCAGAAGAAAAAAAATTATAAAGTGGAGCACTGCCATGTGAGCAAACAATTGGAAGACAGTAAGGAACAGTCGTTCAAAAATATATCTGTAGCATAGAGTATTTAAGTCCTTGTTGTTGTTTTTATTTCCGAAATCAGATAAAGATATTATACATATTAAAATATACAAAATGAAATATTAATACATGTACATGTGTACATAGACAAAAATTGATGGAAAGCCCAATTCAGCAATGTTTATAGAATATTACTGTTCTTCCTTGGGGTCCTAAATGCACATTTACAGTACATGTACATGTAGGTGAAAACTGGCAGTCTAGTACCAGGTGAGAACCATATCTCATATTTGACCTTGTTTGACCTTTTAATGCCTATCCTGGGATCATTCCAGACTCCCCTTACAATCATTTCTCAGGGTCTCTTCTTCTTCCACACCAGCAGGTGCAATAGTCTATGAAATTTTATCCTTAGAGGCAACACATAGAAATACTTGGAGAAGTCTTTTATATCCTCTGAATGGGATTGGCGATGGATTTATGGTTATATCCATGTGTGGTGTTAAACGATTTCTCTCATTTTTAAGAGGAAATGATTCATGAAGAGTCGGTGAAGGAGGTTTAAGTTTTAAAAGAATGTCTTTTTTCAATCAACAATTGTGCAATATTTTAAAAAGTAAGATCTTTGCCCTCTCTTTCTATCGCTGCCATTTGCTTTGTCTGACTGTCTCTTTGTCTGCTTGTTGATGAACATTGTATCTCTCTCTCTCTCTCTCTTGATACATGCATCTCTCTTTCATTGTCCCCTTCCATACTTTCTCTTATCTTTGCCATGTTTTCTGATGACAAGAGTTGGTATTTCTCTCTTTCCCCGGAACACATCACATCACATTATCATCTACAAACCTGACACATCATTATCAACAAATTCACCATGGCATGTTCTCCATGCACGCTCGCATTCCGTCCTCTCCAGCCAGGCCTATTCTCCTTCCTCCCCTCACATCCCACACAAACTAAAGGCCCTGTTCACATGAGAGAAAACATTGTATAAAGACCATACTTGTGTAAAGAAAAGAATCAATAGACCTTTAACCATTTCTTTCCATATAATACACACAGTACATTGTTTGTGCATGTAGGAACTTATGTACAACAAAAAACAAGTTTTAATAGAGATGTGTCCAGTCTTTATTAACTGAATGTTGGCTCAGATTTCTTGCCATTGAAATGGCTGTCATTAAAGAGGCTCGAAATACACGGGGACCGATGGGCGATTCGCCCCCGTGAGATACAACATCACCTCCGTCAGATTGCTCACGGGGGCGATTGCAAAATTAAAAATCGCCCCCGTTAAATTAAAAAATAAAATTATCTTTTCTGTTATAACTTTCACACAATATTGAGTTTCAAACCTTAAATCAAAATGAGCTATGAAAGAAAGATTAGCATGCAGGATTTCTCGCATGAATTTATCGGTGTCTGGAGGCCGCCATAATGTAAACAAATGTGCGCTTATTTGCCGCAAGATGGCGCTATTATCGTCTATCTCCACATCTCTATGAGTATTACCGATACAAACAACGAAAGCTCGCAGTGCAGTGCAGCCGTCAGCGAGGGCTATACCGCACTGGTAGTATGGGAAAATGCTGACTTAAATAAATGATAATGATGAAATAGCAAAGAATTTAAGAGTATCATGGGTACCAATTCAATGGAAATTTGTTTAAAAAAAGAGCCCCCGTCATTACTAAAAGAGCCTCCGTGGAAAAAAAATTAATTCAAAGCTTGGTCATTAACCATTCGCAAAGGGTACAAATCATGAAAGCTTTTGGCTGTACAGTAATGTTCACATTGGGGATTGATTCTGAAACTTTAATGAGTTTTCATTCCAAATGATGATGAATCCGCTCCTTTTTATGTTCCATCATTAACAAAAACAAAAACAAAAACAAAAAAATTGTTGTATGTAAATGATGCAGATCTTGTAGAAAGAAATTGTTTGACTTCCCTTGTCTAAATGGGGATGGTCTTTGCAGCATCTTCCCTGGCCTGCAAACATCATCAATCATATATTAAGAGGGAGGGTCCTGGCAGCTTGTATGTTTTCTCAGAGGGAATGAACTGCGTTTTGTTATGACTAACAAACCGACCCAAGCAACTCATCATTCTCCTCAGGAAAAATAGACAACTAGATTGCACAAGCTCTAGTCAATATTAAACCTCCTTACCTTGTTGGGGTACTATGCAAGGTATACTCATGTATTGTAGGAATGTGGGACCCTGTCTGCACATAATGGGCTTGTTGAAAACTGGAAGAGGATGTTGAGAAATCACTTTAAATTAGTGTTTTTACATATTTACAAATGCAGAATCTAGTACAGTCAAACCTGTCTATAGCGACCGCCAAAGGGAAACACAAAAAGTGGTCTTTGTAGACAGGTGGTCTTTGTAGACAGGTGGTCTTTGTAGACAGGTTCCTTTAGTACACATTTCAATGAGAAACCATTTTCAAGGGAAGCAAAAAATGTGGTCTTTGTGGACAGGTGGTCTTTGTAGACAGGTGGTCACTAAAGCAGGTTTGACTGTACTTGCATGTACTTGAGGTATCTTTGAGAAGGGTCTGAAAAAAGAGAACTTGTGTATTGCAGCACTTCTCTGAAAAAACAGTGATTTTCATTGCCTGAGTTTAATGTGAGAAGGATACAAAAAATTGCCTATTTTCATTGCTTTGCTAGCCCATCTTGGTTGTAATGCCATTGTATTTCATTTTTATTTATGTGCCCCTATCTTATTTGTTTATGCATTTAATCTAATGTTTTCAGGCTCTTGTAAAAAGATGGCTCCCCCTTTCTTTGTTTTAATGGAATGAATAAGAATTCTACAGAGGCAAACTTTGCATTTCATTTTCCTTTTTTCCTCCAGACATCTTGTGAACTTTACAAAGCTTTTTTTGTAGCTTTCTGTTTGTGCGTGTTCTTATAATCTTGCACTGGCATTCTTGTAGATTAACACAAAGAATCATAGCTGTCCCTGAATATCTATGACCATGCAAACAAGCCCTTGAATTACAAGTGGGTTTGATAGGTTGTCACAAGGCATTGTTATCACAGTCACAGTCCCAAAGCAGCCTAAGGTTCATCCTCCCACATGGGGCTAGCATGGCCCAGGGGTCAAGAAAATGTTACACGGAGCTATTTATTGGCATCGTTGAGGTTCTTATTTATGCGAACGGGATATGTGAGAAGGCAGAGGGGAAGTTTGAAATACCAAGGGACAGATCCTCTACCAGCCTGCACAGGGAGTTTGAGAAATGTATTATCCAAATGCAGTTTGTAGGCCTTTTCTGACAGAGTTTAGCCTATATGTATATGAACATGTATTTAGATACCAATTTGAGAATAATTTCAGACTCACCTGTTGTCATAGTTTCCTTGAAAGTACAATGTACAGGTGTAACAGTGGTATAGATGTTGTAGCTCCAGACTTTAATTCAAAATATTTTGTTATTTATAACATCTTATCACTTAAAGAGAAGGTTGAGTTCTGGGAAGAGGTGAAAAATAATTTGTGAGCGTTATCGTTGTTATTATGCAAGTGTGGAAGAACATCAGATTAAAAATGTTCCCTGAAAAGCATGGCTCTTCAAATGCCTTAATATTCTAAATATGGCATGTAACAGCATAAAAATCGGGACGGATTTTTATTCCACATGTTCGTGTAGTCCCATATACATCTTTCTGTGTACAGTGCTTGTAACTTTACCAAGACTGGGCCAAATTTCTTATCATTTGGATGATTCCAGAACCTTGCAGTACACACCAATACTTATATGCTAGATGATCAACCTTTTCTGATCAATTCCACACTGTTTCTTTCACAATGCAATCGCATGACCAGAACTCAACTTTATCTTTAAAATGGGGGGCAGATGAGTGATACCTCAACCCCTGATGTTACAGGAATATTTTCCTCATAGATTTGATGACCAGTTGAAATTGTCACTCGTGAACTCTTTCTCTCTGTTTTCTCCATTTCTGTTTTTCCCTCTGTTCGTTTCTCAGAATTTCTCTTGCCTTTTAAAAAATCATGCTCCTCTCTTTCCTCCGCTCTCTCTCTCCCTCCCCTCCCCCTCTCTCTGTATTTCACAGTTCCTTTACCTAGCTACTTTTTCCATCCTCTTCCCTTTGAGCTCTCTACATGTATGTGTATCTCTAGTCTTAACTGTCTCTACCAATTGTATGAATAGCAAGTCTATCTCCATCCTCTCACCAACCTACCCTCCCCGTCTCGTCTCCGTCAGTAATTCATTAGCCGTCTCAGTCAGTTTGTTATCACTATGAGACAGATGGATGACAAAGGTCAAGTGAGGTCACCGTCATCTATCCCACAAATATTAGAAGCATTCATGCCACACTGTGTCTGCCTCACATACCCTGTGTTCACAATAGCAGAATTTACTGTGTAGCTATACAAGAATCATATATACTTTGTCTAGTGTGAACGTCCTATAACGAAGCGCATGTTTGAGCATTGTTTTGAACGAAAACTCAATAAAGAATCAGGGTCCCACCCACCCTAGTCTGAACATTGTATTGTATGTACATGTAAAGCGTATAACTGGGCGGAGCTTATCAAGAGTGCACACTGATGATTGGCTGGCCCTCATGTCAGTTGACTTCTTCAACAATTTTTTTTTGTTGTATGCGATGTTGTTTTCTGTAAGCCCCTTTTGCTACACAATGATTCTTTATATTGAGCATTTCTTTATACGAGTTTTGTATTAATTTCCTATAGTCTGAAGAAGCTACAGCAATAGCGAGTTAGTGAAAGTGATAGCATAGATTGAAGTCCTCTTCTCCTAATTGCATTGGGAATGTTTATGTCTAAATTTACATAGCTTTCATCCTCTCATATTAAGTTACTGACAGTCTTTTTCTTTCCAATCCATTTCACTCTTTGTTATTTGCGTGTACTGTACATGTAGGCCTACATGTTATTGACCTAATATTCCTATGGTTCCATTTCTGTGCAGTGCATTCACTGTAAATATTTATCATTATCTGACAGGTAAAAGCAAAACCTTCCGTCTTTGTGGGGGGGGGGTCGTCTCCATGCCCCCAACTTTTGCCAGTAAGCCAGGTTTTAACCAAATGATCGCTGTAGTAGGAAAGAATGGCCTAATATAACTTGGGTTTTTTTTTTTGTACTGGTTACATTCTGAATAGAATGACATACATGTATATGGTCAAAATTGAAAGTATATATTCTATGTGTGTTTACTGACATTAATCGTATTTTCTTTACACTTTCAGTGATTTTTTGCTCTAGGACAAATTGAATAGTAACTCAATTACTTTCAAAAATAAATGTATTAGTTTCCTATTATGCCAGGCATTGTGACCACTTCCAAGCACAATAGAAAATAACATTGAAATTACATGATTCTAGACTGTTTAACTGAATAGTCAATTATCATGGTAGAACTATTCCACTCTGAAAAGTTATTAGAATGGTTTTAGAATTAGAATAAGAATGGTTCATTGTACCTATAAATGTATTTCTATTTTTTGTGTTTTTCTTAGGTTATTGAGGTCCAGATTCTACCTCAAGATGACAACTGGGGAGACAACACCACGGCCATCACCGGCACATCGGACCGTTCGTCTGATGAAGATCTATCTCGCCTGGCCAGGAAAATGGATGCAAGGGTTGGCTTCGACTGCACACGTTACTTTGCCATTGTCCTTTTTGCCGTCTTATCTATTGTCGGTTTTGTGTCTCCAGTAGCGTTTGTGGTGCTACCAAGTCTTCTTTGGGAACCAGCCGAATGTGGCATCCACTGTGATGGACTCTTCATCAGCATGGCATTCAAGTTGCTCATCCTAGCGATCGGTAGCTGGGCACTGTTCTTCCGCAAACCCAGAGCAAACATGCCGCGAGTCTACCTCTTTCGTCTCATTATGATGGGGCTCATCTTCATTTTGCTTCTGGCGTACTGGCTCTTCTTCGTCATGCGCGTCGTGATGCGCAAAGAGACGAACTATGGAGGGATTGTCTCGTACGCTGGGTCGTTGACCGATGCCCTGCTCTTCATGCATTATGTAGCTGTAATTTTGTTTGAGTTGCGACACCTCCAGCCTAAATATATGCTGAAAGTTGTTCGCTCTCCAGATGGGATGAGTCACTACTACTCGATAGGTCAGCTAAGCATCCAGCGCTCAGCTGCTCATGTCCTGGAACACTATTCTCGTGACTTTCAAATTTACAATTCTCACCTACTCCGCGTGCCGACGACATCACGCGTGGCTCAGAAGCTAAGTAACTTTAAGTTTTATGATGTAGATGGTGGCGTTGGTAATGATAATGTTACTGGTCATTCGCGAGCCATTATGACCACTGCTGCACATCGGCGTGACCAGAGCCGAAACGAGAGGTTTTACGAAGAGCAGGAATATGACAGGCGTGTCAAAAAGCGCAAGGCAAGGTTGCTTGTTGCAGCTGAGGAAGCTTTCACGCACATCAAGCGTGTCCATGAAGACACGCATCCAGGCAACCATGCAATGGATCCAACGGAAGCGGCACAGTCCATCTTTCCATCGATAGCCCGCCCTCTGCAGAAGTACCTACGCATCACTCGGCAGCAGCCCAGATGGCCTATGGAAGCTGTGATGGATCATCTGGCTGTCTGTATCAGTTACAACCTGGCTCCACGATCCTTCCTGGAGACCTTCTTTCAGCCTGGTCCCAACATCCTGCTGTCAGAGCACCACCATAACCCTATCCAGGGTTGGGAACTGGTCTCAGACACCTTAGTAAACCGCCCTCTCAAGGAGGGCACAACCTTTCAACTCAGGCAGGGTGAGGTCCTGCTTCAGGTCTTTGTCATGAAGATACCACAATACAAGATCAGGGAAGAGGTCTTTGACTACAAGAAGAACCGCTTTGCATTGCGCCTTCAGTCAGAGACGTCAGTCTGATCTAAATCCTTGAAGATGCTGCTTAACAAACTAAGACAAGTTTCAGAATCACTTTGCTGTTTAGTGGAAGCTGTTGTTGCAGTAACAGTCATTGATATCTTCAGAGTGTTTCATCTGCATGTACAAGTCACAGGTTTCATTATGTCCTCGGAAGAGATGGCTACACCTTGGCCACTCCTCATCTTCAGTGTGTCTACATGTATGAGTGCTACCCTAGAGAATATTTATGGAAAAAGAACTGTATCACTCAGATACACTAGTGCATGTGGGAGCACTTATGTTTTGTTAGAAGATTGTGGACATACATGTACATGTAGACATGTCATACTTGAAAGGTACTTTCTACTTTTGCGAAAGGAAGAACATTCTGTTATTGTTAATCGTTAGGGTTGCCTGGGAATTTAACTTCTATACAATGATTTAAAGTAATGTATATGTACATCTACATCTACATGCATGAATGAAGTTCAGGGTTTTACTCTACAATGTCATGTTGCCTAGCTTCCATCCAAAATGTTTGATGCAGCATGGCCATATTTATTGGAGTTCATAGAACACCTTGTTCCTGTCAGATACCATCTCTGTATAAGTCCTGATAATGTACACTGTACAGTATGTATATCTGGTTCAAAACCACCAATAAGCCTCATTCAGATGTGACGCCGCAAAACTGATGGCGTAAAGTTTGATATGCTTCATGTTTCCGTATCTTATAACACAGAGCTCAGTGAATTTGTGCAGGACCTTTGTTGTGTGTAGTTTACCGTGGCATCTCTGAACAAGCCTTTAGTGAAAAATTACCAATGGATCAAATCAGTGAAAAGGGGATGTTGATTGCTCTTAGTTTAACATCATGATGTTGAACGGGGTTCTACTGGAGTTGAATCCTGGTTCTTAGGAGTTGGCTTTGGGTTTCTTGCTTTAGAAAACACTACAACCAAGAAACAAAATCTGTTGGCCTGTTGGTGGTTTTAAGCTGGCAGAAATTGGCAGTTCAAAGATTTGCCTTGTCTCATGCAAGGTTGCCTAAGGCACGTCTGTGAAGAATGATGAGGGTAGAACGATTCCTACTCAAGAAAACTGTGGGTTAACTTGGTAGAATACATACATGTGAGTTGACGGTGAAAAATAAATCTTGCTGGGCAATTAACACTATAATATATCAGAGCAAGATTTATGTAGGTCATCTATGAAAGAGGTCATTGAAAAGCGTCACAGGGAAACCAACTTCAGAGAATATGAAGGCTTTAATAAAGTCATGTTTATTGAAGCATTGTTTGAAATTAAAATGTGAAAATTTAGTATGAGTCTCAAACTATGGTAAAGTGTACAATTTTTTTTCTTCCTTTGAAATGATTTCATGGAAATATTATACAATGTTGTGGCCTAAAGGGCAGGTCTAGCCACTGAACATCCATTCAACAATGTATTGTTTCATCTTGCTGTTGCTGCATTACCTACTGTACATCACATGTTTAACTTATTATTCTGCAAGTATTGCTTAGTATTCCAACGACATGTATCAGAGCCACACTGTTGTCGAATAGTAAAGTGGGTAGTACTTTGTCACAATATTGTGTCAAAAATGAAAACTGAACATCTATCAGTAATAGTTTTCATTTAACCTTTCACAGAACTTTAGATACATGTATATGTAGCATACATTAGTGTATCATGTAGAACTAGGCTTAGAAGCACACATGTGTATGCATACAAGTCCACATGCAGCAATCAGGCAATCTTACATGAAGAAACAAGTAATCCATGTTGTAAAAAGCTAGATAGATGCCCTGCCTTCCTTCTTGTTGCTTCCTTTGTCTAAGTAGCAGGGGAATTCCTAAAACAATCAAGTTTTTATCAAGAATTCCCATGCTATAAAGGTTTCATTGTACATGTAATGACCTTCATCATAGCATTTATATGTATAAGATTGAGAGGCATGATGTTATCTTCAGCTGTATATATAGTTCATGACATGTTTATTCTCCATGCTGATTGGTCTGTGTGCACAAAATACCTTTCCGTCATCATCTGCTTCTATATTTAGGTCATGTTGACATTGCTAGTGTTTTTACAACCCTTATGTGTTATATCAATTCACTTCAACCTGACTTGGAGTCTGAGATCATGTTTAATTAAAGGAAAACTTAGAATTAAGACTTCCTTTGTTAAACTCGATTTTGGGGCAAAAGATGACATTTGAGTTCTGGTCAAGCAATTGCATTGTGAAAGTAACTGTGTGAAGCGATTGGAAAAGGTTGATCATGTAGCAGATAAGTATCGGGGTATATTATGTAGTTTGGAATCGTCAAAGTGAAAAGAAATTGGCCCAGCCTTGCTTGCTAGCAGTCACTTGCACTGTACACAGAAATTAGTATATATGGGACTACACAAACATGTCGCATGAAAGCATGGTCCACAACCCTTAGCTGGTAATTGTCATATTACGAATATGATGGCATTTGAAGATCTATCATTTTCAGGGGACATTTTTCTTCTCTGAAACTCTTCCACTCTTAACAATAAAAAGAATTTAAAAAGCTCATAAATTGTTTTCACCATTGCCAGAACTCACCTTTGTCTTTAAACCCAGCAACAGGTTAACATGTACAAGTAGAATGCAGGCCCTTATGTGAAGTATGTACTGGTGTAGTTTATAATGTACACATGTTATTGTGATGTTATCCATAACAAAAACTGAAGGAACATTGTGCAAGATTATTTGAAAATAATGTTTCTACATTGAAGCACTTAGTTGTGGAAAGCTTACCTGTAAGCTACTAGTAACTGCATAATTTATTGTACCACTGTTTCTTGTGTAAAGTACTGAATCATATCTTGATTATTATACCGATAGTACTCTATTGTGCCATGTGTATTCGTTACGCCCTCCGTCTCAAAATCATCTTGTCATATTTTGTATTCATGTTTAGAAAAAGAGAAATGGTGCAAACGTTGTCCTATTTTTGTGAACATTTTGAATCTTGATGTGTCATATCATATTGGTGTTTAAGTGGTCTTTTCAACTTCTACAATATGTATGTAAAATTGGAAAAGAAGATTTTGTTTTCTGGGTCTTGTCAATTGTTGTATAATTGTGTCTGTCTATGTAAGAGAGGATGTTTGCACAAGTTCAAAAATTAACTATTTACAGGGGAGTGGAGATATAGTTGTTATTGAAAATTCAAATTGTGGTGCTTGGACATGCATTGTATCTCTTGGTAGACTACAACCATGTGCACCATCTCCAGTCTTCAGCTGTACTTATTACCAAAAAATTCTAGATTACATTCACAGCATGACAATGCATATACATTTGGTAAATGAAGCCAACAAATAGCAAGAACTAGACCAGTCATGGTTTATTTATTTATTTATGACAATAAACCAACCATTCATCTTTATTACCTAAAATAACTATGCCTATTATTTTTTTTTATATTGCAAGGGTTTTACTTGTAATATAGGCATTGTGTTCGAGCTGTGTAAACATTTTCATTACATCATTATGATATTGTATTTGCCATGGTAGTGCAACAATGCAGTCTTCATTCTTCTCACTCTATTATTGTGGCATTGTTTTATACCTATTTTCATGTACATGTACCATATTCACATCGTGTTAATTGTATAAACTATAAATGTGCAAAATTCATCATGCCTGTACATATACAAACATTACTAGCTGGACTTTGTTTGCATAAATTATAAAAAGTGATAGTGTGCAAATTATTTTTATTTTCTTTTTTGTTATTTTGTTTTCAGGTATATAGTTGTTTATAATGTAGCTATTTGATCTTGCTGTAAATTGATTGGAAAATGAAAGAATTTACATGTTTTTGCTCACGTTGTTATTGCCCATTATATTTAAAAACAAACAATCAGTGATGTCACTTAGGTGTTTCATGTGTTAAACCTTTTTACTATGCCATTACAGCTTTTTTGCCTTTCAAAGAAATATGCCTTTATGGGATGAAAAATTAAAATTGACAAAATTTACGATGGAAATTATTATTAAAAGAATCTTGTTAATCTCCCAACACTTGTTGATATTACCCTGAATTTGATTACAACGGTATATTATATTAAACTATTTTATGATGTAGTATTCATGACAAATTTGAACACTGAAATAGACCCCGACATTGAAATTCAAAATTTCTTTCATTTATAGTATTCATATATGTTCCTTTACTTATTCAAGGGAGCTAGCAGGTATAAAAAGCAGATTCATGAAAGTTAAGACAACATGTGGTATCTTTAAAAGACTTTAGCTTGCCTTGTCTATATAGCATTTTACCATTTTAACGATTGTGCGTAGGTGCTGAAGCAAGTTTATCGTATTGGTAAAGTAGTTGTGCGTGAGCTGTCCCATCGTTTTAGTACCTCTTTAGAAGAACATATGACATGTATCGATGTAACATGTCTGTTTGGAGTCAGAAGGGTGTTCACTCTGTAAAATGGTACGAGTTCAAGGTTCCTCTTTAAATAATGCCTTTTATGAGAAAATGTCATGAAGAAATAAGCTTAGACTATATGGATCTGTCTCTGCTTTGACCAGGCCGTTATAGCCACATGTTTTTATAATACTCCTAGTATTTGTCCATAACTGTTCCTTTATACACTGAAACCTCTGTATAAAGACTCTCTAGGGAGTCGTAAAAGTTAGCTTTATAGACAGGTGGTCTTTATGTACAGGTTCCTGTAGTACATGTTCCAATGACTAACACTGTTCAAGGGAAACAGAAAGTGTGGTCTTTCTATACAGGTGGTCGCTATAGCAGGTTTCATTGTATTAAGAATAAGATCTAGTGAACTTAGTAAGATCTAGTGAACTTAGTAAGATCTAGTAAGATCATTAAAACATGTAGTGAATTTGATATGATTGTGCCATATCCAAATCTTCAAAACCCTGGTACACACTCTTCTGATTTTCTATATTTCCAAGCTTTTATGAGAGCTTCCAGACAATTAGATTATCAACCAAACTGTGCCACTGGTAGTCAGCATGTCATTTTAATTTTGATGTTGCTTTAATTTTTGTTTCTCTTTCCTATTCAATATTCTTATCAAATATATTTGGGCATGATAGTGAAAGAGAGTATGTAGGATTACCATTTCCCACCCCTCCTTCTTCTCATCAAACTATTTTGTTTCTATATTTTCTTCAATATTACAGTCTTGCTCTTGTTAAAGGGGATGTCAACCCTAATAATTAGCCAGTATTAATAAAAGCAGAACAACAAGAGAAAAGAAATAGTGAAAGTTTGAGCAATATCCGATTAAAAGTAGAAAAGTTATGGATTGTGAAAGTTGTCATCAGTGAAACACAAATTGACAACACTGTGTGACGTATCTTGAAGGGTCCTCTCCAATTCGCTCTGTTATAGAAATTTCATAAACCTTCATTTTCTTAGTTATTGATGACAGAAAAGATTTGTTTGATACAAGGGTTGTATAGAAACATATTTGCAATTATTATATTTAAGGTGCATGCATGATCAAACAATAGTAATTTCTGAATTTTCAAAGTACAGAGAGTGCCTCGCAAGATACGTCATAGAGTTGCCAATTTGTATTTGATTGCAACTTTAAAAAGGTCATGTTTCTTATTTTTAATCAGATTTTGCTCAAACTTTCACTGCCCTATTCCTCTCATTATTCTGATTCTTTTATAACCAACTTATTATCAGGGTGGACTTCCCCTTTTTCTTCATTTCTCTCTCTCTCTCTCTCTCTTGGTCAAACTCTCTCATTATCCGTGCCTCACTCTCCATGTCTCTTCTCCTCTCCTCGCAATTTATCCACACCATCCTCTTTCTGTACCATTTCTCTAAAATAGTGGTAGTTCAGTTTAATATACATGTACATGTAGATAACTCTGAATAACTGAATGTATCGAGACAGATACTGTACATGTAAATGCTGCAGCATTCACTTCCATTTTGTACAGACACCCATCCCATATTTATGATAATAGATATAGATACCTCTTCAAAGTAATTGTCAATAAAAGTTCATTTCCAACAATGTTGAATACGGTAAACCACGGTACTGAAAATTGATCATCCATTATTTTTAACTATTTGTATTATGTGATATAGGTTGACAAGAATCAGTAGTGTGTACTTTGTGACTAGGGTGGATCATAATAAGGTACTTAGACCAATCAAAGTTTTTGAAATTGTTAGTCATTTTATGCAATGATCATTGTGAGAATACAAAGATTTTGATATTCTGTATTCAATTATATTCAATCGGAACCGAATGCTGAATTGCAAGCTATTGTTACAATTATGTGAAACTGAAATTTGAATTGATTTTTTAAAATATGCATTGTTAAGTAAAAGTTTGTGACATCCATTAAATTTATTGAAAGGGCAAATGTATTTGTGTATCTAGAACATTGCTTCATTATGGTTGTTGAGAAGATGCCAATGAAAATGACTGGAGAGAATACTGTAAATGTTATAGAAAAGAAAAAGATTTAGATAGAATTTAGTGAGCTAGTTGGAGAGAGAAACAAGAGAGAGAGAGAGAGAGAGAGAGAAAGAAAGAGGAAGGAAGAGAGAAAGAAAAGGAGGAAGGACGAGAGAAAGAGAAAGGAAGAGAAATGAAGGACGAGAGAGAAAAAGAGGAAGGACGAGAGAGAGAGAGAGAAGAAGGAAGAGAAAGAGAGAAAGAGGAAGGAAACGAGAGAAAGGAAGGAAGAGAAAGGGAGAAAGAAATAATAATATTCCGCTTTTATATAGTGCTTAATACAATATCTCTATACAGTGCTTTACAGATATACAGAAAGAGGAAGAGAGAGAAAAAGAAGAAGAAAGAGAGAGGAAGGAAGAGATAAAGAGAAAAAGAGGAAGGGAGAGAAAGAGGAAGGAAGAGAGAAAGAGGAAGGAAGGAAGAGAGAGAGAGAGGGGGGGGGGGAGATTATTGGAGAGAAAGAACAAAGATAATGGTACAAGACCTTTATGACTACATCTCAGTTGGTAGGCATTATTTCATCAGTCATAGAGGCAAGTTTCTAAAAAAAGCCACAACATAATGTAGTGAAGGTAGCTATTAATTTTGCATCATTTGCAGGGCCCTGGACTGTTGAGAAAAAGTTTGAGAACCCTGGTTTTAGAGTATCCTGGAACCAGATAGAAACTCAATGCAACCACACAGTCACAAGTACATGTGAAAGAGGATACAGGAGACCAAGGTATTAGTGTACCATCACACTCTTTGTCATAGAATGATTTACGACGAAGATGGCAGGTAGAATAAATATACAACATCTGGGGTAGAATATAACCTATGCATGCACATGCAGTTGAATGAAATAATAGTCTACCTTTCAGCATCAAGAGATTTTCCACAATTTTTGTCTGATGGAAACGGCGACACGCAAATTATGCATTAACACTTTGGTTGCTTCCTTCAACTCTCTAGCTAGTTTGCCACATGTGGAATTTTCCCGGTGGGGTCACTCAGTATGACTTCCGGACCGCATGACTGTTACCAAAATCGCGGAAAAAGGGTTAAATTTCAAGCAATGTCCACGGACAAAATATTCCGAAATATAGAAAATAGGGGTGCACAGGTGTCCTCGAAATTGATAAATAGGGGTCAGGAAAAGGGAAAAGAGAAACCTGGAAGAAAAATTCTCGGAGCAGAGTCTTGTCCTTGAAATATTAATATGGTAAAATAGGGTAAATTTGCGAAAGTGTCCTTACAATCTTATAAATAGGGGTATTCCAAAGTACGATTTTGTCCTTGTTCTGACGTAAAAAAGGGGGTTAAATTTCACAAAATGTCCTTGAAATTGAGCGCAAAAGGGGGTTATTTGCATTTGTGGTAACGGTCATACGTGTCACCCTCTGCAGGGGAGTGACCCCACCGGGGGAATTTTGCACAAAAAAAAAAATCACAAATTTTGGGTCTTGATCAGCTCCAAGAAACCCTTTGAACACCGCTATAGATTATTATTGTTATTATTATTATTATTATTTTTTTATTTTTATTTTTTTATTTTTTTTTTATTTTTTTTTTTTGGGGGTTGCATGTCTAAAATGGAAAACACACTATTTTTTCATTTACTGCTTAGACTAGATTGCAGTGTATAATATAATTGATTTTAGATGGATTTTTTTTTTAATGGGAGTGGTTTAGAAATCAGGCTACCAGAGTGATTTCAGAGAGGAGGGATTGACCTCACATGACATGATTGTTTATAGGAATACCAAAATATGTCATCCAGTTTCCACTGCACACCAAACCATTTCATATGATACTGTGCACTCTGTGTAACAGGAATATAACAGAACTATTTCATGTGTAGTCATATGATTTCTAAGAACTACCAGGTACATGTGTATACTTGTACATTTTTGAGACTCTTAGTTATTTAAAGGAGACGACGATCTACTCGACACTTGAAAGATTCAAGCCAGTATTTCAGCAGATATTGATAAAATGGAGCCAAATCCTCTCCTTTTAATTCCTTTGAAAAAAAAACTGGACCATTTTGAAGACAAGATTCACATTGATTGTTTGTTTCAGTCAACTACTTACATCAAATCTGAATGCAATCAGCCTGATTTGTGCCAATTTACAGTAAATGTACCGCACAAAGGCCACATTGGACAACGGAATAAATAAAAGTGGGCCCAAAATGATCCAATGTGAGTTTTTTTCCCCCTCTCTTTCTCTTTCTCCCCCTTTTATTTTCTTTCTCCTTCTCCCCCTTTTCTTCTCTTTCTCCTTCTCCCCTTTTCTTCCTCAGACTTCTTCTTTAAATTGCTCTTCTACTTTTTTTCTCTCTTCTTCTTCTCTATTAAAAAACGATAACAAATAAATTAGAAAAAAAGTGAAAAACAACCTGAAACAAAAACTAAACAGAGAAATTACTTATATCTCCTTGCAATTTCTGTCAAAAATTTCAGGTCTGATTTTCAACAAAATTTGCGAGACACCTTTATTTTTTGGTCATTTAATTTTATTAAAATGATTTAAATTTTTCATAGAGATATATCTGCTATATCATTAGGTACATGTAGTGGCATGAAGAGACACATCTGGAACTCAAAAGTCTCAAATGCATAATTGCTGAAAATCCGTACTATATCACACAAAGATAGAACCACATCTAGAGGATAAGGATCTTGTAAATGTACTACTACGTTGATTAGACTTAATCAACTTCATTTACATATGTTAAATAAGAATTTTCAATTCACAAAAAACCCACTATAACTATTGTGCCTTCCGCATTCTGGATTCATCTTGTTGTGCCACTACATTTGGCTATAAGCTACATGTACCTAGGTTACATAGATATACTGTACATCAAGACACAGTTAATTGCTTCATTGAGGGAAAAGCAAATTAATTAATCAACTAACATGACTGAAATTCTTAAGATACATATCTGCAATTATTAATTTTATTATTATTACCATGATATACCATGATATAACATGATATACCATGATATACCATAATATACCATGATTACCGACCGTAATATACAAGCATTGCTTTTTAATAGGTTCCTCACATTCTACTTAATCTATCATATGAATTGAGAATCATTGAGACATGCTCATATATACTACATGTATTGCACAATTTTTTAAATTTTAAATGTATATCTATATTTCTGGTAAAATGTGGAACAAATAAAACTTGAAAACTTGAACTTGATGATTATTACTCTGCTAGCACCATTAGATTATTTTACACCAAACAACATTTTCATCACTATACAATATGCATACATGTATATGTTAGACAGCAATTAAAGATAGAAAGGTGTGATTGGTCCACAGCTTGTCACGTGATATCAATTGCGAGGAGTTTAATTAGCATATTTTACTCCTGGTCATTTTTTGATGGTTATATTGACTACATGGTCAAATGACGGAAGGCTGGACAGTTCAAGAAACAAACAAGGCACACTATCACAAATACCCTTGCATTCATGTAGGAAAGTGTAATTAAGGCTATCTAGTATAACAAATATTAACTGGAATGGCGTGTAATTTATATTCTTTGGACGGCAAGGGAGTTATATTTTACCTTGCGATCTTATTTTAAATTATATCTGAATGGCCGCGTACTTGAAAAGCAGCAAATCTCCAATGAGCTTGTTACAGGTTACACAAACTGTTGTGAAATACACCCTCAATAGTGATAATCTAGCTGTGGGGTCCAGTTTACCTGACACTTTCTGAAAAACCTACAGCAAATCTATGAAAACTTGTGTACTCGATCCAACACTTCATACTGTCATAGATATAAATAATCACAAGTACATGTACAGTACCTGTATTTTTTAAAAGGCTAGCTATCCATACTTCGTCATTGTAGATCATGTTTTCACAAATAGGGCCTACAGGTAAAAAGATATCTCAAGGACCACTACATGTGATTACATGTAATTTGCATTCAATTTACCCCACCTTTCATGAATATTTAGTTAAATATTCATTCATTTATTTATTCTGCTTCCTTTATGCAGGGTTGTCTCTTCAGTACATTTAACAAAACTGCTTGGTGCGAGAGCCCTATATTACATAATACAATTAAAATAAAAAGTAAAACAATGATAACAAATTAAAAAAAATAAAAAGTAAAATATTACATTACATAACAAAACAAAATAAGAACAATAATATAGACTGATAATGGAAACAAGTATATTACTCTTTTGATCACGATACACAATTCAGCTGAATATATACTGTTAAAATAAAGATAACAAAATACCACAAAGAGTCAGTATAATTTGTGACCCTTTTCCATTCCCCATTAGGATCTCAGCATATTATTTATGGCCTTAAAGCCCCACTGTACTACTTGTAGCTACTTGCTCCCTCTATATAGAAAACCATGCCTAAGCAGTGCCTGTTGGTCCCCCATGATCCTCTTGTTCTTATGTTAATTGAGAGCCGAGTTGATGAGATAACCACCTGTCCGCAGTGACCACGCTAATCCCTCTAATCCCTCCTGGCCAAACTAGTGCAGAGGGGCTTTAAGTAAATATAAGTCATACCCCACCCGCCAGGACAATCCTTTCATCATTTTGGAAACAAAATTTGTAGGTTAAAAGCTCAAATCACAATTTAAATTTAGCAGTTAAAAGTTAAAGACACAGTTTGCATTGTTTCTTGGGGGCAAGTTTTCACAGCATTTTGTGAACCCTGACAGCGTGGCGCACCTGACCTTTCGTGAATATGAGCCTATGAGGGTATGTTCTCAAACAGTTCTTGTAACTGATCCACCTTGAAGACCTGATATAACGAAGAAAGCCTATTCTTGTATGTATTTGTTACATGTACATAGGCAAGTCCCAGGCATTACACATACACAAATTGTACTTGTTCATTTTGTGGTCTATACAATGGAAAATTAAACATGACATCCAGAATTTGTTTGATATCATGTTAATAGCTCAAGTAGAGGTATGAAATCATTTAATAGTTCAACCAAAATCTGAGATGATATGGTAACATACAAGACAAACTACAAAATACATGTACATGTACAGTGGACTGGTAGGCTACAAGCTTTAGAGCAAGTCTTCAGTGAGTTACAGTAGAAGGCCTTGCGCTCATATGGGTTTTCATATGCCTTGTAAGACCACATCGCCTAGAAAAACGCTTCTGACATTCAGAACATTCAAAGGATCTTGTAGGTGAGCTACTACGCCCACTGGATGTGTTCAACGTATTAGAGGTTTGGGAAGAGTCTTTTGCTTTGCATGTTGGACGTCCATCATGCTGTCTTCTCATATGCCTAGCTAGCATATGTGGCTTCCTGAAACAAATTTGACATTCCTTGCACTGATAAGGTCCTACATGCCTGCTGTGCGTACCAACATGAGCATTGTAGTTGTTCTTATGATCGAACGTCTTGCCACATATAAAACACAAATAAGTCTCAGGTTCTTCCTCATGTGATCGTTCATGTTTGCGGAGATCATGTTTCCTAGCGAACATTTTCCCACATTTGCAACACTGGTGATTTTTTCGACCACTATGTGTTGCCAGATGCCGCAAAAGACCAGCCTTGGAAAGACATCTTACATGACATTCAGAACAAGGATATGGCTCGCTTCCTAAGTGTCTCATCATATGCTTTTTTAGATTATGCTTGGAATGGAACCTCTTGTCGCATTCATTGCACTCAAAAGGTTTTATGGCCGAGTGTGTTATCTTATGTACGTCAAGGGTTTCCTTTGAATAAAATCTCTTTCTACATTCAGAACATTCATATGGTTTCTCAGAGTGAATTCGCATATGTATACCAAGGTAGTAATGGGACAAAAATGTCTCTTTACAAATAAGACACGACTTCTTTCCTTTGTGTTTATTCATATGTGACTCCAATTCTGATGAGCTTTTGAACTTTGTGGGCATTCAGAACATCGATAAGGCATAGGTTGGATGTGTGTTATCATATGGTTTGTTAAACCAACCTTCAAACAAAATTTCTCATCACAATCTGTACATGGGTGTGGTCCCTGACCGGATGCCTTTGCCTTTTGCAGATGCTTATTAACATCAGACTTTCTATTAAATCTTCCTTTACATATATCACATTGGAAGAGCTTTTCCCCTGTATGTGTGCGGATGTGTCGATTAAGATCGCCCCGTGCAAAAAACTTTGCATCGCAATAGGTACACGGGAGTGTTGCCCTTTTATGTCTTAGCATATGCACTTTGAGATGCTTCTTTGAAACAAACTTCTTATCACAATGAGAGCATTGAAAGGGCCGTTCACCTGTGTGTATTCTCATATGAAGTTTGAGATCAGGCTCTGAAGTGAAATCCTTCTTACATTCACAGCATTGATAGATCTTGTCTCCTGTATGCTCTTTCATATGTTCTGTGAAACTCATCTTTGTTTTAAATTTCTTGTTGCACTCAGGACATTGATAAGAACTCTCATCACTGCATGTCTTCTGTTTATCAAGGTCCTTTTGAAAAGACACAGCACTGCCATCGTTAGAGCCTTGAGACTGTTGGGGACTCTTTGCTTCCAGGTGTACTTTTCTTTCATGAATCAAAAGTTCTCTTTTTCTTGAATATCGTTTACTGCATGAGGAGCATGGATAAGGTCTCTCGCCAGTATGTGTTCTCTCATGTCTCGTGAAATCACCCTTGGAATTCAGTTTCCTGTTACAATAAGAGCATTGGAAAGGTTCGTTACCTGAATGTCTTCTAAAATGCACTTTTAGGGCAGCCTTTTTGGTAAAACTTTTACCACATTCTGTGCATTTAAAGGGTTTTTCACCCGAGTGTGTTCTCTGGTGGTGAACTAGATGTTGCTTCATAGTAAATCTCATTCCACATTCACCACATTCAAATGGTTTCTCCCCATTGTGTAGTCTCATGTGCTTTCCTAGATAAGACTTTGATGTGAAAATCTTCTTGCAGACTGGACATTGAGTAGATATGTCTCCACAGCACGTCATCACATGAGATCTAAGATCAGATTCAACAGCAAATCTCTTCTTACACTTGGTGCAGTCATATCCCTGTTTTTCTGCAGAATCTTCATAACTGGTAGGAGGAGAATTTGTTGGATCATTCATGGATTCATCTAGCTCTCTATCACTCTGGCTACTGCTCTCCATGCTGGGTAGATCTTGGCTTGAGTCTTGAGAGGTGGCACAAATACCTTCTGAAGCGTGAAGCCATCCTGATTTGGAATCCTCATGATCTTTCCTCCCTGAATTTTCTCCTTCAGACTCTCCCTTGCTGTCATCCTCAAAACATGCATCCTCTGATAACTGGGCTTCTGATATCTTCTCCTGAAATTTTAAATCATCTGAAGCGTTTTTAGAGCTGCAACAAGCATCTGGTGGAAAAAGGAAGACATATGCAATAAAACAACTTATATACTGTATATCAAAAGCAGTTTGTAATTAGTGGGTGGTACAAATGACCCTAAACAGTGTATGTAAGTGCATCTGTTGTGATGGACATTCTACCTGTTTAACAATTTAATTCGTAATGGTGTGGCCACCATAGCGCATACACTAGGACAGCCTATACAGGCCATTTGTACTTGCCCAAGACGAAAATCCAATTGAACACCAATTGAATTTTCAATTGGTTTCAATTGGATCCAATTGGTTTTAATTGGTCTTAATAGGTTTTAACAGGTTTCAATGGGACTTTAATAGGACTTCAGTTGGTTTCAATTGGTTCACATTGGCCCTATTGGACCAATTGGCCTAGGCCCCATTAGACTGTAATGGGACCTCAATTGGCCCTATTTTGGACTTCAAATGGTCCAATTGAAACCAATTGAAAACCTTTTAAAGTCTAATGGGGCCGATTGGTCCAATTGAAATCCCATTAAAGTCTAATGGGGCCAATTGGTCCAATTGAAACCAATTGAAATCCTGATTAGAGTCAATTGGGGCCAATTGGTCCAATTGAAACCAATTGAAATCCCATTCAAGTCTCATGGGGTTTGGAAACACAGGAAAATAAATGGAAAACTTCAACAGTCTGTAGGAAAACCTTTCAAAATGATGCCTCCGGAACCATTTTGTAATATAAAGAAAACTTCCTGGATCCAGAAATATGTACGTACATGTATATGTACAGTATACATGTACATGTACATGTATATCATAGAAGTGGTCCTTGTATATACGTGTAGTGAGAGCTTGCTGTACCACAGAAATTACATACCTCTGCAAGTGTGCAAATAGAGTGCAGTTTTGATGGTTTATAAACATTCCACACAATTTGATTTTACAATCAAAGCCTGCACTTATTATCGCGCATGAACAGTGTATTGACCATTAGAAAAATTCGATTGATCTCTAATAGTTTCTGTTGGAGTCTATTGGTTTCTGTTGGACCCATAGAGACCATTCAAACCATCAGAAACCAATAGAAACCAATAGAACCCATATACATGTAAACCAATAGGACCAATGCTCAATAGAAACCAATAGAACCCATAAATATGTAAACCAATAGGACCAATGCTCAATAGAAACCAATTGGACCAATAGAAACCAATAGGACCAATAGGACCGATAGGACAGATAGAAACCAATAAGACCAATAGAACCCAATGGGACCAATAGAAACCAACAGGACCAATAGAAACCAATAGGACCAATAGGTCCAATAGAAACCAATAGAAACCAACAAATCCATGTATCTCATTCATTATTACTTTACTGTCTTCTCCTGACATTTCAAATCATCTGAAACGTTTTTAGAGCTGCAACAAGCATCTGGTGGAAAAAAAAAAGACATACCGGGTATGCAATAAAACAACTTTGTAATTAATAGTGGGTGGTAAAAATGATCCTAAACAGTTTATGTGTGTACATCTGTTTTGATGGACATGCTACAATGTACATGTACCTGTTTAACAATTTAATTCATAATGGTGTGGCCACCATAGCGCGTACACTACGACAGCCTACAGCATGCAGGCCATTTGGACTTGGTACAAATGATCTTTTTGCACATGCACAAATTGTAACTACAAACTGGCTAAATGATAACTGTTCTTTTTCCACTATTTTCTACATTTTAATTTGTAATACTGTAAAATTAAAGGGGACAAAATCTGTATTGCCCTTATTTTATACATGCAAGTCAAAAACAGAGCAATACCATGCCGATTTCAAAACCTGGAACTTCCTAGTTCCACCCCAACTATAAATGTACTTTTTTGGGGTAATATCTTAGAGTTGCCATTTTCTTGCCGCCTCTATTCCAATCTAATAAACTGACTATCCACTTACTTAACATTTCCAAAGGGGTTCTCTCTGCACATGTTATCCATTCAGGCCTACTGTACAGTACATGTGCCTAATTATAAAATATAAATTTCTCACCATCCTGTTGATGTGAAGTTTCTTCCATCTCTTCTTCTTTGAGAAGGTAAATCTCAAATCCACTTTCAATTTGAACTTTTCGCTGCTCCATCCTGCTGTTTACTGGTTCATCTGTATTGTATAAATAGTAATGATTAAAATATGTTACCGACTCTGCAGAATTAGGGATTCACTGCCAAATAAACCCCCTAACAACACAAAATGTCACTTGTACCGTAATAAATATTCTTTTAGGAGATGCAACATGAACAGTACGTTTGGAAATGGGTCAGGATGATGATACTCTCCCAATCCTAACCAGACCCCTTTGAGAACTATTCCTAGTCCAACCAATTAAAACCATCCCATAGCCATAGCATTACTTTTCAGTAGAACATACACCTACTGTACACTGGGTTCTAGGACACCTACCCCCTGGACATCCACCCCCCCCCCGATGACCACCCAGTCAACTACCCGACAACTACCCCCAGACAACTACCCCCTAGGATAGTTATCCGGGGGGAGTTGTCCTAGGGGGTAGTTGTCCAGTGGGTAGTTGTCCTAGGGGATAGTTGTCCTAGGGGGTAGTTGTCCGGGGGTAGTTGTCCTGGGGGGTAGTCCTCCTAGAGGGTGGTTGCCCTAGGGGGTAGTTGTCCTAGGGGGTAGTTGACTGGGGGTGGTTATCCGGGGGGTGGATGTCCAGGGGGTAGGTGTCCGGAGATACGCCTACACTGTACCCCCTCCCCCAGACTACATGTAAATATTATGACTATCTTTTGGAAAACCACTTCAAAGCAGAGACCTAAATGTAGTTGTGTGCATTCTTATGTGAAGCAGAAGCTGTTGCTTGGAAGAAAATACCTTGTTTACATCCAGTACACTGACAAATCTTCTCACCTGTGTGTATTCTAAGATGTCCTTTGAGACCAGACTCTGAAGTGAAATCCTTCTTACATTCACAGCATTGATAGATCTTGTCTCCTGTATGCTCTTTCATGTGTTGCGTGAAACTCATCATATTTTTAAATATCTTGTTGCACTTATGAAATTGATAAGAATCCGTATCCCTGCATGTCTTACGTTTATCAAGGTCCTTTGGAAAAGACACAGCACTGCCATTGTTAGAGCCTTGAGACTGTTTGGGACTCTTTGCTTCCAGGTGTACTTTTCTTTCATGAATCAAAAGTTCTCTTTTTCTTGAATATCGTTTACTGCATGAGGAGCATGGATAAGGTCTCTCACCAGTATGTGTTCTCTCATGTCTCGTGAAATCACCCTTGGAATTCAGTTTCCTGTTACAATAAGAGCATTGGAAAGGTTCGTTACCTGAATGTATTCTAAAATGCACTTTTAGAGCAGCCTTTTTGTTAAAACCTTTACTACATTCTGTGCATTTAAAGGGTTTTTCACCTGAGTGTGTTCTCTGGTGGTGAACTAGATGTTGCTTCATAGTAAATCTCATTCCACATTCACCACATTCAAATGGTTTCTCCCCATTGTGTAGTCTCATGTGCTTTCCTAGATAAGACTTTGATGTGAAAATCTTCTTGCAGACTGGACATTGAGTAGATATGTCTCCACAGCACGTCATCACATGAGATCTAAGATCAGATTCAACAGAAAATCTCTTCCTACACTTGGTGCAGTCATATCCCTGTTTTTCTGTAGAATCTTCATCACTGGTAGGAGGAGAATTTGTTGGATCATTCATGGATTCATCTAGCTCTCTATCACTCTGGCTACTGCTCCCCATGCTGGGTAGATCTTGGCTTGAGTCTTGAGAGATTGCAGAACTGCCTTTGAAAAAGGGAAGCTGTCCTACTTTGGAATCAGAAGGATCTGTCTCCTCAAACATTCCTTTGTCATCCTCTTCTTCGTTGAGAAGGTAAATCTCAAATCCATTCTCCTTTAGGACTTCATGCTGCTCCTCCATTATGCTTACACGATCATCTAAAAATACAATAAGAAACACAAAGTAACATTACCGACAAGTCATGAGTCAGGACTCAGTCGCAATTGATGGGTTCTTGAGGCAAATTAACTCCTGATCATCACAACGATATGAGAATTGTAAAAAGTACACATGACTTCCAGTCAGAGATATCAAACCACTTGTGTGTAAGCATACTGTACATCAGGTTGATAACTACCATCCCATTGAGACAGCATCCCTTTCTATAGCCTTGTATAGGCAAACTTTCACCCATGCACAAGAGCCTCACCCCAACAGTCTTTTGGAAGACAACCCCAGAGTATTGACCCTGAAAATACATTTAATTTGGACAATTACTCCCCCCCCCTCCACGCCAGACGCTTCTCAGAAAACCTACTCGGCCTATGGAAATATACGTATTGGAAGGGAGTCCTGGATTGATAATGTTACTGTCAGAGGGGGAGGTGGGAGGGAGGCTAATGACAAAAATTCAGTGGCGTCGAGTGCAAAATGAAAAGAACAAGGCAAAATTGAAATTTCATAGGGGAGGGGGCACAATTATAATATGAAAGATCATTGAAGACGAGGCGAGAATGATTAATCATTTGGGCACTAAAAATATGAAAATGGCATTTGTTAAGTGGGCTATATGGTCTGTGCAATTTTATTGATAATCATTGATTAAAAGAATACATAACTGCGCTGATGAACTAGCAAGCCTAAGCCCTCCCATAGAATTTAATCCCATAGAGACCATTCAAACCATCAAAAACCAATAGAAACCAATAGGACCAATGCTCAATAGAAACCTATTGGACCAATAGAAGCCAATTGGACCAATAGAACCCAATGGGACCAACAGAAACCAACAGGACCAATAGAAACCAATAGAAACCAACAAATCTATGTATCTCATTCATTATTACTTTACTGTCTTCTCCTGACATTTCAAATCATCTGAAGCGTTTTTAGAGCTGCAACAAGCATCTGGTGGAAAAAGGAAGACATACCGGGTATGCAATAAAACAACTTTAAGACAGATATCAAAAGCAGTTTGTAATTAAAAGTGGGTGGTACAAATGACCCTAAACAGTTTATGTGTGTACATCTGTTTTGATGGACATGCTACAATGTACATGTACCTGTTTAACAATTTAATTCATAATGGTGTGGCCACCATAGCGCGTACACTACGACAGCCTACAGCATGCAGGCCATTTGGACTTGGTACAATTGATCTTTTGCACATACACGAATTGTTACTACAAACTGGCTAAATGATAACTGTTCTTTTTCCACTATTTTCTACATTTTAATCGGTAATAATGTAAAATTAAAAGGGACAAAATCTGTATTGCCCTTATTTTATACATGTTCATGCAAGTCAAAAACAGAGCAATACCATGCCGATTTCTAAACCTGGAACTTCCTTGTTCCACCCCAACTATAAATGTACTTTTTGGGGTAATATCTAGTGTTGCCATTTTCTTGCTGCCTCTATTCCAATCTAATAAACTGACTATTCTCTCTGCACATGTTATCCATTAGGCCTACTGTACAGTACTGGTGCCTAATTATAAAATATAAATTTCTCACCATCCTGTTGAAGTGAAGTTTCTTCCATCTCTTCTTCTTTGAGAAGGTAAATCTCAAATCCACTTTCAATTTGAACTTTTGGCTGCTCCATCCTGCTGTTCACTGGTTCATCTGTGTTGTATAATTAGTAATGATTAAAATGTTACCGACTGTGCATAATTGGGGATTCACTGCCAAATAAACCCCCTAACAACACAATGCCACTTGTACCGAAATAAATATTCTTTTATGAGATGCAACATGAACAGTACGTTTGGAAATGGGTCAGGATGATGATACTCTCCCAATCCTAACCAGACCCCTTTGAGAACTATTCCTAGTCCAACCAATGAAAACCATCCCCATAGCCATAGCAGTACTTTTCAGTAGAACATACACCTACTGTACACTGGGTTCTAGGACACCTACCCCCTGCACATCCACAACCCCCCCCCGGATGACCACCCCAGTCAACTACACCTAGACAACTACCCCTGAAAACTACCCCTGACAACTACCCCCAGACAACTACCCCCTAGGATAGTTGTCCGGGGTAGTTATCCGGGGCTATCCTAGGGGTAGTTGTCCTAGGGGATAGTTGTCCTAGGGGGTAGTTGTCTGGGGGGGAGTTGTCCTGGGGGGTAGTCGTCCTAGAGGGTGGTTGCCCTAGGGGGTAGTTGTCCTAGGGGTAGTTGTCCTAGGGGGTAGTTGACTGGGGGTGGTAATCCGGGGTGGATGTCCAGGGGTAGGTGTCCGAGATATGCCTACACTGTACCCCCTCCCCCAGACTACATGTAAATATTATGACTATCTTTTGGAAAACCATTTCAAAGCAGTGACCTAAATGTAGTTGTGTGCATTCTTATGTGAAACAGAAGCTGTTGCTTGGAAGAAAATATCTTGTTCACATCCAGTACACTGACAAATCTTCTCACCTGTGTGTATTCTCAGATGTCCTTTGAGACCAGACTCTGAAGTGAAATCCTTCTTACATTCACAGCATTGATAGATCTTGTCTCCTGTATGCTCTTTCATGTGTTGCGTGAAACTCATCATATTTTTAAATATCTTGTTGCACTTATGAAATTGATAAGAATCAGTATCCCTGCATGCCTTACGTTTATCAAGGTCCTTTTGAAAAGACACAGCACTGCCATCGTTAGAGCCTTGGGACTGTTCGGGACTCTTTGCTTCCAGGTGTACTTTTCTTTCATGAATCAAAAGTTCTCTTTTTCTTGAATATCGTTTACTGCATGAGGAGCATGGATAAGGTCTCTCACCAGTATGTGTTCTCTCATGTCTCGTGAAATCACCCTTGGAATTCAGTTTCCTGTTACAATAAGAGCATTGGAAAGGTTCGTTACCTGAATGTATTCTAAAATGCACTTTTAGGGCAGCCTTTTTGTTATAACCTTTACCACATTCTGTACATTTAAAGGGTTTTTCACCCGAGTGTGTTCTCTGGTGGTGAACTAGATGTTGCTTCATAGTAAATCTCATTCCACATTCACCACATTCAAATGGTTTCTCCCCATTGTGTAGTCTCATGTGCTTTCCTAGATAAGACTTTGATGTGAAAATCTTCTTGCAGACTGGACATTCAGTAGATATGTCTCCACAGCACGTCATCACATGAGATCTAAGATCAGATTCAACAGAAAATTTCTTCCTACACTTGGTGCAGTCATATCCCTGTTTTTCTGTAGAATCTTCATAACTGGTAGGAGGAGAATTTGTTGGATCATTCATGGATTCATCTAGCTCTCTATCACTCTGGCTACTGCTCTCCATGATGGGTAGATCTTGGCTTGAGTCTTGAGAGATGGCAGAACTGCCTTTGAAAAAGGGAAGCTGTCCTACTTTGGAATCAGAAGGATCTGTCTCCTCAAACATTCCTTTGTCATCCTCTTCTTCGTTGAGAAGATAAATCTCAAATCCATTCTCCTTTAGGACTTCATGCTGCTCCTCCATTATGCTTACATGTACATGTACATGATCATCTAAAGATACAATAAGAAACACAAAGTAACATTACTGACAAGTCATAAGTCAGGACTCAGTCGCAATTGATGGGTTCTTGAGGCAAATTAACTCCTGATCATCACAACGGTATGAGAATTGTAAAAAGTACACATGACTTCCAGTCAGAGATATCAAACCACTTGTGTATATACTGTACATCAGGTTGATAACTACCATCCCATTGAGACAGCATCCCTTTCTATAGCCTTGTATCTAGGTAAACTTTCACCCATGCACAAGAGCCTCACCCCAACAGTCTTTTGGAAGACAACCCCACAGTATTGACCCTGAAAAAACATTTAATTTGGACAATTACTCCCTATCAAACTTCCCCTCAAACTTTAAGCTGCCCCCCCCCCCCTCCACGCCAGACGCTTCTCAGAAAACCTACTCTCCCTACGCAATGACCCTGTTGGTAGATATTGTCCGAGGGTGGGGGGCATTTGTCTCTTTCATTGCAGGGTTGCATGTGGTATCGTTGATGAATACAAGCCCATTTTTGTAATGTAAATCGCATGTTAGCTCAGTATCATCAGGAACATGTGGAAGGTATTAATTAGCAAATCGCTATCACTCTGGTATCAAACTTTTAATTTTTGTTGCTAAATTCTTGACCGATTTCTTAGAGCTTTGTATACTATAAGAAAGAATAGTCCACTAGTGAACTCAGTGTGTACGGTTCGTCAGGTACGGAAAGGCGTGATTACGAACGCATGTTAGGTTTGGTTCACATCACTTGATCTTCACTCACGGGCATGAGTGCAAATTATGGCTAGGTGATATATCATATTTCATGAGCAATGTGCATCTACATGTAATCATCACCTAGCCATTAACTAGGGCTAGGCTACCCCAATTCTACTTCTAGATCATATGTATTGCTATGTTCTTCATCTTCTCTATAATTGTCTTATCATTTAATATTTATTAAATGATTTAATTAGACTATTATTTCCCCATCCTTCTACCATATCTCCCTGAACTATTTTCCAGTATGCTATTCTGTTTTCATCCTTTCATCATCTGGATGATAGATCTACTCTTCATTTTCCTCATCATCTTTCTTCATGACTCTAACTTCTTAGACATACCATTATAAGCGTGCGTTATAGAATTAACACGCGTTTCTATGGGATGTCCACGGACGTCCGCTGCATGTGCCTAGCTGCTATGTGGTCAGGGGGAGGCGGGTAATACGGCCTATGGAAATATACGTGTTGGAAGGGAGTCCTGGATTGAAAATGTTACTGTCAGAGGGGGGTGGGGAGGGAGGCTAATGACAAAAATTCAGTGGCGTCGAGTGCAAAAATGAAAAGAACAAGGCAAAATTGAAATTTCATAGGGGAGGGGGCACAATTATAATATGAAAGATCATTGAAGACGAGGCGAGAATGATAAATCATTTGGGCACTAAAAATATGAAAATGGCATTTGTTAAGTGGGCTATATGGTCTGAGCAATTTTATTGATAATCATTGATTTAAAAAAATACATAACTGCCCTGATGAACTAGCAAGCCTAAGCCCTCCCAAAGAATTTAATCCCATAGAGACCATTCAAACCATCAAAAACCAATAAAAACCAATAGGACCAATGCTCAATAGAAACCAATTGGACCAATAGAAACCAATAGGACCAATAGAAACCAATAGGTCCAATAGAAACCAATAGAAACCAATAGAAACCAACAGATCTAGGTATCTGATGCATATTCATTATTACTTTACTGTCTTCTCCTGACATTTCAAATCATCTGAAGCGTTTTTAGAGCTGCAACAAGCATCTGGTGGAAAAAGGAAGACATATGCAATGAAACAACTTATAGATATCGAAAGCAGTTTGTAATCAATAGTGGGTGGTACAAATGACCCTAAACAGTTTATGTATGTACCAGTGGCGGATCCAGGGGGCCTCCCCTAGAAAAAAAACATGTAAAAACACCCTTTTGGGGGAAAAAAAGAAGATGGGCCCCCTCCCCTGGCGCTCAAGGGGGTGGTGGTGAATTTTTTTTCTTCAATTTTTGAAGGCAAAAAAACAAGAACGTCAATGACGTAGCGCTCATCCGCATCTCGCAACTTATGTGGTACACTTTTGAACTGGTCAAAAAATAAAATTTTGATGCCCTGGAAGGGACATAATTTCATTTAGCTGTACAAGATTTAATAGAAACTAAAGGAAATGGAATGAAAATTGGTTGAAAAATATATAGTTTTATGACAAGGAGGACTCGAACTTAGTAAGAGATTAATGTAAACATACTCACCTTTTATTATGATAAGAAAAGGACAGAGGTACATGTATAAATAGTCAGTAAATTGTCAACAGAAAAATATGGCAAAATAACAATTTTGTAAGGGACAAAAACAAATGCGTTCTGAACATTTAATTTTCAACCTCTCTTTTCTCCTCTTTTTAATCCACAAATCAAGTGTTTTCTGTGAGGGATCAAATTTGCAAATAATCATCCTAATATTTTGCACAAAACTTTAAAAATGAAATGAAGGAGAAGAAGCATTTTTGTTATTTTTGGAATAAATTTGAATAAATTACCATAATTAATCAATGGAGCAAAATCTCAAAATTCTGTGTAGAATTATAGTAAACCAAATTTAGCTCTACCAGATAAAGCAAACCAAATCAAAATCAGTCATCGGGCCGGATGAGCTAAATAAAATTGTACCCCTGAGCGAAAAATCGACCGGCACGATTTTCAAATTTTCAATTTTCGGAGGCAAAAAAAAAGAGAAAAGATCTTTACTGCACATGCACAAATTGTAACTACAACATGGCTGAATGTTTACTGTTCTTTTTCCACTATTTTCTACATTTTAATTTGTAATACTGTAAAATTAAAGGGGACAAAATCTGTATTGCCCTTATTTTATACAAGTATGCAAGTAAAAAACAGCTATAGAGCAATACCATGCTGATTTCAAAACCTGTAACTTCCTAGTTCCACCCCAACTATAAATGTACTCTTTTGGGGGTAATATCTTAGAGTTGCCATTTTCTTGCCTCCTCTATTCCAATCTAATAAACTAAATGATTATCCCTTTACTTAAACATTTCCAAAGGGGTTCTCTCTGCACATGTTATCCATTCAGGTCTACATGTGCCTAATTATAAAATATAAATTTCTCACCATCCTGTTGAAGTGAAGTTTCTTCCATCTCTTCTTCTTTGAGAAGGTAAATCTCCAATCCACTTTCAATTTGAACTTTTGGCTGCTCCATCCTGCTGTTCACTGGTTCATCTGTATTGTATAAATAGTAATAGTGTTACCGACTCTGCATAATTAGGGATTCACTGTCTAATAAACCCCCTAACAACACAAAATGCCACTTGTACCGTAATAAATATTCTTTTAGGAGATGCAACATGAACAGTACGTTTGGAAATGGGTCAGGATGATGATACTCTCCCAACCCTAACCAGACCCCTTTGAGAACTATTCCTAGTCCAACCAATTAAAACCATCCCCATAGCCATAGCATTACTTTTCAGTAGAACATACATGTACACCTACACTGGGTTCTAGGACACCTACCCTGGACATCCACCCCATCCCCCCGGATGACCACCCCAGTCAACTACACCCTAGGACAACTACCCCCGGAAACCTACCCCCAGACAACTACCCCCGGACAACTACCCCCTAGGATAGTTGTCCGGGGTAGTTATCGGGGTAGTTATCCGGGGGGAGTTGTCCTAGGGGTAGTTGTCCGGGGGGTAGTTGTCCTAGGGGTAGTTGTCCTGGGGGTAGTCGTCCTAGAGGGTGGTTGCCCTAGGGGGTAGTTGTCCTAGGGGGTAGTTGTCCTAGGGGATAGTTGACTGGGGGTGGTTATCCGGGGGGTGGATGTCCAGGGGGTAGGTGTCCGGAGATATGCCTACACTGTACCCCCTCCCCCAGACTACATGTAAATATTATGACTATCTTTTGGAAAACCATTTCAAAGCAGTGACCTAAATGTAGTTGTGTGCATTCTTATGTGAAACAGAAGCTGTTGCTTGGAAGAAAATATCTTTTTCACATCCAGTACACTGACAAATCTTCTCACCTGTGTGTATTCTCAGATGTCCTTTGAGACCAGACTCTGAAGTGAAATCCTTCTTACATTCACAGCATTGATAGATCTTGTCTCCTGTATGCTCTTTCATGTGTTGCGTGAAACTCATCATATTTTTAAATATCTTGTTGCACTTATGAAATTGATAAGAATCCGTATCCCTGCATGTCTTACGTTTATCAAGGTCCTTTTGAAAAGACACAGCACTGCCATCGTTAGAGCCTTGAGACTGTTCGGGACTCTTTGCTTCCAGGTGTACTTTTCTTTCATGAATCAAAAGTTCTCTTTTTCTTGAATATCGTTTACTGCATGAGGAGCATGGATAAGGTCTCTCGCCAGTATGTGTTCTCTCATGTCTCGTGAAATCACCCTTGGAATTCAGTTTCCTGTTACAATAAGAGCATTGGAAAGGTTCATTACCTGAATGTATTCTAAAATGCACTTTTAGGGCAGCTTTTTTGTTAAAACCTTTACCACATTCTGTGCATTTAAAGGGTTTTTCACCCGAGTGTGTTCTCTGGTGGTGAACTAGATGTTGCTTCATAGTAAATCTCATTCCACATTCACCACATTCAAATGGTTTCTCCCCATTGTGTAGTCTCATGTGCTTTCCTAGATAAGACTTTGATGTGAAAATCTTCTTGCAGACTGGACATTGAGTAGATATGTCTCCACAGCACGTCATCACATGAGATCTAAGATCAGATTCAACAGAAAATCTCTTCCTACACTTGGTGCAGTCATATCCCTGTTTTTCTGTAGAATCTTCATCACTGGTAGGAGGGGAATTTGTTGGATCATTCATGGGTTCATCTAGCTCTCTATCACTCTGGCTACTGCTCTCCATGATGGGTAGATCTTGGCTTGAGTCTTGAGAGATGGCAGAACTGCCTTCCAAAAAGGGAAGCTGTCCTACTTTGGAATCAGAAGGATCTGTCTCCTCAAACATTCCTTTGTCATCCTCTTCTTCGTTGAGAAGATAAATCTCAAATCCATTCTCCTTTAGGACTTCATGCTGCTCCTCCATTATGCTTACCTGATCATCTAAAAATTTACAAAAAGAAATAAAAGTAACATTACTGACAAGCCTTGGGTCAGGACTCAGTCGCAATTGATGGGTTCTTGGGGCAAATTCACTCCTAATCATCACAACGATATGAGAATTGTAAAAAGTACACATGACTTCCAGTCAGAGATATCAAACCACTTGTGTGTAAGCATACTGTACATCAGCCATCAGGGGCCCGTCTTACAAAGAGTTGATATCAATCGCAACTTATTTGCGATTGATATCAATCGCAACTATGTACATAAGAGATAGGAGACTGCAAACTTGCGATTGATTGAAGGACTTACGATTGATTCGGATCAATCGTAACTCTTTGTAAGACGGGGCCCATGTTGATAACTACCATCCCATTGAGACAGCGGGTCAATGTTGCTATTCATAAGGGCCGCTATTCATAATCAAAGAAGAGGGTTGGTATTCATAATAAGAGAAGAGGGTCGCTATTCATAATACAAAATCGGGGTCGATATTCATAAGGGTCCCTATTCATAATAATAGAAAAAGGTCGCTATTCAGGGTCGCTATTCATAATAGGAGAAGAGGGTCGCTATTCATAATACCAAATGAGGGTGGCTATTCTAATACAACGAGAGGGTCGCTATTCATAATACTAAATGAGGGTCGCTATTCATAATGCGGAATGAGGGTCGCTATTTATAAGGGTCATTATTCATAAGCGAAGAAGAGGGTCGCTATTCATAATACGAGAAGAGGTTCGCTATTCATAATAGGGGAAGAGGTTCACTATTCAGCTAGGGGAAGAGGTTCGCTATTCATAATAGGAGAAGAGGTTCACCATTCATAATACGAAATGAGGCTCGCTATTCATAAAAGGAGTAGGGGTCGCTATACATAAAACGAGAAGAGGGTCACTATTCATAATACAAAATGAGGGTCTCTATTCATAATAGGAGTAGAGGGTGGCTATTCATAATACGAAATGAGGCCGCTATTCATAATACACTGTACGAGGAGAGGGTCGACATTCATAATACGAAATGAGGGTCGCTATTCATAAAACGAAAAGAGGGTCGCTATTCATAATAGGAGTAGTAATCAAATATACCATGCACTGAGAGGCTCTAGTTGAAATTATGGATCGAGGTGGCAGGAATAGCACTATATTTCTGCCGCCGAGGAATCCATAATTTCACTGGTGGCTTGAAATAGTGCATGGTATATTTGCTTTATATTTTTCAAACCAACCTTAACTAAAAATAATAATAATAATAATAATAAATTAAGTAGAGCAGCTAGCAGCCACTGCATGCACGGTCACTGAAGAGTTCAGTGAGAGTTCAGCGCAGACCAAGGCGCAGACGACCGACCGGGCCGATACTGATAGCACATTGATCTTGATCGATCGCATATCTATGACGTCATCCATGGTATAGTCCCATGGTATAGTGCAAGACATCACGGTATAGTACTATTTTTCTTATCGGTAACATCATAGCAATAATATGTTTGGTCACATGATGCCATGTTGACCAATCACTGAACAGGATTCCATTCATCAAAAATATAGTGGTCGCTATTCATAATAGGAGAAGAGGTTCACTATTCATAATACGAAATGATCTGAGGCTCGCTATTCATAATGGAGTAGGGGTCGCTATACATAATACGAAATGAGGATCGCTATTCATAATACGAAATGAGGGTCGCTGTTCATAATACAAAATGAGGGTCGCTATTCATAATACGAAATGAGGGTCGCTATTCATAAAACGAGAAGAGGGTCGCTATTCATAATACAAAATGAGGGTCGCTATTAATAATAGGAGTAGAGGTTCACTATTCATAATACGAAATGATCTGAGGCTCGCTATTCATAATAGGAGTAGGGGTCGCTATACATAATACGAAATGAGGATCGCTATTCATAATACGAAATGAGGGTGCTATTCATAATCATAATATAGAGTTGGGGTCGATATTCATATAACAAAGGGAATTATTGGATGGAGGACACCCCCACAGCTATGGCGTAGCTGTGGGAGGGGCGACACATATTTTACCTTTTATCTTTGATAATTATATAAATACAAAAGAAGTATAACATAATGTTCCCTTGTTTTTTCCTTTTTTATTTTGGTTTGGCTATTTAAAGTAATTGATTCTTTATATTTCGTGTGTGAACCTTTATGCATGTATACAAACCAAAGCCAAACCAAAATAAAAAAAGAAAATACAAGGGAACATTATGTTTACTTCTTTTTGTCGTCACCACATGAGCGGGGGATGTATTTATATAATTATCAAAGATAAAAGGTAAAATATGTGTCGCCCCTCCCACAGCTACGGCATAGCTGTGGGGGTGGGGGGGGGGCATACCGTACCGACGATGGGGTGCGCGCGCAACCCACCGTTGGTACGTGTATTGTGCAGCAGTTTGCCGTGAATCCCGTGAGAAAGTGTATATTATAAATCTTCATTTTTAGGAAAAATACTCCCCAAAAGTTAAGAAAATTGACACGATCCAGGTAAGAAACATAACGACTTTTAAATCATGGCCATTATTTGAAGAAAACATGAATATTTACTTGATTTTAGGTCTGTTTTAGTAGGGTATCTCCACGCCGGAGTTATCACTTATCGGTCAAAGTATGGATATGATTGCGCATTAGCGCCGAAAATTGACACGAAACAGGCAAGAAACACAAGGACTTGTAAATCATGGCCATTATTTGAAGAAAACATGAATATTTACTTGATTTTAGGTATGTTTTAGTAGGGTATCTCCACGCCGGAGTTACGGGTCGAAGTCTGGATATGATTCTGAACTAGCGCATTGTGATTTTAATTCTTAGCTTTTCTCCTTCAATTTCTTCTGCTATCATTGCTTCCTTAGACCTTACGTTCAGATTAATTCAGATATTTATAGACGCTAATATCTATAAGAGTAAGAATCTAGACACTGCGAGAAAACGTGAATTCCCTACCAACAACGGCCTCACGTCATGCATCAGGCGCTTCTTACTATACTTCGACCCCTCGCCTGTCCATGCATGGCCTGCTTTAGCTTTAGGCCTAATAGCTTTACGGTCGCCAGCGCAGGTCGCCAGCGCAGGTCTCCGAGACCAAGGAGATACATCTCCTTGCCGAGACGTAGTACCGTACCCTGCCCAGTTACCGCCCCCGTTACCAGTGGCTTATTACACACAACGGCCGTCTTCCATCGCCCGAGTTTCTACGGTGCGCGATGAAGGCATGCAACTAACTTGCCTATGGCAGCATACACGTTGTAAGGAACATGTGCACGAAATATGGTACACTGTCGATCGTGCAATGAACGGGGATACGCGAATGACGTCAATGTGCAGCAGTGAGCATTGCGCTTATTTAGGTGTGAATCAAACTTTTTTTTAAACACCAAGTTCATGTTCAGAACGATCAGAAAAAATTGCAGTGGCAGATTTAATTTTTTAATAGATATATGAAAGTAAGAATTCCTGATGTGTTACCTGAGCAATTTTTTTGCGGAAATTATTATTTATAAAAAAGTTATCGAGGCTTGAACTGGGCCATGTCACCCTGTGATGCCCCTGCCCTATTTCCGCCCACCCATATTTGCACACGTATATTAGATAGCTTTCTGCTCACCCACCGGGCCGGCCACAGGGAACAGGCTTTGCAAAAAAGAGCGCAACATCCATTCAACCGGCCGAGTTTCTCCTGCGCGTAATACGCGCTTAATAGGCGCGTACTAATGATGACAAGCTCTTTATCGTATGTAGAACGAACAAATCTATACATATATCTATACCATACATAGATTCTACACAATACTATACGTATACAATAAAAACAATTAAGATTAAGATGAACTTCGGTTAATTTTTTCCCGTCGCCCTAACTCCTAAGTTGTTGTTGGGCAAGTTTTCGACAGCTTTCAATATTCCGAATAATCTCAAAGTTACTCACGTACCGAACACAAGAGTTTTTTCCGTACGTGTCGCTTAATTTAGAAATAAACAAATCTTTCGTCTATCGATCGATCGATCGTGCGCGCGTACGTTCTTACGCGATCAGCTAAAGAAAGTAGAGGAAAAGAGAAAAAGAATGGAGGAAATGATCACGAGAAAAAGAAATAACGAACGAATTGAGAAAGAAGAGAGAATGACAAGGTCGAAAAAAGGAGAACACAGACAGAAGATGATCATGAAATGCCAGCAGAAAACAGAGGCCAAACGAGAGACATGGAGGAGACTGAAGAAAGGGGACAAATGGCAGGACCGTAGCTAGGGAGGGGAAATTTCCAAGATTACACACCCATCCTCATAGACCTCCCAGGACGTCGATCAATTACATGTACAGGGTGCCCCCAAACATCAAACTCTGGCTACGGCCCTGACAAGTGGTACAGTGGGAGGGAAGCTTAATTAACCCAAAATAAAGGACAAAATTCTGAAAGAAAGAAGTTGAAAGAAATGAAAAAGAAAATGAAGAAGATCAAACAAAAAGCACTCAAGAAGAGCTTAAAGAAGAGGAAAGAGCAACAAAAAAATAAGAGGATGAGAAAAAGAGACAGGGGTAAGAGCACTTTTTTTTTCTCCCAATTCGTTAGAAAATATTTAGCAGCGATTCATCAAGCCGGTGAATAAGCGGGGGGAAATATTATCCTATTTTTTACTGTTTCTTTTTAAATCATGTGATATCACGAACATTTATAAATCACTTGTATGGAATTGAAAATAAGTCATGGTTTAATTTTATTTGGGGGGCTAGCGCCCGGCCCGCCTCCCCACCAGTACGACAGTGGATACAATGTGATCATTGTGACACCTTTATGAAACACCCCCCTGGATCCATTTGCACTATTTTGCATAGATTGAGGATGAAATATATGCTGCAGTAGATTTCAAATGCAAATTTTGTTAATTGTTGATGTTGTTTTTCAAATACTGCTAAAGTTATCTGTCTATAGTCACGATAGTCATTCACATTACGATTGTCAAAAAATTATAAAATTCAAGAATATGATGCAACTTTAATTTCTGTTCTAATTTTCAGCTTCCATGTCATCTTGAAAATAAGATTGTTTATAACTAATATTTTTGTTCTCTTTATAATTTAATTTTGGTGTAGTTGATCAAATATACATTTGCTACTAGTACACTACTACACGGTAAATTGCAGGTATCCAAGATGTATTTTTTTTCATTTGTATATCGTTATTGTATCAGTTAATTCAAACCCAAAGAATTAATATAGGCTACCTTTGTGGCGATAAAATTATTATGCCGTGTTTTTATCCCAATGGTTTTACGATATCATTATCATCATTACATGTATGTGCAACAAGACAGGGTGGTGCATCTATTGCGACCAAATACAGCGAGCTATTAGCTAGTGTTCTTGTCATTAATCCGATCATTTTGGTTTGAGCGAATAAATTTAGTAGCTTGTTCAGAAAAAGAAAATGTAATTTTATACTTGTATTTCCAATGTTACATACATTTTACTTGTATTTCTCTCACTTTTGCATTGGCAACTTGAAAGTATTTTTTTATCAACATGTTTCGCCGGTCAATTTAAACCTAATATTCATTAACAAAAAGATGTAAATGATGTTATTGAAATGAACACAAAAGCTTTCAGAAGAACATGAAAGTTTCGCATAAGCGAAGTTCATTTTGAAGAGAAGACCAAATCTGCAGCATCAGGAGGACGTCATGAATAATAAATTGTATACTATAGTTGACATATTTCTAATTGAGATGTGACGTTGCTTCTTGAATTGAGTATTGGATATGATCATCGAAATACTCTCTCCCTTTTGTTTTTGTATATTTATGTAATCCCTGATTTTCTTTCTGGACATTTTTTTTGAATCTATCATTCAATACTGGTTGACCATATACATGTGCTGTATAATAATTTCATTTAACAGAATGTGAAAATGTTAGGCTATACAAAAATGTGATCTTTTATTGAAAACAATTATCATCATTATTCTGAACATCAAATAATCTATGAAGAATGTTTTGCTTTTTTGTATTACTATTCGTTATAGGTGAAGAGAGTTAGTGTTGCGAAATGCAATCTGCAAGTGATTCGTTTTTCATTTCAGATTATGTAGTTAAAATGGTAATGTCTCTTTATTATAGATCTGTTTATTATCAGATGCAAAAATACAATATGCATGTCTTGTTATTTGATGTAATTTCATATTTTGATATGTGGCTAGAAATGTTGATATTCATTACAGATGCATGTAAAGCCAAATTGGAATTATATCAAGATATTTTGACTTGTTTTTCTTTTATTTTATGTAACTAAAATGGTGATACTCTTTATAAATGAAACAAAAGGGCATTGTGAAAATGACTTTGTGCATGTAAAAGAACATTCGACATGTATGTGACTTTTTCCTACATTTGGTTATACTCATTAATTTTTTTGATGAGCTTTAGGCCTACCTATATTGACATTTAAAATTTTTTTTTTAGATAAGACATTGTTTATTGAAAAATGTGCAAAAACCGTTAATTCAACAATAACAGTCTACAAATAAATAACATGTTTGAACACCTAATTCGAATGAGAGTATGAGTAACTTTAATGTTCGTTATGACATTATTTTAACAACATTTTAACATTCATTTTCCTTTGTACTAAAAAATATATACAGGGTGTTATGTTTTAAAGAGAATAGTGAGATGAGTGAAATGAAAAAAATATATAATGAATATATATAGTGAAATGAAAATATAATGAGTGAAATGAAACGAAAAAATATATATCTGAAAGAATATATTATGATGAATAGAAAGTGTTGCATGATTGATTGCAAGTGGTGAATAACAGTGAAATGGCATAATTAGTACAGAGTGCATTGAAATGAAAATAGGTCTATAATGAGTGAAACGAAAAAATATATATCTGAAAGAATATTATGATGAATAAAAAGTGCTGCATGATGAATAACAGTGAACTGGTATTATTAGTAGGCCTACAGAGGCAAAAGAAGAAAGAAAGAAAGAAATATCAATTATCAAACTAACATGTAGATCAAACTCTACTGTGAAGCAATTTTATTTGGCCTAACGTGTACCCGAGATGTTTCCTTTTTCTATAATTTTGATGCATTAGGGCGGGTCTAGGCGGTAATAGGCAAGGAAAATGCCTCACGCAGACGGCGTACTACGGACAATCGCGTACGATTTCAGGCGTAAGAATGGCATGGTTGGATTCGCTAGAATTTCGGCTACAAATCGATATACATTAGCGCCTCTATAATTCATTTTCAGAGAAGTTATCTGAGAAAAACTGCCTATCGGGTGGAACCGGGCATGCAGGGTACGGTACTAGTAGCATTGGCCGCGCGATGCTATTAATTGCGCTGCTGACGTCTGCTGTGACCTCGACCTGCATGTGCATTGAATTGATCATTGATTATAATTCTAAGAAATAACTTTGACTAACGACCCATGTTATAAAAATAAACCTTGACTGTAGCTTTACCTGACATCTTGTAAACGTTGTCCTTCCATTTTCTACAAGAACTTCAAAATCAGAGTTTTTATACCACTTCAGTTTAGATTTCTTGTCATTCTGTGGTTTAATTAAGATGTCTTTGAACAGGCAAATAAATTATGAATAATAAGCTTCAAAATATAGTAGACTTTGCTTTTGAAAACGCTTTTTGGTAGGGTAGAGTGGGGGTAGAGTGCTTGAACAACATTCCACGCTGTCTGCTGTAGCATGATTGACCTTAACTGGTGCAATCCTCAGTTCTTCCTTCGATCCTTCATTTCATTCTTGAAGTTGTTGTTCCTCTTCTTTTTCTTCTGATCTACTTTTTCTACTTTTTCTACTTCTTAATCATCATCTTATTTTTTGTCTCTTCTTTTTCTTTTCTTTTCTTTGTCAACTTCAAAGGTTCTTTTAATTGCACTTTCAAACAAAATCTATACTCAATATTAGATTATTTCGTTTAGTAATGGAAAGATCGACTATACGATTAAGTACTTGAACGTACATATCTACATGTACTGATGAAAAATGAAGGTAATACTGATCATTATATGTGGAAGCAATTAAATTCACTGTCAGAGTCCTCAGATGAAAAGAAGAGTCAAAATAATTTGAAGCACACTGATTCTCTCTCATATCTTCAACCTGTATGCTAGCTATTTTCCAAAATCAACTCATCACCAGATGCTTAATTTTTTTAAATCCCATTATATATATTGCGCCAACTATACATGAGTAACTTTTTTTCTCCTATATGTTTGATTTTCTTATAATGAACTTGTTCTATTTCTATACATAACATACATGTGACTCTGATCATCATTGTTAATATGGTGATCATTATATGATCATGATCGTGATCATCACAATTATCTGCTCTTCATATCACCATCATCATCATCATCACCCCATTATCTTCACCACCATCACCATCATTATCAGCAGCAGCAGCATCATTACTGTGACAATCATCATTCATCATTAACTTTTTAATCATCACCATCATACTCCAAGATTGTTTATATAAAATTCATCCCATTTTCATTCATTATCATTAAACAACATCATTCTTTCTTCTTCCTCCTCCTCCTCCTAATCCCCAATCCTCCTCAGCATCATATCTTCACTCATCATTAACACCTTTATAACATCTTCAAAATCATCTACCGGTACATATACATTCCTCATCATCATATTATGAAGTACACCAGTATATCATAAGAGCGAATCATCAAAGGCAATCATCAAAGGCCACATAAATGTAACATTACGAATGAAATTCTTAATATATCATCCCTCTCTCCAAATAAGGAGTCTATTTCTTTCTCTTAAAGGCATTGTTTAACAATGCCAAATCTGAAATGCATGGCCCTACGTGTTATCAGCGTCTGTGATATGGTGTAATATTGAAGCCCTAAAAAACATTACGCTTCAAAATTAACATGAAGTGCCTCAAAGAATTAAAAATCTTTGAGTGACCGGTTTTACCATACTCATTTTCCCCAGACCCCAATAGACTGTAGTGTTATAAAATCCGTTGGGAAAACAGTTTTTGAAATGTCGAATTCCAATCATAAATATCTTGTTAATCAGACGAGCGGTCGGCTTGTAAACGTCATGGGATTCCTGACTGACCTAAAGGTTTATAATTATGATTGCAGCACGAGTTAAATCCAGGATTTTGTCAGTTTAGATAGAATCTGAGATAAAGATACCCAATCCCTTTAAGAGCAACAAAAAGATCACATATTTTGTGTTACAATTATCTAGATTTATTTTATTATCTGAATAACATGGTTTTGAATAAAATATACACATATTTATTCTTAATTTTACAATCATACAGGCAAACCATGTCCCAAATATGCCTAGGCCTATAAATATTTTTGATAAAATTCTTAAAATTGAAATAATATAAGCAAAAAATATACGTAATTATCAAATGACCATATCAATACTTTTATGGAGAGTACAACCTATAATAATGACAATTTTTGACAAAGTAAAAGTAAAAGTAATCCCAGTATACGAAAGAGTACTGTATCAAATGTGTGTTTGACAGTATATACCGAGGTGAAAAATCATGAATGTTCATGATGGAAAACATATACCGGTAGAGCATGGATATATGAACTGTTGAACTTCATAAAACATTTACATTTGATATATTTCTAAATGTTAAACAAAAAATTGAATGGGAAGTTCTGAAGAAAAAAAATCAACAAAATATATTAATAAATACCTCCCCCCTCCCAAACAAACAAGTCAATAGGGCAGCAGATCACATGACACAACATAAACATAGTTCATTTTCACTTTATAGGGAAAGGTTGTTATGAGGAATATGAAAAAGTCGCTATCAGCAAGAATAATTTCTTTGCATTCTCATAATCATCATTTCTAAGAATTACAATTTGTAATAAATACAGAAATACATGCGTAATTCAAATCATTTACCGGTAGTGTTTTTTATTGAGTGACTCTTATCATAACTCCCGTAAGTATTGCACAAAGACACATTTGTACACATCAGCAGTGCCTCAAAACTATCATCAACTTTTAAACCTGTGCAGACTGGTTCAAACCAGATCAAACTGGAACCAGTTCAAACCTACTCAAAATACTGGTACATGTGGTATACTGTGTTGGAATATCCATTAATAGATCAAGTCTTACTATACAGGGATACATTCTAAATAAATCAACACACTAAAGGTTACATTTCTTTCAAGATCTACAAAGATTTAGTACTGCAATACACAACATATCCATATTTCTTTGAATGTTCAACTTCTAAAACAACGGATGTAAAGCAAGTTACTGAAATATAATGAAAAAAAGAAAAAAAAAATTGTGTACATGTACATGTAAATGTTGCCTTGATTCGAATTACGCATACCCGCCAACCTATATATTAAATACAGAATGTACTTTTTAACTATTCTCTCTTAGCCCTATACAAATATTCCCATCACCCTATTATATTGAATAATGTAAGGTATTGTAATTGCAAAACATGTTAACCTTTCGGGATACAAGTGTAAATTAAGCATTTTGATCTGTATCAAACCATCCCTGTAATACACCAGTTTGCAGAATTGTAGATATTAGGCAGAATAGATCATTAGATAGAACATATTAAACAAAGTATAATTTAAAGACATTTGAGTTCTGGGCCCCATTTAATGACAATCATAAATATCTTGATAGGCGATCGGCTTGTAAAAGTCATGGGATTCCTGACTGACCTAAAGGTTTATAATTATGATTGCAGCATGAGCTAACTCCAGAATCTGAGGCAATGTTACAGAGTCACTTTAAAGAGAAATCTTTTCATAAAATCAAAGCCATACAAAGCATGAAGGTGGCTCTCGCATGCAGCTGCACAACATGGCAGGAAGAAGAATGTCAATATAAAATGCTGGTCTGTGCATCTACATCAATTAAAAGATATTTCATTTTGACTAGCTTTGAGAAGAAATGCTTGTTGATACAAAAGAAACATTTCTGACAAAAAGAAGTCAGTGATGTTTACCATTAAACAATTTAGTAAACCATTAGAAAGAAAGAGAGTACATATATGGAGTTGATGATTTTGCTATCGTTATTTTCTCTTGTCCTTTTGTTCCTGTTTCCATGTTTCGATCTGAAGTTTGAGATCTGGATTTGATTGTACTTCTTCCATGGTCAGCGGTTTCCTGTTGAATGGGTCGATTTGATCACTAGAGATAGAGTAGCAAAAATAACAAAGAAAATGTTTATTGATTGTTAATAATTGTTATTGAGCTCGTCATGAAAGAAAAACATATTATTAGTGAAAAAAATAAAACTGACAATGACATGTTAAAAGAGGCAAACATGATAATGGCTAAGCTAAAAAAATTAGTATTAAAACAAAAATGGCTGGGTAAAAAGTACCATTTGAGGTAAACTTTTGGTACACATTCTTTACGCTGTATTCCCCCAAGATCTTTTATTTATGCCCTGCATTTGCCAGTAATTTGGTTTGGTCCTGTGACATTATGCTTTTTTTGTTGTGCAAAAGTTTGATCAATAAATCATCATTATCATCTTTTATTAAAGTCAGCATTATTCCTCTTACGAGGGGTTACTGACTTTAGCGCTCTGACACTCCCTCCCTCCCTCCACTTCTTATTGTCTCGATCATCATCCTCATTTAGAGCAACATATAGTGTTTTCTTTCTTCACCATATCTGTCCATGAAATCTTCAGTCTTCCTTTCCCTCTTATGCCATCCACCTCCAGATCCCATGCTCCTTTCACAGGTTCATCATCTTCCCTTCTCAACACATGACCCATCCATCTCAATCCACTTCTCTTTACCACTTCCACTACAGTTTCTTCCAGACCCAACCTTTCCATGAGCTCATTTGTGTTCTTTCTATTTTCAAACCTTACATCTTCTGTATCAATAAAGTGATGTTTAAACAAAATAAGCCATCACATTTTGTGACTGAATTGCAATTCATATCCCCATATGAAGAGTGATCTTGAACTTTTTTTCAAATCATGTATCTCTGTTTTTGTTCTGCTTCAACTCAGACAAACTTTGTATGAAGTTTTAAAGGCAGAGTATTTTACCGATATCACTACCACTGCTGTAATGTATTTTCGATTTGGCCCTCCTTCAGTGAAGGTAAACAGAGAGGGATTTCCAGTTCCTTTACCTAAGTATCATGTTTTTTTTTATTTAGGCACCTTGCATTTTACATTGTTTTTATATTGCCTGTTTTATCTACACTTCCTTCAAAACACCTTGCTAATTACTGTACATTATACTTCATGTAAGTTATCTACACGTTTTGTTTTATTACTCTACTTCAAACTTCAAATGTTTGGACTAACCTCAATAAATGCCTTGCTATCGTGGACCTATCGATGTTCATGTCTGAAGTGGGCAGGGTCACAGGGTCTTCCATAATGGTGAAGGTCAAGGGGTCAATGAACTCATCTGGAGCATCGGCAAACATCTCTTGTTCCATCTCATTTGTCTCACTCAGAGCCTTGGAGGGGAGGGGGAATAAAAATGACATGATACATGGGTATTATTTCAAATTATCATTAAAAGAGTTGGTGAATGGGAGACTTCAAAACAGCACCAGTCATGCATAAAGCTTAGCTAATTTTGGTGATTAGTATTGCTTTTAAGTTTCTTGTGTGTTGGTGTGGGTGACAGGAATTTGTTTTAATAATTTAGAATCCTTGTTATAAAAAAGTAAAAAAATCCCCATTGAAGTCTTACACATTCATGGGCATTCCCACAGGTAGTTACAAAAATACAAACACAAGTTGAGTTCTGGTCATGCCATTGCATTGTATAAGAAACTATCTTGAAGCAATCGGGTATGGTTGATTATGTAGTATATAAAAGAATACTGTGAGATTCGAAATGATCAAAATGAAAATAAGTTGACTAAATCTTGCTACAGTCAAAATGGGTAAATTGGACCTACACACACGTGGCACGAAATTTTGAGCCAATCTTTTGTTTTTGTAATATTTCAAATATGACTCAAGGGCATTTGAAGGGCACCCACAATTTTTTGTTTGTTTCAACTGTACCAGTATATCGAAAGTTGCTTCAGTTAAGCTGCAATACTTTTCACATTCAATGGATTAGTGTTAATTGGAACCATTACACTTCCACCTGCTCCATGTGTGTTGGTGCTGGGAGGGAAAAGCCTGGGCGGGAAACTGGAAAAAGGGGAATATCTACTAAGATTTGACCCCTACAAGTTTCAATGGCTTCATGCACACTGTCAAGGCTGTTCTACTGTGACAATAGAATCGAAAGTATGCTAAAATAAACAAAATCCATCGTCCATTTCACTTGCGTTTACAATCATTCAAGACAGTCCGATGCAAGTATGATCATTGTTACATCAAGAAGTGAATCGCTATCTTAATCAACTTCCCTCCGGTCCACTTGCGTGAAACACATTGATAAACACTTTACTTTGTTGGCTAGGATTTGTTGCCAATGGCATTGAAAGTACTATGTCCCATTTGCAGGCCAAAAAAATGAAAAAGTTTAAATTCCACAGGCATTTGAAAGATAATACTAAATTAGAAGTTCCCTCAAAACGAAAGGGCTTGAAAATGTGTTTTTCGGGGAAAATAACGACCGTTGGTTGTCGAATCGACTTTAGTGATTGCAATCATTTTAGTAATGATCTGATTTTCAGACCCTTAACCGAATGGTTGTACGTTTTGTGCTGCGCAAAGATTCAATCAGTCTAATTTTGGCCATTACAAGAAGTGGGTTATTGATGTAGACAAATGTTCATGTACCCTTTACAGCTCATTTTATATATGTTATTACCAAAGAAAAAAAAGAAGTCAATCAGTCACTCAATAGTGTCTGACAGTGAAGTCTAGAAAGTAAACGTGTTTCCTTGCAAATTTGAATACTAAGACACTGCTAACCTTAAAATTTCACAGATAGGACATACGTGTCATATTTATAATTCCTGCAAAGTTCTACAGAATTTGATGTTGGCTGCAAATGGGACATAGTACCCTTGAGGGAGTTACTAATAATTGATCCTGTCTCACCTTGACCTTCTCAGCAAACTGTCTCATCTTATCAATCATATCTCGAGCCACACTGATCTTATCGAGAACTTTCTCTGCTCTGATGAAAAGCATGGCTGAGTAATTAACCTCATCCTCAGCGGTCGCCCTACAGAACCTCTGCTCGTTGCCCAGATTGATGTAGAGCCGACAGATATCCCTAACTAGCTGCTTGGGGTTAAACTCGATCTCCTCAAAGTCGTTCACCTTGAGCGCTATCTTGTTAGGACCGACCTTGAGACATGAGAGAAAAGGGATGATGATCCTGATAAACATCAAATGATGATGTTGATAATTGACACTATATGTTGATAATTGACACTATATGTTGATAATTGACACTATGTTCGCCTCTGTGCATGGGTGCTCGTTTGTCACAAGTGCAATTTTGCACAAAACAATAGGCACCAATGAACGGAAGTTTTGCTTTATGCAACACAATGGCTTTGCAAAATCATCCATTTCTGGTCATGCTTAGCTCCATGACAAACCTTTTAACATCATTATAGATTAAAGCGAAATCCAACCCAAATAAACAAACTGATGAAAATTTCAATTAAATCTGACTAAATATAAGAAAGTTATGAATGTGAATTTTTGAAAGTTGTAATCACTATACGTATGGGCATTTCAAGTTGGCTGAAGCGGTAATGTCAATGTGATGTAGTGCCGGACTACTTTCTCATCTGTTCCAACATATAAAATGACTAAAATGTAAATTTTTCAAAAATTCATGGCTCAGGAGGGATTATTCTTTTTAGAGGACCTTTAATGATATGCTATCTATAATATATTTTGAGTAGTGCCCCAAGGGAGAAGGAACTTACAAGAAAAACATAAATTAATGATATTTGTGTACACGGCAAATGGGAGAGTAGTCCTTGTCCTACGTCACAATCCACTGACCAAACTACCAGTTTGAGATTCGCATAGACTTGGTGATTTCATATTTTAAACATTCATAACTTCCTTACCATTGGTCCGATTCATTTTAAACTTTTTCCATTCTGTTTCTGTTATTTTTCTGCTTTCATACAAATCAACTTAATATGAGGGTTGGATTGCCCTTTAATCTTGCACTGGAAACAGTTAAAACACTTAAAGCCTTTGGTATATTTGGCACACAAAGATTATTTGTGTGGCATATAAAGAGTAACGTTGACAATGTACAAGTAGAAGAAGATATTGTGAGGATACTGGTAATAATAAGGTGAAGTGGATGAAATTCATTATAATTCTACACTCATTCTCCTACATTCCCAATACTGCTTCTTTTAAAATCACAACTACTACTACATGTACTTCTACTATTAGTACAACTACTAACTACTACAACTACACCCATGTGTACCAATACTGCTGCTGCTCCTCCTAATACTACAACTAATATCACTTCTAATACTGCTACTACTATAACAACGCTACATTATGCTTCTACTTCAATCAACTACTACTTCTAACTACTACAACTTCTTCTCCTACAAATATTGATGAAGAACAACATGATACCAAGCTCTGCAAAGGACTTGAGCTTCATATTATTATTATACAAACTTACCAGTTTGTGTAGAAAGTTGTTGAACATCATTGCCACTCTATTGACCATCACTGGATGTATAAAGATATCTGTGACCTCTGCAGAAGAAAAACCAAAGAGAAATATATTATATATGTTAATATCATTCCTGTTTTACTTGTAGATCTTGGTACAGAAACAAAGTTTAGGACAGATAAAAGTTTGTTTGTAGGCAAACAAAGTCAAATGTTTCACACTTACACACCTTCTATTCTCTCACTCAATCACTCTCTCACTTGCTCATACTCACTTACTCATTCACTATCTCACTCTCTATTAAACTCTCTTACTCACTCACCTTTTTCACTATCTCCCTCAATACTAACTTGCTTTCTCACTCACTCTTCAACTCTCTTACTCACTCACTTGCTCACTCACTTTTCTCACGTACCTGCTAACCCACTATCTCACTCACTCTCTTACTCACTCACTCACTTTTCTCAATCTCTCACTCTCTTACTTACTCACTTACTCACTCTCTCTCTCTTGCTCACTCACTCACTTTTTTCACTCTCTCTCTCTTACCAATTTACTCACTTTTTCACTCTTTAATTCACTCACCTCCTCACTCATTCACTCACTCACTCAATTTTTTAACTGACTTGCTCACTTACAAACTTACTCATTTATCTGCTCACTCACTCATTTGCTTACTCACTTGCTTGCTCAACCACTCAAGTAAAATCCCAATCACTCATTCATCCACTGTCTTCTCACTTACTCTTTACCAATCTCCATTCACTTGTGCATCAACTGATCCACTCTCTATAGAAGCTCAATCAATCACTCAACCAATTACTCATTCACTGACTCACTTGCTCACTCACTCTCAATCCCCCTCACCATTTGTGATGTAGACGAGAGTACTCATTGTCTCATTGGACATGATGTTATAGAACCTAGCGATGGCACAAGTTTGTCTTAGGGAATCTTCCTGCTGTCTCCTTTCTGTTGGTTGTAGCCTCATCCACTCGCCTGCTTCCCTCTGCTCTTGAAGTACCTTGATTTTCTTCACATACTACAATAAAGAAATTATATAAAGTATTTATAAACAAAACACAAAGAAGATCTAATATTCCTATAAATCACTCTAAAAGGGTACTTTTATTCTTAGACTTTCACATAATGTTTTCTTCTTCTAAGATTCGATCACAGTCTATAACTAAATATGACAAGATATACACACAGCAACACTAGCAGCAACTACAAGAACATCGAGAAAATTTAATAGTACATATAAATGAAAATCTTATTTAAAATAAAACCTACAAAATTTGTAAAAAAAGAAAGACAAATTATATAATACTGATTTGAAATGTTGATGTCTGTTGATGCTACATTGTTGACTATGCTTCTCAGAAACTACATACCTTATTTTTCAAATGAAATATCAGTTAGTGTACACAAAATACATATGGTTTGAATGGCATGATTTATATAATGATGAACTTTTGGTCCAAATAATGTAATGAAATGCTTGTTGATATCTTTCCTTAGAAGGGGAAAAGGGTCACATCGACAGCCTTTATGCCCAACTTTAAAAAAACTTGCTCTAAAATATCCCAGACTGATGTGGATATTGTAGATCAGAACATCTTTTGGCTGGCAGCCACACTATCATGAGTTAGTTTGTATCAAATAAGCAGCTATTTTTCAAATGCTAATGACATTTTGCTTAATGCAATAGTGCACGTTTGTGCATATCAATAAGCAAGTTCGTAATCAGAATCTGAGCGTGTGGGAATTCCTGGTGAAAGACTTCCGGGTCAGGTCAGAGTGACAAAACAAAGAGCTGCTCCACTAATGAGCTGATCAGTGTTGTCTGCTAAGGTGACATGCATTACACCAAAAGCAGCAATCTTCCATTGGGGTAGTTTGACCCTTACTTCCTGCTTGAAGCGCAGTGTTTCCTGCAGGCTTTTGATTTGGATTGGACAATCAACAAGCCTCAATGCCGGATATAAATAAGTATGAAAATTCCATTGAAGGGAATTATGCATAATTCTTCCACAAACAGTTTCTTTAAAATTTAATATAACAAAATATGAAAATTAGAAGCAAGGTCCGATGATAGTGAACGTGTTCATGTCGAGTCAAAGTAATGGCACTGGGAGACTTAACATTACTTCAGATAAGAAGATGGAAATTTTACTTACATCTAAAGCTTCATCTAGAAGGAAGATGGAATCGTTGATGAGATGGTTGATGAACTTCAAGAACAGAGGAGCATTCGCATCCTCCATGTGTGACATTGCTTCCTCCGCAACCAACTGAAATAGAACACAGATTGAATCAGTGGAAATAACAAGAACAATTAGTCCCCAATGTCTTTAATAGGTCAAGTTAGATGAACAAAGAGTCTCTGTTACACATAGAAAACTTGTTTAACATATCACTAATTTTCCAGTAAATGCAAAAACAGCCTATTGATGATCTTTCTTTTAAATGCATGTTATTATTGTTCAATAGAACATTACATCTATATTAAAAACAATAAGTTAATATCATTTGATGGAAAAACAAAGTTTTGCTGTAAAAATCATCATTATATTTTTGGTGAAATATTATGTATACATATTGTGTACATTATTTATATTCTATGTTATATATTGCAGTTATGAGCAATATTTGATAAAGGTATTTTTTTAAAGAAAAACAATTCTGTTTGTAGGATTTAGTGCATAGAGAGCCAAGTATAGACTTGTCGGAATCCCCGGAAGATATATGTAGTATTTGATTGATTTCAACCATGACAGAATGGATGTATGAAAAACATTTTTAACCAAATATATAGCAATAAAAGAGAGGTTATCACATGTAATTCTGTTTTTCTCACTACTGCTGAAATACTGAGTAAGACATTTGGGGAAATTTATATATATTTATATTGTACCTCAATTGTCATCTAGAACATCTTTTAAGATTTCACAGACAGGGAAGGGGGGGGGGGAACAAGATCTGTAATGGAGATAACTCAGCAACAAAAAGCAATTTACCACCCAGTTTAATTACAGCTGCTGTAACCAGTAACTCTCTATAAGCCACATAAATATAATCTCCCTGTCCCACTTTGTATTTCTCATGGGATGTAAAAAAGGCTTCAAAATTATTTAACTGTTTCCAGCGCAAGATTAAAGTCTATCTGTCTTAAAAGGGTTGTCATGAAGCTTATCAAGAATGGAAATTGGTAATTTTTCAAAGCCATTGTGTTGCACAATGCAATCCTCCCATCAAGTGGTAGCTAATGTTTATGCGAAATTGCACGTGTGGCAAATTAACGACCCTGCAGAGAAGCGAAGAAAGCAACCAGTGTACTAAACTACTGTGCTTTCATCTTACCTTGATCTGATTCCTGTGCTGGAGCATGCTCCAGAGATACTTGAGAACCTTGTACATCGGCCGGCGGTAGTTAAACTTCTGCTCAAACTGATGAGGATCTCCGGTGAACTCAATGTCTACAAAGATGCTGATGAGGGAACGTGAGATGTGCTCTCCGAGGGGGTGCTCGTTGAATGCTTTCTGCCGATGGAAGCTGGAGTTAAATGATATACATAACTGCATTACATGCACATGAAGTCACAAAGGAGTACTAAATGAAGAAAACTTGTCTTCATTTTGGGTCTCTGTGTGCCTGAACCAAGTGCAGTGCAATGTCACTAGTGCACAAGCTACACAATCTGTGTCTGAGAACTATACTTACATTGGCATTACAATGCATCTGAGAACTTAACTTCCTTCGGGACTACAATGTCTAAGAACTAAATTTATACTGGAAACATGATGTGCCTAATATTAGACCTACTTTGGGACTCCAATTTTCTGAGAAGTAGACTCATGTTTGGACTACAATGTTCTGAGAACTAGACTTTCAACGGGACTGGACTATGATACTTCTGAAGACTAGAGACCCACATAGGAACTGCAATATATAAGGACTAGACTTACATCGGGACTACGGTGCCTCTGCTTCCAGAATTCTCCTCTGGCATCAGACCTTCCAAGATCTCAGCCAGCTTAGCTCGAAGATGAGGGTTGTTCATGTGACTCTTATTACCCATGAACACGGTCACAAAGGTCATTACATGCTTCAATGATTCACCTGGGTAAATGACAATATGAACAAAATATCCAATGAATTCAATCCTGACAGAGTACTCCACATAATAGTGACTGGCTTTGACCGAGTCATGGCACTATATCGCCCAAGTATCATAATGTTTGTTATGTGGTTAGAATGGAATCTCTGCTCTAATAATGCCCGCTGGTACAGCACTCAAGTCTTTGCGTGATACATGCACGGCAGATGATAATGCTAGATGTTTTGCATATGACAAAAATAAATAGGGACTTGAATAAGTGAATAGAACACACTCTCAGGCCTAACAACTTGGCATCCTCACCTCCATCTTCAAACTTGGCCTCAGCAAACCTCCTGAGGAACTGCAGGTAGGTGACAAGGTTTTCTGCCAGGCACTCGGGATGGTGACAAGCTGTGACGGGGGTTCTCCCTGGAGTGGCAGAGTGGGTGTGGTCAGTAAAGTCACATCTTCTGATGTGGCATACTGGGTGACGATGCGGGCCGTTGCTATATGGAGGTTGAAGGCCATCTCCAGGAACTGAGGCTCAAGGAGTGATGTCTTGATGCTAAGGAATAATGTCATGGCTAGCAAAGACAAGACAACAAGACAAAATTATATATTATAAATGCAAGTATAAAGAACATATCAGGTACATTCGAATGTTGATAGAAGAGTCATAGTTTCAAGGTACCTAGAGGAAAATTGTCTGTTGAGAGCCAGAAGGGCGTTAACTCTGTCTTAAATCATATGAGCTAGCACCCTTCTGGCCCTGAGCATACAAAATGTAAGTTCTTTTACTATTATCATATCAACTATTTGGTGTTATGTGTGGGAGGAAAGAGGGAAGACAAGTTATTTCTCTGATGCAAGGTGGGATCTTGTTCCATGTTGTCAATGCAGCCACATGAAACGTTTTTCGGTTGATGACAGTTTATCTTGGTTATTATTAGGTTATAGATGACAGATGTCAGTCGTTGATAGTTTAAAATACAACAGCGAAACCAGCTTTTAGTGACCACCTCTCTATAAAGACCACAAATTTTGTTTCCCTTGAACTGTGTTTTTCATTGAAATATGTATTATAGGAACCTGTACAAAAAGACTGCTTTTATGTCTCCCTTGAGTAGTTTTTATACACAGGTTTCACTGTACCATACACTGTAGCAAAGATTTCAGAGCAGATTCTTACCTTTATCCATCCTGTCATGGAGCTGTGACATGACAGGACCAGCTCTTGGTCCTCCCATTTGTTGGACCATCTCCTGGAAGGCTTGTTGTACATGGTGAAGCTCACGGTTGATCGTGTAGAACCGTTCCACCAAGGTCTGGAAGCCTAGCTGCAGACACCGATGGGTCAGGAAGAAGATACCGGAGACAAAGTTGTAAGGGGGATTGGTGGGTAGACGGGTGTTCTCCTCCCCTTCCCGGTGGAGCATCCTTGTCTCTTTAGGAAGACCTGTTTGTGAAACCAGGGAGTTGAATTCAACATGGTTTATTGATGGTACATGTAAAATGGAAGCTTAGACTGAACTCTGCGTATTTGTGCAGACACCGATGGATCAGGAAGAAGATACCGGAGGCACAGTTGGGTGGGTAACCGGCTGTTCCTTCCCGGTGGCGCATCCTTGTCTCTGCTTGTGGTATATGTAAAATTGCAGCTTAGACTACAATGTATAGATCTGTTGGTGAAACTAGGGTATTCAACAGGATGTATCAATGGTATAAGATGGTATCACGACAGCTATCACTCCACTGTGAGTAATTTGTGAAACCAGAGTGTTGAATTCAACATGATCAAGCAATGGTATGAGATGGCACCACAGCAGCTTCCAGTACACTGTACCTAAATGCATAATAGTGAAAGCAAGGTATTCAACATGATGTATCTACAGATGTATCTAGAGTACAGATTTCTTGATAGCAGTTTAGAGTGTACAAGAAATGTAACTGCTTTATGAACAGAACATCCGGCCACATCCCACGGTAAGAGGGATACCATAATATCACAATAATTAGTACCACTATCATCATCATCATCATCATCAGTATATCATCATCATCATCATATCATCATATCATCACCACCACCACCATCATCATCATCATCATCATATCATCATATCATCACCACCACCTTCATCATCATCATCATCAGTATATCATCATCATCATCATCAGTATATCATCATCATCATCAGTATATCATCATCATCATATCATAATCATCGTCGTCGTCAACAACATATCATCATCATATCATCGTCATCATCATATCATCATATCATCACCACCACCATCATCATCATCATCATCATCATCATCATCATCATCATACCATCATCATCATCATCAGTATATCATCATCATCATCGTCAGTATATCATCATCATCATATCATCATCATCGTCATATCATCACCATATCATCATCATCATCATCATCATCATATCATATCATCATCGTCGTCGTCAACAACATATCATCATCATCATCATCTTCATCATCATATCATCATCATCATCATCATCATCACCATCATCACCATCACCATCATCATCATCATCATATCATCATCATATCATATCATCATATCATCATCATCATAATTGTCGTCCTCATCAACAACATATCATCATCATCATCATCATCATTACTCACCTACAAGATGAACACCAAGCTCACTCATTTGAGCATCTGTTGCCCCTACGGGCAGGTCCACACTGGCATAGCTCATATCAACAGTCATGATGTTGGTGGTGTCTGGTTTGGTAAAAGGACCACAGAATCTCAACAAGACAGAAGAGAGGTTCAGAAAGAAGGAATCACTGGCATAAGTTAGGGCAAAGGTAGGAAGTCGCCTCGACCACATCTTGGTACGCCCTGAAAGTCATGCGTGAAAAAAGGAAAAAGAATATCTTCATATATATATATATATATATATATACATATGTGTCTTCTTTATTCAAACAAATAGTCAAACACGACATGAAAAAAGAAGTGAAAATTTAAAACCGACGTCCATGACACAGTGACATACTACAAACTACAAGTGTGTCATTGGCAGGGGACACAAAACAAATACAACATACCGTACTTGGAAAAGTAAAGTAACAAAATTTGAGAGACATTAACAGTCATGAGCAAGTTATACATTAATAGAAGTTATAGTCAATTTAAGAACATACAAAATAATAATAACAAAAGAAAAACAATTATTACAGATGTTTATAAATACAAAAGAGAAACATTCACGTAGTTGAAACGCAAGGAATAAATTTGAGTCACGATTGTTATTGTCACTGAATATGAGATGCCAATATAACTATGTGTAAACCTCACAAGACACATACGAGGTGTATCAAAATCCTACCTGCATTAGCATGTATACACCTGCCTATCCAGGCCAGCAATCTATTCCTGATTTCCAGCGATGACTTAAAGAGAGATCTGAAGATCCTGTAAATATGCTCTGTAAGTTTACCAACAGGCTGGTAAAGGAAAAGCAAAATAGGATCTTTGAGATGAAAATTCAAAAAAATAAACTCACAATCTACTTTAAAATGCTATTTCTCATGAAAGCCTCACAAGACCATTACAGTCTCTTGCAAATATACATGTCCTTACTTGCACATAGAGCTGTATAAGAAAGAGAAATAACAGAAAGGGGGATATCTAGGACATGTTCAATGATTAATTGTCTTACCCAATTGCTAAGAAAGCATATGCTCGTAAGTATACAACCAGGGTACCGGCGGCTTTAAGTCCTCTCCGAGGGACTTTGTAATGAGGATTAATGCCTTTCCAAAGGGCACAAATTCATTGACTTGGTACATACCTTCCATATGTATTCCTGTGTAGCTTGATGGTCTCTCCCAGATGTCCTGGACGGTCTCTCAAAGAACTGTGGCTCTTCATTGTTCCTAGGCAGGCAGGATAGAGAGAGGATGATACCAACCGGAGTCTTCTCATAACTCTTGGCATTCATAGGGTCTGTAGGTGATATGAAATCCATGAGGACCTGTGGCAGATAGAGAGTTGATAAATAATAAGATTGATGAAAAGTTTATCACAGTCAGCAATCTGCAGAAGACCGAATCAAATGTTGCAAATGAAAATAAATAAATAATCATCACCGCTAACACCTCTAGCAACAGCATCATCATCATCATCATCAGAGGGCTAGACCATAACAGGCGGCTTGGACACATGGGTGCCTGAAATTGTCGTCTGAACCCCTAAAATTTCAAACTGTTAACATATAGCACTCAGCGATGCAGACTCTGAAAAGTTCATCCCGAACCCCCTTCCGAAATAGTTTGTGCAGAGCCCCGATTATCACCATAACTACAACAAAGGATACCACCACCACTACCTCCAGCACCACTACCACCACCTCTACAACCACAAACCCTTCTACCATTATCACCAACACCACTATCACTACCATCATGATTGCCCCACCCAGACCACCAACTCCACTACCCCACCGCCACTGCCACCCCACTACCACTACCAGACCACCACCACCATCTCTACAACCACAAACCCTTCTACCATCATCACCAACACCACTATCACCACCATCATGATTCGCCTACCCTAACCACCAACCCCACTACCCCACCGCCACCACCACCCCACTACCACTATCACTACCACCACCACCATCATGATTCCTGCACCCTCACCATCAACCCTACTGCCACCACCACCACCACCCCACTACCACCACCACCACCACCCCACTACCACCATCACTATCACCACCACCATGATTCCTGCACCTAACCATCAACCCCACCGCCACCACCATCATAGCACTCACTTCTGCAAGTTGAGGTTGTCTAGCATAGAATCCCATGATCTCACAGTACGCATAGTTCTGAGGATCAGCCAATGAGGGGCTTTGACTCATCTGCTTGTAGAGAAGGTCTAGCACTGGAGTAAAGGCCTCTGTGATTGGTAGAGAGTCATCTAGATGGATAGCCTCTGCTACCTCATGGAAGAACTTGACTGCTATATCCCAACCTGGTAGAAAAAGACAATAAGGCATTAATCCATTGACTACTGAATTTGCTAATTCCCATAGGTCTAACATACAAGCCAGCTGGTTTCATAGCCATTGGTGCTACTATTGGACATATTGTCACAATTGGAATGTAATTTGATTTATAATCTCTTAATATGGGAAAATACAGCAATGACAGTTTGAAGATAAATTAATTTTTTTGCATGGAATATCAATGTTGAATTTTACTGAGAATAATGAAGATTCCTATTTGCAATGCAGTAAAAGCAACCGCAAATCATTAACACTGTCATAATTACAGGAGTACTTCAAAGGAAATGCCATGAGATCATCATCATTCATGTAATCCCTGAGTCAGACAATTTGAAAAATTGAAATTGAAGTCATTTTTTGTGTTGAAACAAAAGGGAAAGTTGTCTGGCACTACATCACAATGACATAACAGATTCAGCCAATTTGAAGTGCCCATACATATAGTGATTACAACTTAAAATAATCCATAGCTCTTTTTTTTTTCTGATTTCATTAAAACTGTCACCAGTCTGTTCCTCCTATTCTTTTGCTTTCATACAAATGAACCCATTACAGGTTAGATTACACTTTTACTAACACATACCATCTTCTTTTGTGTGTGACTGTAGAAGAATATCTAAGAGTTGCTGCCTTGTATTCTGGTTGTTGTATACTTCTGGGGTGAGGAGACAGGTAGCTGCGTTGGATACTGTGATCCTCTGACATTTCTCTGCATATTCTGCCGTTTCATTCTAAAAAAAAAAATTAGAATCAAACACTTTCTAAAATGTTTACAATAATAGCAATACTAATAATTATCATGTTTTTATACCAGGGCTTGAAGTCAGTGTTTATTAAAAGATCCTATCTGATGGAAATACAACTTTTTATCAATGGAAAGCTGAATGAACATAGAATACAAATATGAAGAAATTCAAAATATTTTCCCTTTCAGTATTGCACAAAAGCGAAGTAAAACCTTATTTTCCGAACCTCTCCAAATTACGGGTCAACAGGGGTCAAATTTGCCGCAGTTACAGTGACAACATAATTTGTGCACCTGATCGGCCCGCCTATATAGCTGAGGCGATGAGCCGTGCTTAATTAATGCAAAGTCATTGTGAATATGCGTAATGTCATCAATTCAATAGATAGATTTTAGGTCGACAACTCCCGATTTTTCTAAGCTTTAGATTTTGAGTTTGCAGAGAGCTTTTACTCGTCTAACAGGTACTAAAGTAGCATATAATTGTTATCATTGTAATCTATGGCTTGTAAGCTTTCCTTTGATATATAATTCATCTATTTCATTTTTTACTTATCACCCTTCTGGCTCCAAACAGACAATGTAATACAATTCAACCCAGGGTTCTGAAAGTGCTTGACAAACAAAACTTATATAAGCACAGAGAAGATCAATGAACTAGTTACAACTATAAGTATATGAAGCTCCAAAGTTCTCCATATCTCTTTGAAGATAAAGTTGAGTTCTGGTCATGTGATCGCATTGTGAAAGAAACGTTGTGGAATCGATCAGAAAAGGCTGATCATCTAGCATATAAGTATTGGTGTGTACTGCAAGATTCCGGAATCCTCAAAATGATAAGAAATTCGGCCCTGTCTTGGTAAAGTTACAAGAACTGTACACAGAAAGATGTATAAGGGACTACAGTACTACACGAACATGTGGCATAAAAATCTGTCCATTTCTGCCATTTTGCAGGCGCACACATGCCAATCCAACCACATCAAAGTTTGCATCCTATCGGGTATCCATTTAACACCTGGGTGGAGAGTAGCAAATGTAGATTAATGTCTTGCAAAATGACATAAGTGCCGCAGTGGGACTGGAACCGCGAAACATGTGATCCACAGTTCGGTGACATACATGCACTAGACGTAAGACCACGACACATGTGGCATGTCCTGAATGACATGAATGGAAATGTTCATTTATGTGTTACCTGACTGTTTTTTATCAGGGCAGCAGCTCTGGTGTATGAAGCTAGGAGGTAGCGTAGAATGTCTTTCTCTCTTGCTTTCTTCTCTTCTTCATCAAAGTTTGCAATGGATGATGTCATGTGAAGAACGTGGAATGACGGATCTGGAAGGAGCAGCCTCTCAAAGAGGGCCTATAGAAAAGAATGATATTAATAATAATAATCTGGGTTTATATACCATTTAATACGATAAACCATCTCTCAGCCCTTTTATACAGATATCATTATTACAATGGTCATCAGATTAATTCACCTACAATCTCCACTCCCTGGGGAAGTATTCCTACCATATGGACACCGTGAAAGCATTTGGGAATTACTAAACACGAAGGCCTTGATCATCCTACCAGGTTCTCATTTCTCTCCAGGGTATGGAGTGGCAAAATTAGATTAATGCCTTGCCAAAGGACATTAATGTTAGGGATCGAACCCACGACCTTTGCATTTCCCTTCAAGTGCTTACACCACTCGACTACACCTCTACATGATAATGACAATAGTCAGCGTAAACATTGTTATTTGATCTAATAAACTATTCCATGGAAACCAAGAACCAACCTACTGGGAGGGGAACATGACACATGGAGTGGAATAACAATGCAAGAGTGTCATGTAGAAATTTTCATGAAAGGGTTTCCTAGCTTTATACCATATCAATATTCTCCCAGGATAGCCATGACCATGGTTCGCTGCGCTCTTTCTCTAGTTGATCTGCCATGTCGACCAGAAACACACATTTAGGTGGCATGCCTTCATCTAAGGTTGTTCCCTCTGTGTACACGAAAAAGAAAAGGTTGACATCATGTCTAGTTATGGGTCAAATGATTGACACAAAATCAGGGCGGTCCACAAACAAAATTTCGAACATTTGAATTTGGAACAGGGAAGGAGTATGAACTGATGCCTGTAAAGCACAAAGTCCCGCCATGTGAGTGGGCTTCATGGATCTGGATCTGCATCTATATGATGAAGGGCCCTACTGGGCATAAACGCATCGGTTGAGAGAGGGCGCAGGGGTACTTAGAAGGCACTATCAATGGCCTTCCTGAATGTGCTGGTTGATGTGAAGTTTACGATGTTGTCCTCCAAATGGTTCCACTGGTAGATGGAAAGTATGAGTTACTGTAATTTTCAGTTTGTGCTCTGATGGGGGTGTAGCACTTGCTGTTGTTCGTCACTTGTCTATAATATTTGAGTTATTACAGTTTTCAAATTGTTTTGCAAGGATACGTCATTTTGATTTTATTGGGTGAGCAAAGTTTTGAATTAGGGAACTGGCATCAGCCCCTCGACCACTTTGAAGAAGAGGGCGAGTTTGAGATTTTTCCTTCTTTCCTTTAGCTTTAGGTTAGGGAGATGGAGCTCTACAAGCTTGCTTGTAATGAAGCCCTCATCTCTGGTAACATAATTTCCTTTTTTTCAGGGCTCTAGGATTCTGAGATACACACTGGTGCAATCTAACATAAATATAACATATTTATCTCTACATTTTTACACCAAACTGTTTTTACGAGCTCTCTTACCTTGATCTACTGTTATAAGGAAGACTTGTTGAATGACTGCATCTACTAAACTGATCTCTCTGGCTGTCATATCCACCTCCATCACACCTGCTTTATCAGGGTGACTGATGTCCTGTATACAGGGAACGAGGAAGAAAAGGGGAGTGGAGGAGAGATGGAGGAGGGAGAGAGAGAAGTTACAATGTGGGCAGAACTTAGCTACAATAGAGGTGCCTTTCTTAAAGCTCATCTTTTTAGGCCATCCAATCAATAGTAGTAGTAGAAGTAGTAGTAGTAGTAGTAGTAGTAGCAGCAGCAGCGGCAGCGGCAGCGGTGGTAGTGGTAGTGGTAGTGGTAGTGGTAGTGGTAGTAGTAGTAGTAGTAGTAGTAGTAGTAGAAGTAATAGATATAGTTGTATTAGCAGTGCAATTTTGTATTGTTGCAGTTCTTTCTCTCTCCCTCTCTCCTTTCATTCCTGTAATCTTCCTACGCACTTCGAAACGTGGTAATATGCAATGCATTATAATATGCATTATATTTATATATATAGTGTTGCATATTATTATTACATTGGCCATTATAAAAAAAAGGAATTTCTTATCTGACATGTATATTTAGAAGGGACTTTATGACACTCTTCTTATCCAATTTATTCCAAAATATGAAAAAATTAAAAACCCTCAAGTGTTACGAAACGATAATTTGACACACGTATAGGACCAACCTGAACTGCGTCTGAACCTTCTTCTTCTTGGCTCGTTGATACCAAGAGAGCAAAGGGGTTGTTAGATGAGGAAGCCATCACTACGTAGCTTGGCTACTACTGGAGATGCTGCCTGACCCTTCGATTGTAAGCGGCAAGGTGTAGTGATTTTCAAAAATGATCCTGATGGAATTTCTCCTGCAAAGTTTAAACAAAGTTGTGTTTAAAATGGGTTAATGTATTTCCCAGTATCTGTTCACACATATAATTATGCATTCCCTGGTGGCATACATACACTGTACACACGAGAAGAGCCAGGGATTTTGTGTGCTGGATACGTCTTGTCTTGGCCTCATTTATATTCATGTGGCCTAGATGCATATGCGCACACACATGAGTGCCTGTTATCCCTCTGTCACCAACACCCACGAGAGTTGACGTGAGGGCAAGAGGAGTTGACATCTAGCCGTCATCGAAGTATCAAGTTTAAGACTGGAACACAGGAAACCCAAGAGAACCTGTACGCGTGCACGTTTCTTACTTTTTTGTTATTTAAATTGGAAATCTACCGGTATATACTATTAATCCTGGCAGGAGCTGCTTCATAATATTGTATTCATTTCTTGGTCGCCATGAGCGCTGAATCTATGTGTAAAGTTGATAAACTTGATTCAGACGTAAAAAATCGTTAAGGCTGTGCATAAGCGTGTAATTTGGTAGTCGTGTACACGTTCAGGCATACGGTCGGATGCACATGTGCACGGCCACCATGATTTTTTTTTCCATTCACATCAGCTGTTTATGCATCCACGATTACATTCGCTCAGCCTCATACCTTCATTGTGCATGTGCTCACTGGGAAAGCGCATGTGGTACGATAGTGTTGTTGTGTGCAAAACCTTTCTTGTATTAGGCTAGGCCCCGGCTGTGTGCACCGGCACATGTGTCCGATAGTGTCGTGTGCAAAACCTTTCTCGTTTAATAGGGCCTGGCCGCGCGTACCGGCACTTGCTAGTGCTTGCGATCTACGCAATTCTCTCGCTTGTCCATGTTTGCTGTTGCGACTTTACGTACCCCATATGTCTAGTGTTGACCTCAGGCCTAAGTAGGAGAAGAAGCACATCGCTAGCAAGGTTTATAAGTCGTTGAAATGATTTTAAGAAAGTGTGGTGTATCTTGCTTCAAGTATGTTTGTAAAGACTAATATTCATATCCCTTTTCTCATACACAAGTCACTGCGAGTAAACGTGTACGAGAAATAGTGCATGTGTAGTTGTCGAACGGACAAGTACACAGAATAACCGTGTACACGTTGCAGCATTAATTCCATATACCTTACGTCGCACACACAGGGGAGAAAGTTTTTGTACCAAAAGTGGTACAAAATCTGCTCAATCTCCCCCTGTTGTGCGAGCCATAAGGGTTACCGTCTGTGTATGGGGAATGTTAACAAATGTCAGTTTTATTAAAGAATGACCCATACACCTGTATACCAGACGGGTATTTCTGTCTCATACAGCGCATGCGTACTTTCTCTTCGCCATGTTGAATCGAGGATATACATTATACAACATGGGATGAATTGGGTTAGGACGAGGATTCACCCTTTTTCCCATCAATGACTTCTTCAAATTATAATTTCAAGTGGTTGTCCGGATGCCCGGCCCAGAGGAGTCGAAAAACAAGTAAGTCAAAGTTGTAATAACTATTTCTTTACATTTTAAAAAAAAATGTGCCCCAACAGCCAACCCGCTGTTTGAATCATTTTCCTATGCAGGCTCTGGAGTTAGTAGTATGATACTTGATAGTACATGCATAGCAGAACTTCCACTTTTGACTGTCTTATCTCTCAAAATTAAGGAACGTGTATACAGTAAAGTAAAGATAACGTATAGTGTATACTAGACCTATAATCAGGATAATTAATATCACAAACATATAGTCTAGTCACTCTAGATCTATGAGTATGACTATGTACAGTATCTGTGTATGGAAATATATTGATTAAGTAAACCAAATAAAAAATAAATATGCCCATTGACTTTGTTTTGGACCTTTTACTTTTAGCTTTCTTGAAAATAGGTGCTAGTGTACTTTCGTATCCATTTTTAACCCCTAACTCCGGCGTGGAGATACCATACTAAAAGTAAAACATACCAAAAATCAACTAAATCTTCATCAATTGTTCAAATAATGGTTATGATTTAAAAGTCGTTATGTTTCTTACCTGTTTTGTGTCAATTTTCTTATCTCTTTTGGAGTAGTTTTCCTAAAAACAAAGACATTATAATAAACACTTTCTCACAGGTTTCACGGCAAACCGCTGCACAATTACAATACAATTGCAAACCGTACTGACGAAGGTAACCGGGTGCGGGTGGGCGGCCGTGCCTGCGTGAAGTTAGCGACCGTAATGATGATCATCATCGTCATAATTACTTGGACCCTACATGAATTTAATGAGGATCTGAGATTACGGTCAATAACTTCACGCACGCGCACCTGCCCGCACCCCTTCGTCGGTACGGTATGCAATTGTATAGTATTAATTGTGCAGCGGTTTGCCGTGAAACCTGTGAGAAAGTGTATTATAATTTAAAAATAGGGTCTATAATGTCTTTGTTTTTAGGAAAAATACTCCAAAAAATTGACACGAAATGGGCAAGAAATTACATAATGACTTTTAAATCATGACCACGCCGGAGTTAATAGGCCTCAGGCCATTTATAGGAGTAAAAAATGGATACGAAAGTGACTAGCACCGAAAATTACATCTGGACCGTCAAAGAAAAGGTTTGAGAACCCCTGCCATAGATGAAATATAGACGTCAGACTAGACTAGCTACTACTAGTAGTCTAGTAGTATAGAAAGGTCTAGGCCTACTATTTAGTACTAATAAATAGGCCTAGAGTAGACCTATATTAATTATATGCACACAAGTTGCATGCGACGGAATGAAACATTCCATGGCCCGAACTGTGGCAGTACACTGCACGTCTGTACTGTAGTACGTACTCTGTAGTACGTACTCTGTAGACGTCTGTACTAGTCTACAGTCTGTAGCCTAGTCTGGCAGTGTACTGCACTTTAAATACTGAGCTGACTTGGACAGAAATAACCATCTGGTATGGGTCATTCTTTAATAAAACTGACATTCGTTGACATTCCCCATACACTAACTCCGGGAGCTCCGACGCCGACGCCTTCGGCGTCGGAGCTCCACGGAGTTACCCATACACATGTATGTAGATCTAGAGTCAGAGGAGCCAGATGCAATCTCAGCGGAACAACCGTCGATATCAGAGACTGAAGCTTTCGGTCTAGCACTGTGTAGCTGTAGTCTACTACTAGTATAGGCCTAGACCAAAAATTTCTGTCTCTTTCATTCGTTAGCCTCTGATTTGGGTAGGGTCGGCTCCTCTCTTTAGAAACAGAAGCCGACCATAGGCGCTCCTGTGCAACGGATCGGGCTGGACTAAAATTTCACTGTAGCGGATTCATATCCGATGCATTTATTTTTGAAAATTAGTTCTAGGCTAATATACATCGGTTCCACTTACCAGATTGACTGTATGATGCATTAAAGGGTCATTTTTTCCCCGGTTTTCCTCGTCGAAATTGAAATCCGCTCCGTGTTGAAATTGTTACTGCGCATGCGCTGCAAAAAAAAATTTCAACACGGAGCAGAGTTCAATTTCGACGAAGAAAACCGGGAAAAAAAACCCCTTAAATGCATCATACAGTCAATCTGGTAAGTGGAACCGATGTATATTAGCCTAGAACTAATTTTCAAAAATAAATGCATCGGATATGAATCCGCTACAGTGAAATTTTAGTCCAAAAGTTTGGCCGGAATTTGGTGGCCAGATCCGTACCACCGAGTTTGCACAGGAGCGCCTATGGTCGGCTTCTAAAGAGAGGAGCGCGAGCCGACCCTATCCAAATCAACGAACGAAAGAGACAGAAATTTTCTGTACTAATACTACTATTCTGTACAGACAGTGTGAAAGTACCTTGTCCTTAGCACCTAAATTTAAATACTTAGCACCCTAATAAACATCGATGCTTAATTTACCATACAATAATTGTAAATGATAATACTTTACCAGTGTTAATAAAACTCTTGTGATATAAAAAGCTACCATACCGGTGTGTACACCTACGTTTCGTCTTTGGAGGCCAGATTTTCTACGTACACAATATAAACACATGCACGTAAGTTGTGTTGATTGCTTCCGGGTTACCAACCTCAATCAATCCGGTCGTGTGCTGCCCCCAAAGGCTGCACCTATATATTCAATACGCCATTGCACTAGTGCCCCCCCCCCCCTCCGCGTACTCGATGTACAACAAATGTTATTGATTCCAAACCAGAGGCGGCGCTCCGGGGCAGGGGGCACAGTGCCCTCCCACTTTTTCAAGTACCCCAAAGTGCCCCTTTTTACATAGGAAAAGTGCCCTTTTACTTTGACAAGTGCCCCTATTAATTTTTAAAAGTGCCCCTTCCCCTTTCCACCTCTGATAAGTGCCCCTTTTATTTTGACACTTACCCCTTTTCCTTCAACAAGTTCCCATTTTCCTTTGCAATAAGTGCCCTTTTTAATCTCTAGTAAGTGCCCTTTTTCAGGTAATAAATGCCACTTTTATTTTGACACGTCCCCCTTTTCCTTCCTAATAAAAGCTCTTTTTCCTTCTAATAAGTGCCCCTTCCCCTTCTCATGATTACCTCTTTTCATATCTGATAAGTGGCCCGTTTATTTTAGCATGTGCCTCTTTTTCTTTTAATAAGAGCCACTTCCCCCTTCTAATAAAAGCCCCCCTTTCACCTCCGATAAATGCCCCTATTAAAATCTGATCGGTGCCCCTTTTTTCAACAAATGCCCATTTCCCTTAATTATTAATGCCCATTTTTCATTCTCATAAGTGCCTCTTTTCATATATGGTCAGTGCCCCTTTTCAGATGCGATAAGTACCCCTTTTCACCTCTGATAATTACTAATTTAGTAATGATACGTGCCCCTTTTTCTTTCTAATAAGGAACCTACCGGTATCCCTTTTTCATAAATGCCCCTTTTCACTTCTTATAAAAGCCTCTATCAAAATCTGATGGGGACCTATTTTCCGTCGAGAAATGCCCATTTCACATTCTTATAATTGCCTCTTTGTTTAGGTGTAAGAAGTGCTCCATTTTCACCTCTGGTAATTAGCCTTTGTACTTTGACACGTGCTGCTTTTCTTTTCTAATAAGTGTCTTATCCCTTTTGGCAAGTGTCCCCTTTTACTCTCATTATTAAACGTGCCCCTAATTTCAAGCGACTAAGAGCAAGTTCCCCCAAAGCTCGCCTGCTACGCTCGCTCGCATTTATACATGTTATAATTATGTTACTTATCAAAGGTCTTTTCAGTCTTCCGTTATGAGAATGTTTATAATCCCATCAGGATTGGGTTTTTCCTCTTTATAAGATGTAATTTTTCGCGCTGCGACCTCACAAATCTTTAAAAAAATTCTCGCTCCCTTTGCTCGCTCGCAAATGATTTTTAGACCATCGCACCCACTGCAAAGTATGATGCTTAACCAATATCTTATATGATGTATAAAGAGAAACAAATATTAAAATCATCCCTGATAATGTAATCACAATATAGGTATATACCAATGTCTAAAAACTTGTATATTTTCGCTTTGAGATTTCCCTTTGAAGGTGCCCTTTTTTTCCAGAAAATGCCCTTTTTTGTTGGTGCCCCCCCCCCCACTTTGGAAGTCGTTCGGCCGCCTCTGTTCCAAACAATTAGTATTTTCTTAATCTTTTACAACAGTGGATAACAAAATTCAAAATTATAGTGTAACATAGATAATTGAGTGCAAAAGTCAAAATAACAATATATTTAAACAGGAATGGCAAAAATTCACATGTCTCTTCTGGAATATATAATACAGATGAAAATGAATAACATTACTCGTATTTTTTTAATACCTTTACTTTATTTCCCTTTTCTTTTCAAAACAGAAAGAAAACTAATTATACATTATGTATACTATATATAGGCCTATAATTTAATTTTGTTGCATGGTCCTATATACGTACGTGTTATCAGCGTTAAGGAATCAAGGTGAAGAGTGGGGCTAGCTGTACCGACGTCTCCACTTTCCATGGACAAAGGTAAGAGGGAAAAGAAAGAAGGAATAAGCTAGAAGAATTTATTAACCCTTACTGTACTGGGGGGGGGGGGCCTGGGAGCCCTCTCCACATTTTCAGAGATTGCGTCGCAACCGCTTGGAATTTTAAATTGTCGTTTCATGACTTTTTTCCCTCAAGTCTTACGCACATTTTGATACCATGTTCGTTGAAATCGGATATACACACCTGTACCAGTAAGGTTTTACCTGTAAGGTGTTACCTAACAATAATAGTATGCGCATGTCATCAAAAAGTGCTATAATTGCATATATTCATGTACAAGCAGAGATGTGAATACAGGTTAAGATGTATTTCTTCATAAGTGGGAGATATGAATTGATATCAAATTGCTTTGATATGTTTCTTAAAGTAACTTGATATATTCCAGACTAAAGAATACATTATAAATAAAACAATATATATAATAAGAAAAAAAAATAAAATACATAAGAAAAAAAAATATGAATTTCAATTTTTTTTCCGGATATGAGCAGTGATATATGTAGATGGGTAGTGGAAAAATGTTATTCTACAGTGAGAAAGTGGGTGGAATGATTGTTTTGGGCTTTGCTCACATTGCTTAACATTGCTTCCCCAAAAAAAAAAAACAAAAAAAAAAAAAAATCACGTAATTTGCCGATTCATAATTTATGCAAATTAACCTATGCATTTTCAAATATCATAAAATTAATGAAAATTAATGAATTTGAAATGAAGGAAACATTTATTCAATACATTTTCAAGATTCTTCACAAGTCTAGAGACAGATATGTAGAGTTTTTTGTAAAATGCATGAATTTAGCATTTTGCATAAATAATTAGGGCCTAGGCTGTACTGACAAAATTTTGCATATTAGGAAAAAAACGATTTATACCATCTTGTTCCTTACGTGATCTACAAACGAGCAAAGTTTTGTGTTCATCGGACATTCGACGGCTGAGATCATATAGCCCTCCCCCAAGTAACGGGAAGCTCAAAATAACTCAGTACAGTAAGGGTTAAAGATAAAGACCAATTCTGGTCATGCGGAATCGATCAGAAAAGGTTGATCATCTGGCATAAATAAGTATCGGTGTATATTATGTAAGTATATTGAGCGAAATATCGGTCGGCGCGATTTTCACATTTTCGGGGGCAAAAAAGAAAAACTAAAATTTAGTGCTCACTACCCAACCCCCTCGCTTATTCACCGACTGGCTGATTCGCCGCTAAATATTTTCTCACGAACTGGAGAAAAAAAATAGTGCTCCTTAAAAGCTTTGTCGCAGTTAGAATGATTGCAAAACATCACCATCATCATCATCACCATTATCATCATCATAATCATCATTATCATCATCACCATCATCATCATCACCATTATCATCATCATCGGCATCATCAGCATCATTATCATCATCGTCATCATCATCATCACCATAATCGTCATCATAATCATCATCCCCATCATAACCATCATTATCATAATCATCATTATCATCATTATCATCATTATCATCACCATTATTACCATTATCATCGTCACAATAAACCATTACAATCGGCATCACCATTTTCTTCATCATCATCTTCATCACCATTATCTTCATCATCACCATCATCATTATCATCATCAACACCATCATGGTCATCATCACCATCATCATTATCATTATCATCATCATTATCACCATTATCTTCATCATAATCATCAGCATCATCATCATCACCATCACCATCACCATAATCTTTATCATAATCATCATCCCCATCATCTTCATCATAATCATAATCATCATTAGCATTATTATCACCATATCATCATCATAATCACCATCATCTTCACCATTATCATCATCATCACCATTATCTTCATCTTTATCATCAGCATCATCATCAGCAGCAGAAGCAGCATCATTACTGTGACAATGATTATTCATCATTAACTTCTGTTTTGTTATTATTATTAAGTATTTGGCGTCAGCTGTGCCTGGGAGGCGAAAAGCGAACTGAATCACTGTAACTCTCGTGTACGTGTCTCGATCCTCCCGGTATAACTGGTTGGAGGTGTGTAGGTGGACCACTACACAGGGGTTTCCCATTATGGACTCTTATACGACTAGGGCAGTGGGTTCTTAACGTGCAAATTAGGTGGTGACTCACCTCTACATGGGGGCCTCCATTCAGTGGCGGATCCAGGGGCCCAGGGGCCCGGGCCCCTCCCTAGAAAAAAACAGGTAAAAACACCCTTTTTTGAAAAAGAAGTTGGGCCCTCCTGGCGCCCAAGGGGGTGGCGATGGAAAAAAAATCACCCTTCCCGTAGGAAATTTTTTTCGGGTGCCAAAAAAAAATTGTGCTCGCTACCCTGGCGCCCAAGGGGTGGTGGTGGAGAAATTTTTTTCGGGTGCCCAAATTTTTTTTTTTTGCTCACTACCGAAAAATCGACCGGCACGATTTTCAAAATTTCGCACGAAGTGGGCCCCTTTTTAGGCCCCCTCCCTTGCCGCCGGCTGGATCCGCCCCTGCCTCCATTTAACCTCCTGTCCGAGGGACCGAGTGTTTTCCACTTAACATAGCCTGCGTCTATGGAATAGGGAAAGAAGCTTTACTGACTGAGCCAACCCACCTCTTAATCATCATGCACCATCATACTTCAACATTTTTTTTTAAAACAATCATCCCATTTTCATTCGCCATCATTAAACAACATCATTCTTTCTTCTTCTTTCTTATCCTCCTCCTGATCGCTAGTTCTCCTCAGCATCATATCTTCACTCATCATTCACACCATTTAATCTTCAAAATCATCTACATATAAGTCATAATTCATCATCACCATTATCAAGTGCACCAGTATATCATAAGAGTGAATCATGAATGGCCTCATACATAGAGCATTACCAATGAAATTGTTGATATATATTACCCCTCTCTACCCCTCTCTCTCCAAATAAGAACAGTCTATTTCTTTTAAGAGAAACAAAAAGATCACATATTTTGTGTTAAAATTGTCTAGATTTATATATCATTATCTGAGTAACATGGTTTGTAATAAAATATACACATATTTATTCATCTCTTTACAATCATACAGGCAAACTATATCCCAAATATACATAGGCCTATACACTTTTTTGATAAAACTCTTAAAATCGAAATAATATAAATTTTCAACAAAGTAATCTCAATATACGAAAGAACGTACTTTATGAAATGTGTGTTTGCAATGACAGTAAGAGTGATATGTTTGTCCAGTATAATTATACCGAGGTGAAAAATCATGAATGTTCATGATGGAAAACGTATAGAGCATGGATATATGAACTGTTAAACTTTATAAAACATTTACATTTGATACATTTCTAAATGTAAAAGATAAAATGAATGGGAAGTTCTTCAAAAAAATTAACAAAATACATATTAAATAAGTACCGCCCCCCTAAAAAAAAAGAAGTCAATACCGCAGCAGATTACATGACAAAAAAATGAACATAGTCCTTTTTCACATTATATAAAAAGGTTGTTATGAGCAAAAGAAAAAGTCGCTATCAACAAGAATAATTTATAAGAATTACATTTTTTAATAAATACACCCTATCTAGGAGACAGAAATAATTCAAAACATTAACAGTTTGTTTTCAGTGACTCTTATCATAACTCCCCAAGTATTGTACAAAGAAACATATTATGACCAACAAGCCCTATGTAATGCTCTGTCTTTTCCCCATATGGTAAAGTCCTTATCTGACATTTGCACCACCGGGAGACTCTACGAGAGATGAGGGGGTATTTGTTGAGTGGACTACGAGTTTGCTGTGTGCAGACTTGTACACCCATTAATGGTATTTCCACCAAGTCTGGTGTTAGCGAATTATGACCTTCTGCACATGGAAACTGCCTACACACCCCTTTAAACCCGTGCAGACTGGTTCAAACCAGATCAATCTGGAACCAATTGAAACCTAATGAAAATACCGGAATATCCTTTAATAGATCAAGTCTTACTATGAAGGGACACATTTTAAATAACTCCACACATTAAATGTTACATGTCTTTCAAGATCTAAAAAGATTTAGTATTGCCATACACAACCATATCCCTATTTCCTGGATTTTTCAACCTCTAAAGCAATGGATGTAAAGCAAGTAACTGAAAGATAATGGAAAAAGGGAAAGAAATTGTGTACATACATGTTGCCTTGATTTAAATTACGAATACCCGCCCACCTGTATAATCATGACAGAACATACTATATAACGTTCTCTCTTGGTCTATACAAATAGAGCTTTGTATAAAGGACTCAAATTCCCATCACCATAATATGTATTGAATAATGTAAAGTATTGCAATTCCATAACATGTTAACCTTTCAAGACATATCTGAGTTCTGGGCCCCGTATTACAAAGAGTTGATATCAATCGCAACTTATTTGCGATTGATATCAATCGCAACCATGTACATAAGAGATAAGAGACTGCAAACTTGCGATTGATTGGAGGACTTACGATTGATTTGGATCAATCGTAGCTCTTTGTAAGACGGGGCCCTGGTCATGCTATTGCAACGTGATGGAAACTGTGTGGAAGCGATTGCAAGATTGATCATGTATCACATGTATATTGGTGTATACTGTGAGGTTTTGGAATCATTAAAATGATAAGAAATTGGCTCAGTCTTGCAAAGATGTACTGTACACAGAAAGGTGTATATGGGGCTACACAAGCATGTGGCATAACAGTTGTGGTCCACAAACTTTAGCTGTTATTTGAGGGCATTTGAAGAACCATCCTTTTCAATGGACATTTTTTCTATGATATTTTTTTTTATTTGTATTTCATGTGTTATTGATCCCTTTCTTTTCAAATTAAACATCACATAGTATCAACAAAAAGTATGGTGGATCATATAATAAAATAAAAAAATTACGTGAAATGTACACATGTCTAACATACATAACAAACAACAAACAATCAAAGGACTACTTATCGATTGTTGGTATTAAGAGATTACAAAAGCTTACAAGAGACAACCAGATATAAACAATGCTATTCAGAAAAGAAAAATTGTACAAAGAGCAGGCACCTGGCCAAATGAAAGAAAAAACAATAAAATGCAACCTCTCATTCCTACTGACCCTTTATAATATTCAAAATGCTTGCCCACTTTGCAGCATGGACGACTAATTTGTTTTTCCTTTGTGCAATGTTATGTTCGACAGATTCGAACGACAGAAAATCACAAAAGTGACTGAGCTTTCACACTAACGTAAACAGAAAGAAAAAACTCACAAATTATTTTTCACTTTTCCTAGACTCGACCTTTTCTTTAAAGAGAAATCTTTTCATAAATGCAAAGCCAAACAAAAGCATGAAGGTGGCTCTCGCATGCAGCTGCACAACATGGCTGGAAGATGAATGTCAATATAAAATGCTGGTCTGGGAATCAACATCATTTAACAAATATTTCATTTTGAATAGCTTTGATAAGAAATGCTGTTGGTATAAAAGAAACATTTCAGACAAAAAGAAGTCAGTGACGTTTACCATTAAACAAATTATGAAACCATGGGAAAGAAAGTTAAAAAAAAAAAAAATTTTTTAAGAGTACATGTACATGTATGGAGTTGATGTCTTGATGATTTTGCTATCGTTATTTTCTCTTGTCCTTTTGTTCTTGTTTCCATGTTTCGATCTGAATTTTGAGATCTGGATTTGATTGTACTTCTTCCATGGTCAGCGGTTTCCTGTTGAATGGGTCGATTTGATCACTAGAGATAGAGTAGCAAAAATAACAAAGAAAATGCTTGTTAATTGTTATTTAATGGTAATATTGAGCTGCTTTCATGATAGCAAATATTATTTTAGTGAAAAATGCAAGACTCACAATGGCATGTAAACAAAAAGCAAAGATGATAACGGCTAAGCTAAAAGAAATAGTTAGGTACAAAGTACAATTTTGGCCAAATTTTCAGTAAACATTCTTTATGCTGTATTTTTCCCCAAGATCTTTTTTTTTATGCCCTGCATTTACGGGTGATTTGGTTTGGTCTTGGGATATTATGTCAATTTGTTGGTTGTGCAATAGTGTTATCAATAAATCATCATCATTTTCATTTAATAAAGTCAGCAATTTTCTTCTTACGAGGGTTAATGACTTTAGCGCTCTGACACTCCCTCCCTCCATTTCTTATTGTCTCGATCATCATCCTCTTTTAGAGCTTACTGCTTTCTTTCTTCACCATATGGTCTTCCTTTGCCTCTTATGCCATACAATTCCAGATCCCATGCTCTTATTACAGGTACACCACCAGCCCTTCTCGATAAATGATCCATCCATCTTAATCCACTTCCCTTTACCATTTTTACCAAAGTTTCTTCCGGACCCAACCTTTACATGAGCTCATCTGTGTTCTTTCTATCGAACAGTTTCACACCACACATCTTCTGTATCAGGAAAGCGATGTTTAACAAAAAAATAAGACATCACGCTTTGTGACTGAACTGTCGTTCATATCTCCATATGAATAGTGATCTAAACATTAAAAAAAAAATCAAAATCAATTTTTTTTTTCTTCTTCAAATCATGTATCACTGTTTTTTGTTCTGCTTCCACTCAGAGAAACGTTGTATGCAATTTTAAAGGTAGAGTATTTTACCGACATCACTACCACTGCTGTAATGTATTTTCAATTTGTTCCTCCTTCAGTGAAGGCAAACATAGACAGATTTCCGGCTCCTTTACCCAAGTATCATGTTTTCTATTTAAGCTCCTTACATTTTACATTGTTTTCTATTGCCTGTTGTATCTACACTTCCTTCGAAACACCTGGCTATTTACTGTACATTATACTTAATGTAAGTTATCTACACTTCCTTCGAAACACCTTGCTATTTACTGTACATTACACTTCATGTAAGTTATCTACACTTCCTTTGAAACACCTTGCTATTTACTGTACATTATACTTCATGTAAGTTATCTACACTTCCTTCGAAACACCTTGCTATTTACTGTACATTACACTTCATGTAAGTTATCTACACTTCCTTCGAAACACCTTGCTATTTACTGTACATTACACTTCATGTAAGTTATCTACACTTCCTTCGAAACACCTGGCTATTTACTGTACATTATACTTCATGTAAGTTATCTACACTTCCTTCGAAACACCTTGCTATTTACTGTACATTATACTTCATGTAAGTTATCTACACTTGCTTCAAAACACCTTGCTATTTACTGTACATTACACTTCATGTAAGTTATCTACACTTCCTTCGAAACACCTGGCTATTTACTGTACATTATACTTCATGTAAGTTATCTACACTTTCTTCAAAACACCTTGCTATTTACTGTACATTATACTTCATGTAAGTTATCTACACTTGCTTCAAAACACCTTGCTATTTAGGCCTTGTGCGTTGTTGTTCCTATTATTGATCGAATTAATTGACCGCCGGTCCTCCCGTAGAGTATGAAACACGCTTGCTTACATTAGATTTTATCGCCTGACGAAGTGTTGCAGCGGCGCACGAAACGTCGTGATTTTTTAGATTCCTTATTGACCATACATTGCGAGACAAACAAATATCACTAGCGATATTTTTTCTCTCGATACCTTGCTTTTTACTTTATATTATACTTCATGCACGTCTTATCTACACGTTTTGTTTTATTACTCTACTTCAAACTTTAAAGTTTGGACTTACCTCAATAAATGCCTTGCTATCGTGGACCTATCAATGTTCATTCCTTAAGTGGGCAGGATCACGGGGTCTTCCATAAGGGTGTAGGTCAACGGGTCAATGAACTCATCTGGAGGATCGGCAAACATCTCTTGTTCCATCTCATTTGTCTCACACAGAGCCTAGGTGGGAGGGGGGGGGGTGAAAATGGCATGATAAATGGGTATCAGGGGCGGCGATTTCTTTTCATGACCGGGGGCGAAAGGCGAGGAAAAATCTGTATTCCGTTGGTATTACGGTGATACCAACGGAATACAGATTTTCTACAATATTTACTTGTACATCTTGCAGGCTATTATGCGAGCGAGCATAGCGACAGAGCGAGAAGATTTTTGCATTTTTGTTAGTCTAAACGCTGCACTCTTGGGCCCTCCAAAGCCTAAAAGTATGTTGCAGTCTTTAGTCAGTATTTGCTATAAATTTTTTGTGTGCACTTTTTCAAATTTTCCGGGGCGATTAAAAACTGAGGGGACGTGTCCCCCGTCCCCCCGGGATCGCCGCCCCCGATGGGCATTATTTCAAGTTATCATTCAAAGAGTTAGTGAATGGGAGAATTCCAAACAGCACCAGTCATGCATAAAGCTTAGCTAATTTTCGTGATTATTATTGCTGTTTAGTTTCTTGTGGTTTAGTTGTGGGGTGACAAGACAAACGACAATTTAAAAAAATAATTTAGAATCCTCGTTATAAAAATATTATAGAAATCCACATTGAAGTCTTTCACATTCATGGGCAATCCACATGGGCAGTTTAAAAAATACAAACATGTAGCTCTTAAAAATGAAGTTGAGTTACGGTCATGCCATTATATTGTAAAGAAACTATCTGGAAGCATTTGGGTATGGTTGATTATGTAGTATATAAGGATCAATGAATACTGTGAGGTTTGAAATGATTAAACTGAAAATAAATTGATTAAATCTTACTAAAGTCAAAAGAAATGCACATAGAAATGGGTAAATGGGGCTACACACATGGCATGAAAGCTTGATCCCATCTTTTGTATTTGTCATATTTCAAATTTGAGGGCATTTGAAGAGAGCTCTTCACAAATTTATGTTTCAACCGTACCACAAACTCACAATTTTCTTCAGTTAAGCTTCAATATTTTTCACATTCAATGGATTAGTGTTATTACTTTCACTGCTGTGTGAAACCATTAGCCTTCTATCCAGTCCGTGTGTCACTCATATTTCACCCGTCAATACGCAGATTTTCATCAATTTCTTCCCATAACTACAATCAGTCAAAATTCCTTATGTTGTAATGGAATTAAGTTATGGAATGACTTAGACAATGATATTAAACTAAGTAAAACTGTTGATAAATTAAAAAAAAAAACTATTAAAGAATGAAATGTTCATGCAGTATAAAAAACACGCCCAATTAAATAATGAATAATTTGCTCCACACGTTATGTAATGTTTTGTAGTACAGTAAAGCACCGGCTTAGGGCGCATAGGGATGCAGTATCGCTTGACGCCGTGTCCATGTGCGCTCATGGCTGGTGATTTGCTGTAAATGTTTTATATAGGTCTTTATAATCTTTTTCTTGTATATATTTGTTTTTCCTTTAATGTTGTTTTAGTTGATTTTTCTAATTACTCGACAAATATGTCATGGTTGGTGCCCCAACCACAAGTTTGTATTCAAAATTCTTTAGGGGCTCCTAACCCCATGTTTTTATATTTCCATGAATTATTGCATATGTATTTTTATAGTTGAAATAAATTGAAATTGAAATTGAAATTGAAATTGAAATTGTATGTTAGTGCTGGGAGAGAAAAGACTGGGTCAAAAACTAAAAAGGGGAATATCTACTAATATTTGACCTACAAGTTTCGATGGCATTATGCACTGTCAAGGCTATTGTACAGTGACAATAGAAGCGGAAGTATGCTGTTATAAACAAAATCTATCTTCCATTTTACTTGCTTTTACAAGCATTGATAAACACTTAGCTTGTTGCCTAGGATTTCTTGCCAATGGAATTAATAATATTAATTAATAATTGATCATATCTCACCTTGACCTTCTCAGCAAACTGTCTCATCTTATCAATCATATCTCTATCCACACTGATCTTATCTAGAACTTTCTCTGCTCTGATGAAAAGCATGGGCGAGTAATTAACCTCATCCTCGGCAGTTGCCCTACAGAACCTCTGCTCTTTGCCCAGATTGATGTAGAGCCGACAGATATCCCTAACTAGCTGCTTGGGGTTAAACTCGATCTCCTCAAAGTCATGCACCTTGAGCGCTCTCTTGTCAGGACCGACCTTGAGACATGAGAGAGAAAAGAGATGATGATTCTGATAAACATCAAGTGATGATGATGTTGGTAAATGACACTTCAGATGATTTGTTCGACTCTGTGCATGGTTGCTCGTTTGTCACAAGTGCAATTTTGCACAAAATACGAGGCACCAATTAACGGAAGTATACCCTTATGCAACACGATGGCTTTGCAAAATCATCCATTTCTGGTCGTGATTAGCTCCATGATAAACTTTTTAACACCATTATAGATTAATCTTGCACTGAAAACTGTTAAACAAATCTTGAAGCCTTTGGAAAATTTTGCCATGATAAATATAATGTGGCACAGGAAGATTATTTGTGTGGCATATAAAGAGTAAAATTGACAATGTACAGGTAGAAGAAGATATTGTGAGGATGTTCCTAATAAAAAGGTGAAGTGGACGATACTCATTATCATTCTACGCTCATTCTCCTAATTTCCCATTACTGCTTCTTCTACAATCGCAACTAAAATCACTAGTAATTCTACTATTAGTATACCTATTAAGATAAATACTACTAATACTACTACACCCACATGTACCATTACTGCTGCTGCTCGTCCTATTACTTCAACTAATATCCCTTATGATACTGCTACTACTAAACAACTACATTATGCTTCTACTGCTTCTAACTTCTATTTCTAACTACTACAACTTATTCTCCAACAAATACTGGCGAAAGAACAACATAATACCAAGCTTCATATTATTATTATACAAACTTACCAGTTTGTGTAGAAAGTTGTTGAACATCATTGCCACTCTATTGACCATCACTGGATGTATAAAGATATCTGTGATCTCTACAGAAGTAAAACCAAAGATAAATATATATAGTACTATCATTCCTGTTTTACTCATAGATCTTTGTTCAGAAACAAAGTTTAGGACAGATAAAAGTTTGATTTGTTGGCATAAATATATTTAAATATAACAGAATTACCTCTCACCAAATGTCCCAAACTTACACACCTTCTATTCTCTCACTCAATCACTCTCTCACTTGCTTACTCGCTCACTCAATCACTATCTCACTCACTTACTAACCCACTCTCTCACTCACTCTCTAACTCTCTTACTCACCGGCTCACTTTTCTCACTCTCTCTCTTATTCTCTCTCTTGCTCTCTCTCTCTCTGTTGCTCACTCACCTGCTCACTCACTCTCTAACTCTCGTACTCACTCACTTACTAACTTACCCTCTCACTCACTCCCTAACACTCTTACTCACTCTCTTGCTCTCTTGTTCACTCACTGGCTCACTCACTTACTAAATCGCTCTCTCACTCACTGACAAACTCATCCTCTCACTCACCCACGAACTCACTTACTCCACAACTCACTCACCTCCTCATTCACTCAGTTTTTTTTTACCTGACTTGCTCACTTACTTACTATCTCACTCACTTCCTCACTCATATAATCACTCACCAATTTGCTCACTCATTCACTCACTTGCTCACTTACTCACCCATCTGCTTACTCACTTGCTCAATCACTCCAGTAATTTCCCAATCACTCACTTATCCACTGTCTACTCACTTACTCTTAAACACTTGCCATTCACTTGTGCATACACTCACCCACTCTCTATAGAAGCTCAATCAATAATTCAAGCAATTACTCATCCACTGACTAACTTGGTCACTCACTTTCAATCCCCCTCACCAATTGTGATGTAGACGAGAGTACCCATTGTCTCATTGGACATGATGTTATAGAACCTAGCAATGTCACATGTTTGTCTTAGGGAATCTTCCTGCTGTCTCCTTTCTGTTGGTTGTAGCCGCGTCCACTCCCCCGCTTCCCTCTGCTCTTGAAGTACCTTGATTTTCTTCACATACTGCAATAAAGAAATAATATAAAGTATATATAAAACAAAACACACATAAAATCGAATATTCGTGAATCACTCTAAAAAGGTGCCTTTTTTCTTAGTAGACTTTCACATATTTTTTTCTTCTTCTAGGATTCTATCACAATCTATAACTTAGTATTACAAGACATGCACACAGCAACACTAGCAAAAAATACAGGAACTTGAAGAAAATGGTACATATGCATATAAATTATATTAAAAAGACACTATACAAAAATATATAAAAAAGGAAGGAAATTATACAAAAACTAATTAGAAATGTTTATGTCTGTTGATGCAACATTGTTGACTATGCTTCTCAGAGACATTTGCAAAAAATCAAACTACATTCCTCATTTTTCAAATGAAATATCAGTTAGTGTACATTACAAAATATGGTTTGAATTGCATGATTTACATAATAATTATTTGTTTGTCCAAATAATGTAATGAAATGCTTGTTGATATCTTTCCTCAGAAGGGGAAAGGGTTCAAATAAAGTACCTTTATGCCCAGGTTTCTAAAAAAAAATTGCTCTAAAAAATCCCAGACTGATCTGGATAAAGGGAATATTTAATGATGTAGTTCACAACGTCCTGTGGCTGGCAGCCACACTATGATGAATTAGTTTGTATCAAATAAGCAACTATTTTTTTCAAAATGATAGGCATTCTGATGCTAATGACAATCTGCTTAACACATAAGCAAGTTGGTTTTTATAATCTGCAAATTCTGCGCATGTGCAAATTCCTGGCAAAAGACTTCCGGGTCAGGTCAGAGTGACAAAACAACGAGCTGCTCTACCGATGAGCTCTTCGGTGTTGTCTGCTAAGGTGACTTACGTTATACCAAAGCTCGAACAAAACTCGCATTCGCTGTACGCCCGTTCCGCTAGCGTAGTTTGGCCCTCGATCACTTCTTGCTTGAGGTGCAGACTGTTTCTTGCGGGCTCTTGATTTGGATTGGACAATCAACAAATCTTAATATCGATTAAATATGATAATTCCATTGATGGATGAATTGTTGCATAATTTTTCCACATATAGTTTCTTAAAATATAACGAAAGATGAACGATTGAAGCAATGTCAGATGATTTTTTTTTTCTCTTATCCTCAAGCGAGGTCTTTATTTCCATAGTTTTAATACATATTTACATTCATTACTCAATGATTGAGTGAAACATAATATAGGCTAAAAATTAAAGTATTTTCAACAATTCTTCCAGCTTAGTCTCCTTTTCTTTGCTAACATATTCAGACCTTAAAAATAATCTTAGCAACAACTTGAATTAAACAAACAAAGTATGTGGGTAAAAAACAGAACCATTGACAATCTTTTTAACGTAACATTTATAGTTTGCATATTGCGCATAATTTAAAATAATATTCAGGAGACTATATTTCTTGTTTCCTATGTCCTTGCCTACAACTAATATCTTTTGGTTTATTTGTATTTCTACTTGGAATAGGTTAAAAATCCTTGCAATATAACATAAAGTGAAACGTTGAGTCAACTTGTCCACAAGAGTGGCATGTATTATTATTCACAATTCGCCATTTATGTAAGTTTTCTTTTTTAGGCAATAAACCTGTGAATCATCTTGTAATTGAATTGTTTAACTTTATTATTACGAATTTGCTTTAATTTAAATAAAAGTACATCCTTCCAAACAAAGTCATTATCCAAATCTAGAAAGGAATTCCAAAAATAAATGCCATTTGGTTCTCTTGACTTCTTACGTAATAGCAAACGATAGAAATCTTTAACTTTCATAGCAAAAACATTCACTTTATCACCTGTTTCTATTTCTATAAGATTCGAAATATCACATTCATTTTCAAAATCGTTGACATAACTTAATCTATCTAACCAACACTGCGGAAATGCTTTCTTTAATTTTGTATATTTGAAATCAAATAACAGCTGTTGTACTTTCACTCTTCTATTTATTAAAGTAGAGTCATTCCAAATACCATTTGTAATCAAATTGTGAATTTTTAATAAACCGGCATCTTGCCATTCTCGATAAAACAATATTTTTATCTGAAAGGTAATGTTACTATTTTTCCAAATATTTTCATTTGGAATATTTCTTACTTTAAACATATCAATGAATCTTAGTTCTGACCAAGTACAAAACAGATCTACATACAAATCTGGCAAATTATGTTTAGAGCATAACAAATTCATATCATTTATGTTACAATTAAAATGTAAACAAAGTGGCAAACCCCCTATGTTATCGGACCAGTATCCAAACATATTTTTCCAATTAGAGCCATTATCATTAAAGAAACGAGATATCCATGCCAACGAAGTGAAGATATTTTACTAGCAATATCAATCATATTCAATCCACCATTTTCAATATCACTTATAATTACATTACGTTTAACTTTTTCTTTTTTGGAATTCCATAGGAAACAAAATAATAGTCTATTCAGTATCTGTAAAACATGTTTTGGTACTAGTACAACAGTTGCGGTATACACAATTTGTGACGCCGCTAACATTTTCAAAACAATTATTCTACCATAAACAGTAAGATCTCTCATTTTCCACATATTTAATACATTTCGAATTTTATCTATTTTTACATTCCAGTTTAAATCTTGTAACAATTTTCATATTTTTGCCTACATATACTCCTAGATATTTAACAGATTGATCCGTATATATAATGTCATTATCATGGACGAAGTTATCTACACTATTCAGTTTCATTACTTCTGTCTTCTTCCAATTTATTTTCGGACCTGCATATTCTCCAAAATCGTTAATTTCATTCATAATATATTGTATATCATTAACAGATTCCACAAATAATGTTGTGTCATCTGCATATTGTGAAATCTTTGAACTATCGATACCTAAATCAACACTGAATATATCAATCCCTTTCATCTGTTTATCTTGTCTTATTTTGCATGCTAATATTGCCACTACTATGTTAAAAAGTAATGCCGATAATGGGCAACCCTGGCGAACTCCTCTTTCTATGATCAACTTTTTTGAAATCCATCCATTGTTCATCACACGACCAATGGCGTCAGTATATAAGGTCTTTATCCAGGTGATAAAAGATTCTTTAAAATTGAATTTACGTAATACATGAAATAGGAACAAATGGGATGCATTGTCAGAAGGTTTTTTTAAATCCAAAAAGAATATAATCCCTGAACTATTGGATGTGTTTAAATAGTCGATCACATCTTGTACTAACCGTATGTTTTCTGCTGCGGATCTTTTCTTTATGAAACCTCTTTGATCAGTTGAAATGATACTTGATAAAGCACGTGAAGTCTTTTAGACAGTACTCTTGCCGCAATTTTATAATCAGTATTTAATAACGAAATAGGTCTCCAATTGTCTAAATAACCCCTATCCCCCTTCTTAAATAACAATGTAATAAGACCCTGCCTTTGGGAAGAAGATAACTTTTGTTTGTGATACCCCACATTTAAACTTGCAATAACCAAATCTTTAATTTCTAACCAAAAAATCTTGTAAAACTCAGAACTGAGACCATTGCTTCCAGGGGCTTTGTATTACTCATACATTGCAATGCGTCTTCACATTCCTTTTTACTTAGTAACCCTTCACACTTGAATGCCTCTTCATCGGTCAGAGTACTTAGAATATTCATCAACATGAACATTCGTGCATTCCTTAACATACACTTTCTCAAAATATTTATGAATTTCCTGTAAAACCTTTTCATCATCCTTTATAACTTTTCCATTTACATACAAACTTTCTTTCCTTTTTCTGCCCATTGCGCTTTTCCAACTGTAAAAAAATATCTGCTTGCCTTCTCCCCCTTTTCAATCCATTTTGACCTCGACCTTACAAACGCCCCTTTACATTTATGTGTGTAATATTTATCTATTTTCTTCTGTGCTTCCTTCATCTTACTAATAACATCTTCATTTGGATTCTTATCTAACTGTTCACTCAAGGTATCATATTCCTTTTTAAGTTTATTAAAATCATTTTTTTAAACATCATATTTGTGTTTACAGTATAACATCTTAAGTTCTTTTATCTTAACTTGACATATCTCCCATTTGTCCTGTGGTGACAATTGTATGTATTCTAATAATTCAAATAATTTGTAAGGTAATATAACATTGAGTTGTTGTTGTACAACGCCATTTTTGGTACAGGGCTTCATTAGGACCTGCTGAATGATGGTAGGGTAGGAGCCCCCGGCATAAATATTAATATATGTGTGATTGGGGGCCCCCTGTCCCACACCCTTATATGATATTCTTGCCGGGAGCTCCTACCCTAATATCGTTCAGTAGGTCCTAATGAAGCCCTGTACCAAAAATGGTGCTTTTATCCGGGAAGTAACAATAATTTCACTAATCCACCTGACTAAAGGTGGTCTGCCGACGTTCCCCTGTTGCATTGCTATATGTTGCCTGTGCGCTTGGCGTGCTGGAACTTTGTGTAGTACCGTTGGTATCCATGGGAACGGTAGACGCTACATTCTTCACTGATGATGCTGAGAGCATATCGGTTTGTTTTTGCGCAGATGTGTCTTTTGACGTTTGAGCGATCGCCGGGCAGGCACTTCTGAGATGACCCGGTTTTCGGCACTGTCGGCATATGAGCTCGTTGACACATCTGGAAGCGTGGTGTCCAGATTCCAAGCATCTGGAACAGGTTGCCATGATATCTGCAGTGGGCTGGCCATTGTGGTAGACTCGCGCAGAAAAAGTTTTTCCAATGGTGATTATAATACCCTATCCCCGTTGAGACACGAAGTTAGTTGGCCGTTTACACGAAGTTTCTGCCTGTGAACCGGTCCCCTCACCTCGTGTTTCATTGCCTGAAGCTCGAGGCGGATCAGATCATCATCCACGGAAAAGGGAACGTCTTTCACAACAACTCTCGTAAGATTGTCCTCCCTCAATTTGGTAAAGGGGTTTAGATCGTACACTGGGGTTGATGCACCCCTCAATTCCAGTCCTTCACTATTAAATCAAACGAATTCTTTCTTCTTGTGATGACAAATAAATCCTCCACGGAGATCGGATTTGTTGGATCCCGCAAATATAGTCTTTAGTCACAACTTTTGTCAGAGCAATGAAAATTTCCTCTCCCGACACGAACCTGGTAGTAGAGTTCCGAATGTCGTCCGATCTCACGAAGATGGGCTTCGGACCTTTTCGCAGGAATGCGTCGGAATTGGGCGTTGTCTTCTGTGCATACATTGTAGCCGCGAACGTGGCACAAGTTCAAAGCTCAAAATGACACGATTAATAAGAAAACATCGAACACAGTTTACTTACATCCAATAACAAAGTCAAAATGAAGAGTATTTTCCAAATAAAAGTGCAATATGTATATCCAATTAATGAAATTCCAAGGTTTTAAGTCGATGTCACAAGAGGTAGCTCGAAATACGTCTTGACGTAACGAAAGCGCCCTCTCATGAAGCAATGTCAGATGATATGACCGTGTTAATGTTGAGTCATTGTAATGTTTATGGCACGGAGGGAATTGACATTACTTTTGCTAAAAGATGAAAGATTTAACTTACATCTAAAGCTTCATCTTGGAGGAAAATGGAATCGTTGATGAGATGGTTGATGAACTTCAAGAACAGAGGAGCATTCGCATCCTCCATATGTGACATTGCCTCCACCGCAACCATCTGAGATAAAACATAGATTGAATCAGTGAAAATTACAAGAACAATTAGTCCCCAATGTCTTGAATAGGCCAAGGTAGATGAAAAAAGAGTCTCTGTGATATATAGAATTCTGTTCAACATATCAATAATTTTCCAGTAAATGCAAAAAAAAGCCTGTATTGTCGATCATTTCTCTTTTAAATGCATGTTACCTTTTTTTCATTAGAACATTACATCTACTGTATATATTATAAACAATAATTTAATATCTATTTGATGGAAAATGGTGTTTTACTGTAAAAAATCGTCCTGTTTTATATTTAAGTATATTTTTGTAATATATTATGTGTATATATTATGTACATTATGTATATTCTATTTTAAATATTGCAGTAATGAGCAGTATATGATAACAGTTGTTAAAAAAAAATCTGTTTGTAGGATGTAGTGCATAGAATGTAAGAACCAAGTATATTGACTTATCAGAATCCCCTGAAGATAGATTTAGTATTTGATAAATTTCAACAACCATATAGTGGATGTAGGCCCTGCAGAAAAAAGTTTTTAACCAAATGTATAGCAGTAAAAAAGGTTTTCTGTTTTTCTCACTACTGCTTAAATACTGAGTAAGACATTTAGGGAAATCTAAATCTATTTATATTGTACCTCAATTGTCATCTAATCCATCTTTTAATATTAGACCATAAAAAGACAGGGAGGAGGGGGGAGCAAAAAGATCTGTAATGGAGATAACTCAGCAACAAAAAGCAATTTACCATCCAGCTCAATTACAGCTGCATGCTGTAACCGATAACTCTGAACAAGCCACACACATAATCTCCCTGTGCCACTTTGTATTTCTCATGGGATGGAACAATTAAAGGCTTCCAAATTATATAACTTTTTCCAGCGCAAGATTAATGTATACCTGTCTTAAAAGAGTCGTCATGGAGCTTATCAAGACTGGAAATTGGTAAATTTTCAAAGCCACTGAGTTGCACAATGCAATCATATCAAGTGGTACCTGATGTTTTATGAGACATTGCATGTGTGGCAAATTAACGACCATGTAGCGAGGCGAAGAAAGCAACCAAAGTCCTAAACTACTGTGCTTCCATCTTACCTTGATCTGATTCCTGTGTTGAGGTATGCTCCAGAGATACTTGAGAACCTTGTACATCGGACGACGGTAGTTAAACTTCTGCTCAAACTGTTGAGGATCTCCGGTGAACTCAATGTCTACAAATATGCTGATGAGGGAGCGTGAGATGTGCTCTCCGAGAGGGTGCTCGTTGAATGCCTTCTGCCGATGGAAACTGGAATTGAATGGTATAAATGACTGCGTTAGTTAGTATGCATTACATGCAGATTAAGTCACAACTTTTTTTTTAATTTTACATTTTTCGGTCTCGGTTTCAATAGACAAAGATGTGTCTGAGAACTATACTTACATTAGCATTAGCCATTACAATGCATATGAGAACTTAACTTACTTCGACACTACAATCTATTAAGAACTGGATTTATACTGGAAACATGATGTGCCTAATATTAGACCTGCTTTAGGACTCCAATTTTATAAGAACTTGGCTCACATTGGGACTACAATGTTCTAGGAATTAGACTGATATTTGGGACTACAATGTTCCGAGAACTAGACTCATGTTTGGACTACAAACAATGTTCTGAGAACTAGTCTCATGTTTGGACTAAAATGTTCTGAGAACTAGACTCATGTTTGGAAATACAATGTTCTGAGAACTAGACTTTTATCGGGACTGGACTATGATGCTTCTGAACACTAGAGACCCACATAGGAACTGCAATATATAAGGACTAGACTTACATTGGGACTACGGTGCCTCTGGTTCCCGAGTTCTCCTCTGGCATCAGCCCTTCCAAGATCTTAGCCAGCTTAGCTCTAAGATGAGGGTTGGTCATGTGACTCTTATTACCCATGAACACAGTCACAAAGGTCATTACATGCTTTAATGATTCAACTGGGTAAATAGATAATTAGATAATTTATTGGTTTCCACAATATCTCATTTTACAAAGAGTGTAACAACATATTGAAATATGATTATAATATACATGTAAATATAATACCGGTACACACTATTCAGAAAATTGTCCTTGAGTTGAATCTTAAGAGATATAGTGGCGGAGCCTATGGAAAAGCAGAGCTTGTTGTGGATAGGCTCCTTAAACTACAAATGACCTAATTTAACTAAAGTTACGTTTATAAAATACATATATACGCTAAAACCGGGAAAGGGAGATTACAGGGATACATGAACTGATACTCACAATTAACTACAAGAGACAAGGGAAAGGGAAGGGAATATATCTGCAGCTTAATGAAACAATAGTAAAATGTTATTTGTTCTCAACATGAATGGTATATGTACATAGTTGGCATGGCCATATCGTTATTTACTCATTGTAATCAACTAAAGAATATATACTGCTTAAAGACAAAAAATAGTCAGGAATCAGGAATGACAATATGCATTCAAATAATGGCATTTCAATTTTCTTCTGAATACACGAACACTAACAGACCTTTTAATCACAGAATCGAGAGAATTCCAGAACTTGGGGCCTGTATATATTAAGGTATTTTGAGCAAAGCGTGTTCTTGTTCTAGGGAGGTGATAGGAAAACGCCTGTCGGGTAGGATAGTCGTGAACTTGATTTCTTAAATGACAATATGAACAAAATATCCAATGAATCCTGACAGAGCATTCCACATAACACTAACTGGCTTTGACTGAGTCATGGCACTATATTGCCAAAGTATCATATTGTTTGTTCGGTGGTTAGAAAAAGTGTAACATTTTAATACTGAGAACGGGAAGGATCATATCACATGCATAATGCATAACATGGTGCCGACACGAACACACGTGTAGCTTGATAGCTCTCTGCCTACATCCATTATGTCTTCGAATTTAAGTACTTTCTAACACCTATAATCTATTGTTATGAACTGAATCAGGTTAGTATCTTTCTCGTCTTAACAACTTGATCCAAGTTAAAATATTTTTTGGTATTTTAAAAGCCATACCTTGCAATTATTGATTTCAACTTTCACGTTCAAAGAAAGGCAGCCATAATGATGACACGCACACGAATAAACGCACCGAAACCTTCCCAACAGCATGCCGCCGACCACGGAGCAGTAGGGGCGCTGATGAGCCATCGGAAGAGCCCTGCTCCAACCCTCCCCAGCCGCAGCTCACGTTAGCAGACCTCAACAAGAGGATCACTGATCGAGTTCCAGTCATTCATTTCTTTAAAGCTTGATAGTATCTCCACTGATGTGGCAGGTAATAATAAAAGGTTCACCGACCTCAAAGTAAGCGTAAATGTTAACGCGGAAAAAAATCAAAGAAATTGAAGACCAGAAGCTACCTGAAGTTTGGGATTCTACTCAGAAAATGTTGACAATTTTGGTAAACAAAATCATCTCTCTTGAGATCCACAATCGGAAATCCAATCTCCTCTTAATGGTCTTAATCAGAATGAAGGCGAAAATGTGTATAAGGTCCTGAAGTATGCATTTGCTACCCTTGGCCTTGACGATGCCCCGATGATTGCTATTGCCAACGCTCATCGGCTACCTCGAAGAGGAACGGGAGACCAGACCAGCCATCGTGGACCCGTCCCCATCATTGCGCGGTTCTGCTACATTGAAGATATGAACGCCATACTATAGCTGCATTCGAAAGCCAGCAGAAGAGCCGCGCGAAGGCAACCGCCTCTCCAGTCGAGGCCCAACCACAATCGCGGCTTTATACTGTTAGAACGGATCTTCCACCTTCCATGAAGAGTCGTCGCGCTTTCCTAGCCAAAGAAGACTACAAGATGCGCAAAGAACAAATGGCTTTCTACGAAAATCTTCGTTAGAGGTACGGAAGTTTGTTTACAGTCAAAGGAAAAAGGCACATACAAGGACTAGTAATGATTATCACTAGTCAATGAGGTACTGGCTTTCTTTCATACTTTTTAAATTTGTTTTTATTGTGCTATCCTATGTACCGCCAATTTAATGGTGCGATCCAGTGTGATCTCTCAATCTATTAATTTCTCATTATCATATCTTTGCTTCTATATGCTATAACTACTACAAAGTTTGATGATGTGATTTGACGTGATTTTTTAATCTTATTTTTTTGGTCAAAAAATGGAGTAACAGTTCATTTTTCATATTGTATTTTGCTATTATATACCATAACTACTGCAAAAGATTGATGATGTGATCTGGTGTGATCTTTTGTTTCTTTTTTCTTCATGACAAAATGGAAAAACCGTAACAGCATTACTTTCTCATATCATATTGCTTGTACACTACAATACACTATAACGACTTCAAAGGTTGATGTTGTGATCTCGTAATGATGTGATTCTCATATTATATTGTGCTACAAGTTTTTTTGTTGATGATGCGATCTCTTTATTTTTTCATAAGAAATGTTGAAATAGAGAAGCAGTTTTGTTTTCTCATATCGTATTGTGTTACAAGTATGATGATGCGATCTCTTTAATATCTTAATCTGTTGGGTTTTTTTCCCTAAGAAATGGATAAATAGTTATACTTCCTCATATTATATTATGCTACGTAACAATGCAAAGCTGATGATGTGATTCTCTTAGTCTTCTGAAGAAATTGAGAAAACTTACCTTCTCATATTATATTGTGCTATAGGTTTTTTGATGATGTGATCTCTTTATTTTGCGGAGGAAGTTATACTTTTTCATATTGTGCTACTTAATAATGCAAGTTGGCGTAACACTCTCTTCATCTTTTTAAAGAGAAATAGAGAAATACCTTCTCATATTTTTTTATAACGCTATTAAGTATTGTAAAGTGTTGATGATATTGTTCAGTGTGATCCCTTAGTTCAACATGCATATCGTAGATATTTGTATGCCTCAGCAGATGTTTGTTCTTTTCTACTTATACATGCATGTTCAAAGTAGAGAGCTGACCATGTTTTTTCATGTTTTATCACGCATTTTTATTTTAAGTCAACTCTTGTATATTACTGAATACTGATAACATTTAAGAGTTGGAAGCTAGACATTTTCATACCCTAATTTCTTAATCCTAATTATTTCATTATACTCAAATGTTTATAAGTTCAACTTTAATATTTTGGGGTACGACAGATACCTCATGTTCTGGTCGAATGCCTGTATATGCTCAAGACTTCTTGATATAAACTATTTTTAGTGTTTTTATTTAATAAAATTGCCCCGTAGTATTTTACTATTTTCATGGACCTCATTTGACCATATTTAGTCTGCAACATCTGTACCTCAATACGTGTTATTCAGAGATGTATGGATTTATCGATGACGGATGATATTAATCCCATTACACGTCCAAATGTTAGATGTGAGATGTGAGTATTATCTACCTGCTGAGTTCAAGACAAGATTTCCGAACAAAGGTCAATCGCACATTTATTTGCATAATATATCAGGGGCGGATCCAGCTTTTTATAAAGGGGTTGGGGTGGTATGCGAGGAGCGTAGCGACCAGTCCAAGCGGAGCGAGCGAGGGAGGGTGTGGGAGGGTGTCCCCTCCACAGTAAAATTTTTGAAAATCTGTGTGTGAAAATGAAAGATAAGATTTTAAAAAATGGTCCCAGGATTTTTTTGGGGGTTGCAACCCCTCTAGATCCGCTTCTGTATATGAATGCTCGCAGTCTTGCTAAGAATTTTGACAAAGTACAGCTGCTCTTGGATTATCTTGATTGTTTATTTTCTGTTGTAGGTATCAGCGAAAAAATTCGCTGTGACCTCTCTTTCTATCATAGGAGTGCGGAGTTGCTCTCTATTGAAACTGATTCCCGTCGTCCTGGAAAAATGACATAATCTGTATCGTAAATAGACCCCCAAATAATGACAAGAAAGTCTTTTTGGATGATTTTGGTAACCTCCTTCACAAACTAAATCGAGAAAATAAGAAAAAAATATTTCATGGGGATTTCAAGATTGACTTGCTCTGTGACAACGATATTACTGGTGATCTTTGACCGCTCTGACCTCATGACGTCACGTGTCATGGCAACAGGACCTCTCAAAAAAGGGGTGCTACGATAGACCGCGCTGCGGTGTGAATCCGGCGAATGCCAATGGGAGGACCGTGGGTCGCGCTACGGTAGCACGATCCACGGGTCCGTCCACGGTCCCCCCTTGCGGTGTGAACAGCCTCTTAGTGATCGATTTCAGCGCGTGTGTATCGATGGTGTGAAATCCGACGCAACGCCTTTGACGCATGGTGTCCCCCAGGGATCTGTTGGTGGCCCGCTCTTGTTCTCCATAGACACCCAGCCACTTGGTGAACTGACGGAGCGTCACAACGTTGGCCATCACTCCTACGCAGACGACATCAAACTCTTTATCTCCTTCCCTCCACGTGGTCACAATTTGATGTCCGCCATCTAGCGCCTGGAAGAATGTGTGGTTGATATCAGTGGGTGGATGACACAAAATAATCTAAAGCTCAATGGAGGGAAAACTGAGTTTATGATTTTTAGGCTCAAAGGTCATGCTGAACAAGATCACGGAAAGCTTCATTACAGTTCGTGATGATCAGATCAGCCCTACAAATAAATTCCGAAACCTTGGTGTTGTCATCGACTCGAACTTGACTCTAAATCATCATGTATCGCACACATGTAAAGCCATTAGATTCCAACTCCACAACCTTTCGCACATCCGAAGATTCCTGACACGTAAGGCTACTGAAACCATGGTTCATCCCCTTATCTCTTACCGCTTAGACTTGTGCAATTCTCTTCTGATACATTTTCCTCACTACCACCTGCAACGCCTCCAACAACTCCAGAACTCAGCGGCTAGACTTGTAACGCTCACTAAAGGCACCACTCACATTTCACCTATCCTTCAGGCACTGCACTGGCTTCCTGTCCGCCAGCGCATCATCTTCAAAGTCATTCTTCTCGTCTATCAAGCTCTTCACTGCACTGCACCTTCATACATACAAGACCTAGTACATCTCTATGAACCACCACGACGACTCCGCTCTGCTCACACCCAACTTCTTTGCATCCCACGTTCACGGCACTCCTGGGGAAGGCGATCACTTTCAAGTTCTGGCCCTGAACTGTGGAACACACTCCCTCCTCATCTCCGAAAGGAGAACTCCTACTCACAGTTCAAATCTCTGTTAAAAACGTTTCTGTTCTCAACATATTAGTTTGTTTAATTATGACTTAAATTGTACTACCCTTATATATAACTGTTTTACTGTAATATGCTTTGTATTAACAACAGTATATCCTATATGTATCAATTCATACCTCATGTATTAAGCGTATGTAACCTTGCCTTTAGGTTTTAAAAATATGGTAATTCTATTATTGCAAAATTATGTCTTGAAGTTTGTTAAACTAACTGTGTATTTTACTTTCTCTCTTGAATCACTTAATTGTCGTATGCCCACAATTATGCAATTTTCACACAACTGCGCCAGGAGTGTTATTTTTGACAGACATGACGCATTATAAATGTTCACTATTATTATTATTATTATTATTATTATTAAACTGCAATCAAATTTATATTGCATATCATAGGGTTTTAGAAACATAAACACACTATTTGAATATAAATATACCAAAAGCTCAAATTAAATCTCGCATAAATTTACCCAAACATCCTTGGATTACCAGAGGAATTCTGAAATCTATTAAACAAAGAAATAAGCTATATAACAAAGCCTTTGTAACCCTACAGATAGAAAGAAGCAGGAATATTATAGGCAATATAGAAATAAGCTAACACATATCATTCGTATATTAAAAACAACAACAACAGGCAAATGATTCTTCCTCCAAGTGGAATATAGTAAATGATATTCTGAAAAGGGGGAATGTTTCTCATTCAATTGTGTTTAGGCACGATGATATTACTGTAAATGACCTACATGAAATTGCAAATTGCTTTGATAATTATTTTTTAAACATAGGTGCTGAACAGGCCTCGAAAATTAAAGGGTGTAGCAATAATTTTCGTGATTTTCTTCTTGATTCCTCTGTAAATAGTATTTTCTTTAACCCTATAAATCCAGTTGAGGTACTGAGGATTGTTGCATCACTGAATTCCAGTCATTCAACTGGACATGATGAGATGAATACACAATTGCTAAAAAAATATAATTGGAAGTATAATTAAGCCCCTCGTTCACATAATCAACCTGTCATTGTTCTCTGGTAGTTTTTCCTCAATGATGAAAATTTCGAAAGTAATACCCATCTATAAGAAAGACGATGATAGTTCGTTCAGTAATTATCGGCCTATCTCAATACTTTCATGTTTTTCTAAAATTAAAATTTTAGAACGACTCGTTTATGATAGACTATATACATTTTTGGCTGACAACAATTTACTTAATAACGATCAGTATGGATTCAGGAAATTTCTTTCAACGGAATTTGCTATTATAAAATTACATGATAGGGTATCATCTGCCTTAGCCAAACACGAGCATGTGAGTTTTCATGGATTTAGGGTAAGGCATTTGATACCCTGACATACTTTTACCCAAGCTTTATCATTACGAAGATACGTGGTGTACCTTTAAACTGGTTTCGTAGTTACCTTTCTTGTAGAATTCAATATAAAATATCTAATAATGCCAAATCAACCGTGTCATCGGTTCAGTGGCGTAGACAGGTTCGTACACCTGGGGGGGGGATGACTGGGCTGCCAACGCTAGTGAGGGCGCGAAGCGCCCGAGCGAGGAGCGAAGCGACCGAGCGGGGAGGGTGTGGGTGTCCCCCTCCCACGGTAGGGAGCTTTGCAATTTTGAACTTGAAATCGTGCAATCTGATGCATACTTAATGAGGTAAAATAACACACACAAGCGTGCACGCACACACACATACTCACACACACACATACTCACGCACACACACACACACACACATACCACGCCTTGAATGGACAGACATACATCGACAAGATCTACACACCGTGGCATACGAATACAGAATGGACTGACACATAGTATTGCATATTGAACCACACTACGTATTTATTTATCTCTGTGAATTTTGCTGTTACACCTCTTCAGAAAAAAACCAATGTCAACTGTGTACACGCAGGTATAGTCTTTGTTGTCTTGATAGGGGTATGTGGTTATGAATGAAAACAGCCTCTGTGGCCATTTGTGAATAGAACACATAAACAACAAACAAATAACGATTAAACTTTGAACAATATGTCTGTTCATTATAAAGCATAATGAATACGTACATACTATGCTTTTTTACCTCAAAGAAACAGGCATAGTATCCATAGATGGATATTGGCTGGCGGCTCATTAACATACAGATACAAAAACATAAACAGTATCACTATGATCCATGGAGTAACAATACTGCTTTGTAAGTTTGTGAAGAAATCGGAACCATAACGGCATTGCATCGTTTCAAATTAGGGCATTATTTACTTCTATTTGATCTCAGTCTTATAATAGTAATAGTAATAATAATAATAATAATAATAATAATAATAATAATAATAATAATAATGATACAAATAAAAATAATACTAATACAAATAATAATGCTAATACTAATAGGTTCCTTTTATCTCGCATTTCAAGACAGGGTAAATTCACACTGCGCTTTACATGAAACAAACTTCTTTAAACATTTCAAACTTATGTCTTCATGCATCAATCAACATACTTAAAATGAATACAAAACAAAGTGCATCTTAAATAAAACAAAAATAAATAAATAGTTAACAATACAGAAAAGATGTAGCTGCTGCATGCTTAACAACAAACTAATGTATACCAGTCAGTCCTGATATCAGTATTAGTGTAACAATAGTCATGTAGTGGGAGCATGAAGTTGAACAATTCATGATTATACATAATTATATATGTTTGTTTGAATAATATTTGTTATAAAGATAGTAGTATATGGTTCTCTCTGTCACGAATTATTATGTATACTGTTGTATCACATTCATTTTCTATTCTGTTTTAGATTGCGCTGATGCATTTTGCACACAATGTATAATGCCTATAAACACGAGTGGGCCAGACCACACATGTATTTCAATAAAAACCGACTTGAGAAAATAACGATAACAATAATGATGAGGATTATTATTATCATCATCATAATTATTATTATTATTAATATTATAATTGTTATCATTATTATTATTACTATTATTATCATCATTATGACTTATTAAGTAAGCAAATATCATTCCCAAAACCTGGGGGATGATTGTACATGCCATCCCCCACCTTGTGAGGTGGGGGGGATGCATCCCCCTCATCCCCCCGTTGTCTACGCCCCTGCATCGGTTACATGTAGTGTGCTTTGTTGTGGCTCTGGGTATTTTGATCACACTGAGTGACCCATTATTTTTCAGATTGAGAACTTTGAAAATTATTGATATTCATTTCATGCAAATTGCAGTGTTCATGTACCGACATAATAAAAAAAGAACTGCTTTTATCATTTTGTAACGACTTTGGCCTAAATAGAGACATTCATAACTACCCAACCAGACATTCTTCTGATTTCCATTTGTTTACGCCAAGAAGTTCCTTATATGTAGGTCACTTTATATACGAAATTGTAATAACCTCTTGTTATTTAAAAAGAAACGGAAGGAATTATTTCTCTCCAAATATGTTTGTTAACTTTTGAGGTACACTATAATAGTGTTTTTTGTCAAGAAGAGGTAATGATGTGTATTCTCTTTTTTTGCTTGTTAATCATATACGTTAAAGATAGAGGGCGTACTTGGAAAGCAGTTTTTTTTACTGAATGTACCTACCCTCTATTTTAAATAAAACTTGAATAAATAAATAAATAAATAAATACGATGTCCCTTTTGAAGCCAACATCAAATTCTGTAGAACTTTGCAGGAATTATGAATATGTCACATATGTCCTATCTGTGAAATTTAAACATTAGCAGTGTCCTAGTATTCCAATTATCAGGAAACTTGTTTACATTCTAGACTTCACTGTCAGACACTATTGAGTGACTGACTGACTGACATCTTTTTTCTTTGGTAATAACATACATAAAATGAGCTGTATCAGGTACATGAGCATTTGTCTACATCAATATCCCACTATTTGTAATGGCCAAAATTAACCTGATTAATCTTTGTGCAGCACAAAACGTACAACCATTCGGTAAAAGGGTCTGAAAATTAGACTATTACTAACTGTCTTGCTACCACTTAAGTCGATTCGACAACTAATAGTCGTTATTTTCCCACTATATCTCGATGTAACCCACTGAATTTTATTATCCGTAAACAATTATTTTACATAATGAATGAATAAAACAAACAAACAAATATTCATTGGGCAAATTTTTTGTTGACATAAAAATGAGCCTCTGCTCTAATAATGCCTGCTGGTACAGCACTCACGTTTTTCGTGTGATAGATGCACCGCTTATTATAATTAATTAGATGAATAATGCTACATGTTTTGCACATAACAAAAATAAACAAGGGACTTGAATAAGTCAATAGGACACACTCTTAGGTCTAACAACTTGGTATTCTCACCTCCATCTTCAAACTTGGCCTCAGCATACCTCCCGAGGAACTGAAGGTAGGTGACAAGGCTTTCTACCAGGCACTCCGGGATGGTGACAAGCTGTGATGGGGGTTCTTCCTGGAGTGGCAGGGTGGGTGTGGTCAGTAAAGTCACATCTTCTGATGTGGCATACTGGGTGACGATGCGGGCCGTTGCTATGTGGAGGTTTAAGGCCATCTCCAGGAACTGAGGCTCAAGGAGTGATGTCTTGATGCTAAGGAATAATGTCATGTCTAGCAAAGTCAAGAAAATAAGACAAAATTATATTATATAAATGCAAGTATAAAGAACATATCATGTATATCTAAATGTTGATGGAAGAGTCACAGTTACAAGGTACCTAGAGGAAGATTGTCTGTTGAGAGCAAGAAGGGCATACCACTATGTGTTAAATAATAAGTTATTTCTCCGATGCAAAGTGGGATATTGTTCCATGTTGTCAATGCTGCTTCGTGAAACGTTTTTCGGTTGATGAGAGAGTGGGCCTGGTTATAATTAGTTCATAGATGACAAATGTCAGCTGTTTATACTTTAGAACACAACAGTGAAACCCGCCGTTAGCGACCACCTGTATAAACAAGACCACCTGTCTATAAAGACCACGAGTTTTCTTTCTCTTATCTGTGTTTTTCATTCAAACATGTATTATAGGAACCTGTACATAAAGACTGATTCTTTGTCTACCTTGAGTAGTTTTCATACACAGGTTTTACAGTATCGTACACTGAACGTAGCAAAGATGACATATCACATTTTTACCTTTATCCATCCTTTTACGGAGCTGTGACATGACAGGACCATCTCTTGGTCCTCCCACTTGTTGGTCCATCTCCTGGAAGGTTTGTTGTACACGTTGAAGCTCACGGTTGACCGTGTACAACCGTTCCACCAAGTCTGGAAGCCTAGCTGCAGACACCGATGGGTCAGGAAGAAGATACCGGAGGCGAAGTTGTAAGGGGATGGGTGGGTAGACGGATGTTTTCCTCCCCTTCCCGGTGGATAATTCTTGTCTCTTTAAGAAGACCTGTTTATGAAACCTGGGATTTGAATTCAACATGGTTTATTGATAGTACATGTAAAATGGTAGCACAGCAGCTTAGACTACGCTCTGCGTATTTGTGCAGACACGGATGGGTCAGGAAGAAGATACCAGAGCCAAAGCAGTAAGGCGGTTGGGTGAGTATCGGGCTGTTGTCTTCCCTTTGCCGGTGGAGCATCCTCTCTTTAGGGAGACCTATTTGTGAAACCAGAGTATTAAAGTAAACATGATGTTGCAATGGTAAAATGGTATCACAGCAGCTTAGAATACTATGTATCTGTTAATAAAACCAGGGTATTCAACAGGATATTTCTATGGTTTATGATTGTATCACATCTTTCACTACACTGTGTGTATTAGGGAAACCGGGGAATTGAATTCAACATGGTTTAGCAATAGTAGGAGATGGCACCACAGCAGCTTTCAGTACACTGTACCTAAATGTTATAGTTAAAGCAAGGTTTTCAACATAATTTATTTACAGTAAGAATGATTTAATAGCAGCTTAGAATGTATGAAAAATGCAACTGCTTTAAGGACAGAACATCCGGCTTCATCTTACGGACAGGCGAATACCACAATATCAAAATATCCAGTGCCACTACCATCATCATCACTATCAACATCACTTTTAACATCATCATCATTACTGCATTATGCACGTATCAACATAATCATTACAACCATGACATTTAATTGATAGAAGAAAAATCCAAGTTTTAAAATAAGTCCATTTGTAATAAAGCAGAACAATGAGAGAACAAGAATGATAAGATATCAATTTCTGTTTTTCTCCACTGCAAATTTTCTTTTTTATTAATCGCATTCGCAATCATCATCATCATCTCAACCACCAAAACCACCACCATCATCATCATCGTCATTACTCACCTACAAGATGAACTCCAAGCTCACTCATGTGAGCATCTGTCGCCCCTATGGGCAGGTCCACACTGGCATAGCTCATATCAACAGTCGTGATGTTGGTGGTGTCTTGCTTGGTAAAAGGACCACAGAATCTCAACAAGACAGAAGAGAGGTTCAGAAAGAAGGAATCACTGGCATAAGTTATGGCAAAGGTAGGAAGTCGCCTCGACCACATCTTGGTGCGCCCTGAAAGTCATGAGTGAAAAAGGAAAGAAGAATGTCTTCATATATATATACATATTTGTCTTCTTTATTCAAATAAATAGTCAAACACGACATGAAAAAAGAAGTGAAAATTTAAAACCGACGTACATCACACAGTTTAGTACAGACTACAAGTGTGTCATTGGCAGGGATACAAAACAAATACAACATACACCGTACATGAAACATAATAAAGCACAAGAAACAAATGAAGAAAATCAAAGTAACACAATTTGAAAGACATCAACAGTTATAAGAAAGTTTAATATACATCATTAGAAATTATCTCAAATTTGAGAACATACAAAATAATAATAAAAGAAAAACCTTTATCATAGAATTTTGTAAATACATAAAAGAAACATTCACACAGTTGAAACTCAAAGAATAAATTTGAGTCACGAATTATCTTGTCATCAACGTGCATTAAGGAATATATTTAAAGGGATAGTTGAGTTCTTGTTGAAGACCGCAAATGCTTTCAAAGTGCATGGTTATTGCTCTCATTCTTATTTATAACATTTCTAGTGCCCTTTTAGAACCTAAACTTGCTATGCAAGTAGGTTTAGACCCCCAAAATGTGTGAATTTAGATTGAATACGATCATACCAATTCAGGTCCACTTTCAAAAAAATACGGTGACCCATAATTTATGATAACAATACACGGCCCGGCTGGTTGTGCGTATTATTCCCAACACGAAAAACCCAACAAAAAGCCAATATTGGCATTGGCTGGAATAAAACGTATAAGGCGCTATTTCGTTTTTCAACGGCTGGTTCAAAATTACCGAATATTTTTGGGGCACCACAAATAATAGCAATGGTTATATTTATGGATATTTCAGCCGTGTCTGAACCGATTTTGATCAACAAAGATGATTTTGTCATTTAAATTGTATATTCTTTCAAATTTGACACTCAGTTTTTCATTATATCACAAAAAAATTATTCGCAAGTTTGGTATCACACAACATACAGTGAAGAATTATTTAAACTATAAATCTTTTATCCCCAAATAATTAGTGTTTGGGAGCGCTGGTATGTGTGCAAGCACTGCAGTATATTAGTGAGGGCGTTTAACTCCCATACGGCAGGTCCCAGGTTATATCCACGTTCCAGGTTAAACTGTAAATGGGTACCTGACATAGCTGGGAATAATCACAATTGCAGGGCCCCCAGGAGAGCGTTTTTAATGATCATGTGGCTACCATGAGTAAATTATCATTAAATAGTGGATCAAAATTAAAGAGAAATCCAACCTTGATAGCAAACTTGTCTAGAATAAAGCAAACAAATCAGAGAAGCATACTGATTAAATAATGGATCAAAATTAAGAGCACTGAAATTGGTAGCATGCCTGTACGTACTGCCAGGGTAAGGCCGATTAGCAAAATGTAGTACCACGAAGAGACACACCAGGTATGCAAAAGGCATTATAGTTTTTCTTTATTTTCTTTATTAAACATTCTTTTTCGACATATTTGAATTAAAGCCTAATACGCCTAATTGATATAGTACATGTATTTACCGGTTGGCTCTACTGATGTGTGATAAAATTATAATTTCCAACAATTATGCATTTTGTGTTCAGGACGTGTGTTTTCGTGCCACTACGTTTTGCTACACTGCCTATTTGTGGAGTGGCTTCAGCACATTGACTGGTGGAAACTACTATATGAGATGCCAATATAACCATGTGTAAGCCTCACAAGACACATATGAGGTGTATCAAAATCCTACCTGCATTAGCGTGTATACACCTGCCTATCCAGGCCAGCAATCTATTCCTGATTTCCAGTGATGACTTGAAGAGAGATCTGAAGATCCTATAAGTATGCTCTGTAAGTTTACTTATAAGCTGCCAAAGAAAAAACAAAATACAATCTTTGAAATGAAAATTGAAAAAAAAAAAACTCACTATCTACTTAAAAATGCTATTTCTCATGATGCGATACAAGACCATTACAGTCTCTTGCAAATATACTTTGTAATGATCCTTCATGTCCTTACTTGCCACATGGAGCTGTATAACAAAGACAAATAACAAAAAAGAGGATATCAAGTTTTTACCTGACTGCTAAGAAAGCATGTATATATGCTTGTAAGTATACAACCAGGGGAGTGACGGCTTTCAGTCCTCTCCGAGGGACTTCGTAATGAGGATTAATGCCTTTCCAAAAGGCACGAACGCATTGACTTGGTTTCGAGCCTGGGACCTCCCAGTTACGAGACCACAGAAATATACAGTTGTTGCTTGTATCCACCGGAACCCAACAATTATCTGTTCTCCACTCCAGTCTTTGGGGAATTATTAAAAACCCGTAACAAGTGCAAAATTACCAGAAGTATGAGCTTGGCCTACAGTCAACTGTAGTTTAAACAGTAACAGAGAAATATACATGGCTGTCTTTGCTTTGGTTGTATACTTACATTTAGCTTTGAAATATGAGTAAAGTAAACTTATAAGTCATCAATCTCTTGTGTAGAATCTTTATTCTATTCCACTCTATTACTCCCGATTTGTTCCTAGTACAAAGCCATTGTATTATTATTGCCTGCTTCTCTATACATAATACTAGACAAGGAATCCAGATAGTCTGATCCCAAAAGCCTGAAAGAGGGAGGTTTAAGGGCCTAAAATCACTCAAAAGCCAGAAGATCCCAAATGAGGCGATGAGGGTACTTACCTGCCATATGTATTCCTGTGTAGCTTGATGGTCTCTCCCAGATGTCCTGGACGGTCTCTCAAAAAACTGTGGCTCTTCATTGTTCCTAGGCAGGCAGGATAGAGAGAGGATGATACCAACCGGAGTCTTCTCATAGCTCTTGGCATTCATAGGGTCTGTAGGTGATATGAAATCCATAAGGACCTGTGACAGATAGAGAGTTGATAAATAATAAGATTGATGAAAAGTTGATCACAGTCAGCAATCTGCAGAAGACTAAATCAAATGTTACAATAAAAAATAATAATAACCATTACCACCACTTACACCTCTAGCAGAAACATCATCATCAGAATTAGTACAGGGGTAGACACTAACAAGCGCCTTGGAAACATGAGTGCCGAAATCGAGGTCTAAATGTGAAAATGTCACATTTTCATCAAAAAGCACTCAGCCATACAGACTCTAAAAAGTGCATCCCGAACCCCTTTCCGAAAAAGTTTGTGAAGAGCCCCGATAATCACCATAACCACCACAAACCCTTCAACGACCACCATCATCACCTCCAATACCACTACCACGATCACATCCAGCACCATCACCATCACCACCACCACTATCACCACCAGCCCAAACCCTTCAACCGTCACCATCATCACCATTACCTCAATCACCTCTAGCAAAACCACCACCACCACCACAAACACTTCCAACATCACAACAACCAGAAGCACTTCCACCATCACCACCAACATTACTATCACCACCATCATGATTCCACCACCCTAACCACTAACCCCACTACCCTATCGCCACCACCATCACCACCACCCTAACGCTATAACTACCGCTACCACTACCATTACCACCAATACCACCAACATGAGTCCCCCCATCCAAACCATCAACCCCACTATCCTTACCATCCCCACCCCATCACCATTACCACAACCATCATTACCACCACTCCACTACCATCACTACCACTACCACTACCACCACCATCACTACCACCATCATGATTCCCCCATCCCAACTATCAACTCCATTGCCCCACCGCCACCACCATCATAGCACTCACTTCTGCAAGTTGAGGTTGTCTAGCATAGAATCCCATGATCTCACAGTAAGCATAGTTCTGAGGGTCAACCAATGAGGGGTTTTCGCTCATCTGCTCGTAGAGGCGGTCTAGCACTGGAGTAAAGGCCTCTGTGATTGGTACAGAGTCATCTAGGTGGATAGCCTCTGCTACCTCATGGAAGAACTTGACTGCTATATCCCAACCTGGTGAAAATAAGGCATTAATCCATTGACTACTTGAATTTGCTAATTTTCAATAGGCCCACCATAATAGCAAGCTCGTTTTACAGCTTCTGGTCTAAGTTACTATGTGAAATTTTGTCATGGTTGGAAAGTAATTGGATTTATAATCTATTTTCTTTAAAATATGGGAAAATAAGTTGATGAAAGTTTGAAGATAAATTTAAATTTTCTGCATGAAATATCAATGTTGATTTTTACTGAGAATGATAAAGATTCCTATTTGTAATCCAGTACATGTACAAGCAGCTGCACTGTCATATATATATATATATATATATATATACATTTTTAAATTTTATTTTAGAGTGGAATTACGATTAATAGCGCACCCACCGGCAAGCCGCGACAGGCCATTTTTTTTCAGCTCGAGAGTCGACATCTTACGACCAATACAACGCAACATAACGCTAGCCACCGATTGAAATGATCAAAGTGGTACGAACTGTGTAAATTCATTTCATGAGATTGATTGTTCTGATATCAGCAAACATTTTTTTATTGAATTTTGATGTCAGAACCCACCCATGAATCGATTTTTACTGAAAAGTTGGTCTGATTTTGGACAAAAACCCAATATAAGTCATCATTTTTAGGGGGGCCAAAAAGTGACAGAAGTTATCATATTGTTGTTGATGAGGGTGAATTTGAACACTTTTTCTAGTATCAGGTCACATTTTTACATAGATTAGGCCCATCAAATCTCATTTGCCGCTCATAAAAATTGGTAAATTACCCTGACCAAAAAGTGGCCGGAATAACCAAAACGTCGTAAGTAGGGTCAAATTGTTACCTCGCATAAGCTATTCAGACATTCTTTCCAAAACCTCTGATTAAATGCCCTAATCTACTAAGTTATTATAACAATGCCACAGCTCATAATTTTGTCAACTCTTTCCCATAATGCATCACGTGAAATCGACTAAACACTGTTGTCGTTAGATGGCGCTGTAGATTGTGAATCGACCGTATTACAGGAGTAATTCAAAGGAAATGTCATGAGATTATCGCCATCCATGTAATCCTCTACTTTCATTATTATGATATCAATTTCTGACATACATCACTAAAAACATTGACTAAGATGAAGCAAATTTAAGTAGTATGACACATGCATAAAGTAAGGATAAGACTGTAAAAGATGCTGCTTATAAATATCGGCTTGCATGGTGATGTAGATATATAGTAGGCTTACGGTTGCACTCCTGACGACGGATAGTCAACCTGTTCGAAACGTCGAGCCCCTCCCATCCTCTCCTACCGGCGCTATAGTTCTCTTTAGAACTATAAGCTCAAGAAAGATTACACCAGTCCTTTTAGGACTACCACGGTCTTTTTTAGGACTATTGCAGAAAGATTACCAATAGTCCTTCTCAGGACTACACACACAAGAAAGATTACCAGCAATCCTTTTCATGACACCCCAATCTTCCCCCTCTCACATGGTGCAACCGTAAGCCTAGTGTATATAAGACTGTACAAGTTTAATACAAATTTCACAATAATTTATCATGAACTACATGTACACATTATTACAGTACATGGTATGAGTATGCATTGAAGGGGAATTTTGAATTCAGTTCATTTGTATGAAAGCAGAAAAATAAGAGAAGTAAAATGGAGAAAGTTTCATATATATCGGACGATTACTAAATAGAGTTTATTTGTTTGAAATATGAGATTACTAAATAAATCTATGTGAATCTCAAATTGGCAATTTGGTCAGTGGATTATAATATATAGCCATGGCAACTCTATATAACATTTGTCATACTAGTACAAAAAATAACATTCATTTCTGTTTTTCTCCTATGTGCCTTATCGTTTCAGGAATGGATCAAAATATATTATGGATAGCATATTATTACAGGTCCTCCCCCCAAAAAAGACCCACCCGAAAAACTGAAATTTTGTGTTGAAACAAAAGGAAAAGCTGTCCGGTACTACGTAATAATGACATTAACAATTCAACCTATTTGAAGCGCCCAAACGTATGGTGATTACAACCTAAAATAATTCATAACTTTCTATTTGTTTTCATTAAAACATTCACCACTCCGTTCTCTTATTTTTCTGCTTTCATTCAAATGAATCCATTACAGGTTAGATTGCACTTTTAATAACACATACCATCTTCTTTTGTGTATGACTGTAGAAGAATATCTAAAAGCTGCTGTCTTGTATTCTGATTGTTGTATACTTCTGGGGTGAGGAGACACGTAGCTGCGTGGGATATAGCGATCCACTGACATTTCTCTGCATATTCTGCCTTTTCATTCTACAAAAATTAGAATCAAATACTTTCTAAAATGGTTACACAAATATTAATAACTAGAACTGTAATCGTATTGAAACAATATGCATGCATCGGCGCCTGTGTTACTACATGGCAGACAAAATAGTATCTCTTGGAATATTTAGATGAATTTTTTAGAAGCCTGTAGCATCTAGGCTAGTGTAGATAGGTAGGCAGAAAGAAAGGCCTAACAAAACGGCCAGAAACGGACAAAATGGCGTCTGGACGGTCACGCATGAGTGATTTTGGAGAAATTAGAATTCAGTGACCGTGGTGTGATACTAGGAACTACTGTTTTCACACTGGCAAAATTTTGCTTAACCCCGGACTATAGGTGGGGTTAAAGGGGGGTCTTAGCCCCACCTATAGTTCGGGGTTAAGCTTATTCCACTTTGTTTTCACACTGGCAAAATTTTGCTTAACCCCGGACTATAGGTGGGGTTAAAGGGGGGTCTTAGCCCCACCTATAGTTCGGGGTTAAGCTTATTCCACTTTGTTTTCACACTGGCAAAATTTCGCTTAACCCCGGACTATAGGTGGGATTAAAGGGGGTCTTAGCCCCACCTATAGTCTGGGGTTAAGCTTATTCCACTTTCTGTTCAGACACGTATTCACCAAAGTGGGCTAGCCCCACCTATAGTACGGGGTTAGCTGGCCCTGCAAAATAGCAGGGCTAACCCGCAATTGCGGTGCCAAGCAAATGAATGAGAACAGAAACGAAAAATAGTCCGGTACTACGCAATATAGCGAATTAATGAATGTTCACGCTATACAGCTAGTACGGGGCTAACGAAATGCAGTGAGAACAGTCAAAAAAGTTAGTCCGGGTTTAAGGATAGTACGGGGCTAAGCAAAGTACGGGGTTAAGCAAAACAAGTGTGAAAAGTAGACTAGAGAAAATGAATCGGGATAGAGGAAGGGACCTGGATAGGGCTCACAAGCACAGCGTGCAAAACGAATTAGATTTGGGTGAATGAAGAACACGCCATGATTTGTTTTAACCTTGGACGGTATTTTGGGGGTAATGCATGGCATCCATGCTAAAACTCTTGAGAAATAATAAAGAATAACATAGGGGTGGATGCCACGCGCATTTTTTGCCAAAATTTGAAGGAATGTCCAAATTCATAATTTTTCATTTCCTGACCAAATATGTATTATCCGAGAACGACCTTTCAGTCGATATCATTTCCATAATGAGTTTGGAGTAACAAATCTGTTTGATTTACATTTGAAAGTTGGATATTTCACACATATGTTTGGCGCAATGAAAAAAAAAGTGTGATTTACTTAGAATATTCGGTTATTAAAACAATAAAGCTGCCCATTGAAACTCTTTTTCTTGATGAAAACATATAATATATGTTGTAGTGCTACACAAAAGAAATGATCAGGATAAAGGATAAGTCATTTTATGCTATCCCAAATGACTTGATGTGTTTTTACAGGATGCGCAATGGAAAACACTATGTAAATGTACATCTACATTATACATGTACCGTATTAGGCAATTCTCACAGGTATTAGTATTATTAGTCCATGGGCCAAAATGAAAAGGGCCCACCCTTAGACACAATCTCAAATTAGGTATTCCTGTTTATAGGACCTTTAGCTATCAGAATGTGCTTGTTTGCCCTAAAGTTGATGATGGGTGTGACAACTAGGGATCTTACCATGGTAACGGATAAAGAACATTAGAATTTTAGAAAAAAAAATCATATATTTGCAATTTAAAAAAGTTAAAAACACACTGAAAACATGTCGATATACGTATCGATATGTGTATTCAAAGCTTCTCACTGGATTACAACTGCAAGTTATTACATGTGTCAGTTGTGTTTAAAAATTGCTGTTGATATGGTTTGACCCGATGACGATGCGGATACTGTGTGGGTCTGGACACATGGCGTTTTTCTATTCACATCACATTTTCACTTGGCAGCCAAAGGGGGTTAAACCCCCTAACCCCTCCCCCACCCCCCCCCCATAGATCCGCCACTGGGATCTATTTCAAACTGTAAGCAATAAGCATTACATGTAGGCGATGGAAAAAAGTGCTTGCGAAACGGATAAAAACTTTGTGGTAGGCTCTTCGCGGCCACAGGGATGACAGAAAATAATATGACAATGAAACCAGCAACTGTGGCAGGGGTGGGGACAATCTGCATGCTGAAAGAGCACTTAGAATAGGTATATCGGAAAATTAATTCAAGACTAAGTTATAAGTTATAAGTAAGAAGTTATAAATGAGATAAAATCTTTGGTATTAGTCATGTTCGACTTAAAATTGCATGCCCCCGCCCCTTACCCGGTAAAAAAAAAACACCTTCTTATAATATCATCCCCCTTTCTTTCTTTTCTCTTCTCATTATTCTCCTTTTCCCCCTTTTCTCTCCTCCGTCTTTCTGCCTTTCTTCTTTTCCGCCTTTTCTCTCCTCTCTCTCCCCTTTCCCCTCCTTTTTCTCCTCTCCCTTTTCATTCCTCCCTCTTTTCTTCTTCTTTCTCCCTTCCCCCTTTTTTTTTCCTCTCCTTTTTCTTTCCCCCTCCTTTTCTCCTTTTCTTTTTTTTGGCCGGGGGAGGGGGGAGCACGTGCCCCCTGTGCCCCCCTGGATCCGCCACTGAGAAGGAAAGATACAACAGGAAAATGAATGATTGCAAAAGCTCTAGAAAAAAAAAGTTAGATCAGCAGAAAGAGGGAGAAAGGGATTGAGTTGAAATTCAAAGAAACGGAGATTCATGCATACCGAAAATGCAGCTGACCGGCGACGACGCATACATTCATGCATATGTGTTTACATATTTGTTTTTTGTTCTAGGAGGGTGGAATTGGTTTGACTGTCTAGTGGGGTATGAATGTATCTCTTTTTTTTTTTCCTTCAAAAATGGAGGGAATCAGGAGAGGTAACTCGTTTTTAATTGGTTGGAACATAAACATATACCGAGGTATCACAAATAATAATTCATTCAATTATTAGAGAAAGAAGACGATTCGTTGTAGGCCTACCTTTCTCGACTCTTAATCCGTGTCTGAATTTTCAAAAATGTTTATTTGTCTGCTACTTTGTCTTCCTACGTCCTCTTACTTTTTTTCTTCTCTCTCTCTCTCTTTGGCCGGCAGTTTTTGTTGTTTTTGTTGTTGTTGTTGTTTTTTTTGGGGCGACCGCCCCCATCGCACCCTGGCTACGCGCCTGGCTATTGGTGAGATGTGTAAATGTGACGTCAGATCTAGGGCCATGATTAATGACATGAGTAACCATACTCTTCTGGCATCTGTCTTTATTTCTATGGCTTGGAGGATCAACATTGGGAAAGAGTGCAACAACTTTGTAGAATACTAGAATAAAAACATTGAAGAAAATTACACACTCACCACAGTTAATCAGCATTACCCACCACCGATATGTAATTAGATCAATACTACCCCCCGGTTCCTCACAAATTATCTTACGTAATTAATTTACAAGTTGTTAATGGTGATATGTTTTCTCCTAAGGTTGCCATGATTTCAATTCGTTAATGCATCTTTGTATTTTCTATGATGCATTGCACAAACCTGCCTTGAACCCGAATAGGTCCATAAACCTGGTCATGATTACTGTAATAGTGTACTATGCTAACTTGTGTGTTGCTAAACTTTCATTTGAAATATAGAAATGGTTAAATCAACCATTACATATTAATGTATTCTGATATCTTCTGCTTTATAGCTTACTTTATATTATGTTCTATAGTTTATGTTGTATTCTACCCTAATATGTTCTGTTTTATATTCTACTTAATGTTTTATTTTTTTATTACATATTCTGCTTTAGTATCTATTGTATTCTGATATCTTCTGCTTTATAGCTTACTTTATATTATGTTCTATAGTTTATGTTGTATTCTACCCTAATATGTTCTGTTTTATATTCTACTTAATGTTTTATTTTTTTATTACATATTCTGCTTTAGTATCTATTGTATTCTCCTTTATATTTTACTTTATTTTAAAATCTCTATTCCAATGTTTCCTTTTTTCTCTTGGTAATATTTCAGCAAATAATTGAGAGTTTCGGTAGGACATCTTGGATGTAGTATAGCAATACATCCTGGACACATGGCGTATTGCTAAAGCTAATTATGATAATAAGGATAAGCAAAAAGAATAGGCCTAATAATGATTACAAGAATGATAACATTATTAATAATGACAATAATGATAATATTAATTATTATTATGATACTGCTTCTATTACTACTGCTACTTACTAGGATGAAGAAATTGAAGAAGAAGGGGGAGGAGAAGTATCATTTCAGCGACATTAGTGATTATTTGTTCTATGATCGAGGCATACACATACACATTACATAGTCCGCGGTAAGAAGGAAGTAAGCGAGGGAAAGGGAAGGCAATGACGAAGAGAGAGGGAGAGCATGGCCCGGCTTCAAATTCACATTTCTTCCAATGATTAAACCCGATACTGATGATCATTTATCTGCCATCTGATTGCCATGTAAGCTACATAAAAATAGTACGACAGATTCGTTTATTGTCCCCGATTGTTCAAATAGCTTTGAACAAATAAGAGTAACAATAGAACTTCGATAATCGTGAGAACGTTTATTTCTATTCATTTCTATCTATCTCCGCCACATAATGCGAACAATAGAATCAACCGCGTGGAATCAACTGTTAAAAGAATTTACCATGAGTCATGCAATATAAATTTGCTACGACTTGTCACAGTAGTAATACAGAGCAGCAATGGCGAACGCTTGTCGCTAAAATTCAATGTTCGTTGCTAAGATTGCGTTTACCTAAAAATCACCATGAGACATCAAGTTATATGGACAAACATGATATTACATGTATCTTGAAAATAGTATTAAAAAAACATTAACACTAGAATGAATGAGACACAGTTCAATTTTTCCATGTTAATCCTCTAGTACCAAATAACAAAGCTAAAGTCGAGCCAGATGCAAAAAAGGGTAACTTATATCACCATATTCTGAATAAATCACACTAATATGTTTCATTCCGCCTCACATATGTGTGTAACATCAAACGTATATTAAACAGGTTTATTAAATCATGCCATGCGTGCCAACCAGCACATAAAACATTAGGTACCAATTGAAGGATTGCTTTGCACAACATTTTTGTATTGGCTGGAAAAGGCATCTTTAAGGATTTTCACACACGCTTCGCTCCTGGGGATTATTTTGCCCTGGCGCCATTTTACAAGGGCACATGCCAATCCAACCGCATCAACGTTCGCATCGTACCAGGGATTCATTTATAACTTGGATGGAGAGTAGCAAATGTAGATTAATGTCTTGCCAAAGGACATTAGCTTCGTGGTGGGACTCGAACCATGAACCATGTGATCCACAGTCAGGTGACATATGCACTAGACCACGACACATGTGGCATGTCTTTTATGACATGAATGGAAATGTTCATTTATGTGTTACCTGCCTTTTTTTATCAGGGCAGCGGCTCTGGTGTATGAAGCTAGGAAGTATCGTAGAATGTTTTTCTCTGTTGCTTTCTTGTCTTCTTCATCAAAGTTTGCAATGGATGATGTCATGTGAAGAACCGCTAATGACGGATCTGGAAGGAGTAGCCTCTCCAAGAGGGCCTAAGGAAAAGAATGATAGTAATATTAATAATAATAATGATGATAATAATAATTATAATAATAATAATAATAATGATAATAATAATAATAATAATAATAATAATAATAATAATAATAATAATAATAATTATCTGGATTTATATGGCACATAATACGAGATACAATCGCTAAGCCCTTTACGAATATTATTATTACAACGGTCATCGGATCAATTCATGAACAATGTGCATCATATCCACTCCCGGGGGAGGTATTCCTACCATATGCTCACTGTTAGAGTATTTGGCACTTACTAAACACAACGGCTTTCGTCATCCTACCAGGTCCTCATTATTTTGTCCCCTTCGTATGAAGTTGCAAATGTAGATTAATGCCTTGCCAAAGGACATTGCCGTTTCGGGGATCGAACCCACGACCTTTGCATTTCAAGTCAAGTGCTTCCACCGCTCGACTGCAACACCTCTACATGATAATGTTGATAGTCAGCGTAACATTGTTAGTTGATCTAGTCAACTATTCTAGGGAAACCAAGAACCAACCAAGTGAGAGGGGAACATTAAGACATTTAGTTGAATTACAATGCAAGAGTGTCATGTGGAATATTCTCATGAAAGGGTTCCTAGCTTACCATATCAATGTTCTCCCAGGATAGCCATGACCATGGTTCGCTGTGCTCTTTCTCTAGTTGATCTGCCATGTCGACCAGAAACACACATTTAGGAGGCATGCCTTCAGCTAAGGTCGTTCCTCTGTGTACACGAAAGAGAAAAAAATTGTCATTAGAATTAGTTATGGTAATTGAATGGCAACTGCAGAGCAACGACGATCCTGCCAAAATTTACTGAGCTCTGTGTTATAACATACATAAATGTGAAGCGTGTAACACTAAACTTCATTTAAAAACAAGAGTGATTTTGCCGCGTCATGTCAATACGAGGTTTTACTGGGTACATACCTAACTAGTGTCAAATTCCCCATGGGAACCGTAAAACAGTATGTTTTTTATGGTGCCAGGTAAACACGTCAGAGGTTCAAAGTTTAGAGTGAAACAAAAGAAAATTACTTCAGACCTCTGAAGTTTTTACCTATGGCATATTTATCTCTGAAAGTTGTAACCTCTTACCTTTTTACACCAAACCATTTTTCACAGGATCTCTTACCTTCATCTACTGTTATAAGGAAGACTTGTTGAATGACTGCATCTACTGAACAGATCTCTCTGGCCTTCACATCCACCTGTATCCCTCCTGCTTTATCAGGGTGACTGATGTCCTGTATTCAGGGAACGAGAAAGAAAAGGGAATAGAGGACAAGAGATGGAGGAGAGATGGATGAGGGAGAGGGAGAGAGAGAGAGAGGTTACAATGTGGGCAGCTACGATAGAGGTATCCATCTTAATAAAGCTCATCGTTATTGCCCATTCAATCAGCAGCAGTAGTAGTATTCTTTCTATGCACTTTATTATTACGTATTACATTGGCCATTATACACAAAAAAGAATTCTTGTCTGACATATATATTATGAAAAGGTCTTTTATAACACTCTTTTCATTGTATTAATTCTAAAATATGGAAACAAATTAAAAACCCTTAGTGTTACAAAATGATAATTTGACACATATGACCAACCTGAACTGCATCTGATACTTGTTCTTCTTGGCTTGTTGGTACCAAGAGAGCAAAGGGATTGTTAGATGAGGAAGCCATCCCTACGTAGCCGGGCTACTGCGCCTATTGCCTACTCGAGATGCTGCCTGACCCTACTGATTGAAAGCGGCAAAGGTGTAGTGATTTTAAAAATGATCCTGATGGCATTTTTCCTGCAAAGTTTAAAAGGTTGTAGAAAAACGGGCTGATGTATTTCCCAGTATCTGTATTCCCTGGTGGCATATATGCACGCCAGAAGAGCCAGGGATTTTGTGCGCTGGATACGTTGTGTGCGTGCTTTGTCTTGGTCTCATTTATTTTCGTGTGGCCTTTATATATATGCGCATACATGAGTGCCCGTTATACCTGTCACAAACACCCACGGGAGTTGGGGTGAGGGAAACCAGTGGCGGATCCAGCCGGCGCACAGTGGGCCAGGGAAGAACCAAGAAAAAGAAGGAAACGAAATCTGATATTTGTATTATCTTGCTAAATTCCGCGACTGTATTTCTCAACAGTTTTCGTTAATTGTGTTCACTATTTTAAAAGGAATGAATAGAACACCACTTTTCTTTGTTCAAAATGCGAAACCCTACACTGGCCAATACTCGATCGCTGAGCTCCCGTGCGAATTTCCTAAGCCGATCGCCTTGCAAATCTCGCCGATTCAAATCTCAAATCTCAAAATTGTAGTGTAACATAATAATATATATAGATAATTTAGTGCAAAAGTCCAAATTGCAATATTAGACCAGGAATGGCAAAAATTAGCGTACTACAACATGTCTCTGCTGGAATATAACACAGAGATGAAAATTAATTTACATTACTCGTAATAGTTTTCACAACTTTTTTTTCTTTTCTTAAAAAAAGAAAACTTAAACATAACAAAACAATATGATAGTATAACAAGATATCTGTATTATATATTGCACCGATCCTGCCTAGCCGCCGAGAGAGGGCGACAGTTAAATTCTTTTGTTTAGATGTCATCTTCTCAATTTTGTCTCTATCTCATTTGTTTAATACCAGTATGTCAAGGATGCCGATTATACCATATCATGTTTGATCATATAACCAGGGGCGTATCCAGGGAGGGGAGGCTGGGACGCACGCCCTCCCCTTTCTCCGAAAAAAAGAAATATTCACATAAATGTTCAGTTTACGCATTCACAAATGTATCAGAATGTACCATAAAGCATTATAAGGTTCACAATTGTCCGAGGCCCTTAAAGTGACTCGGTAACATTGTTGAATGTTGATGAAAAAACTGCCTAATTTGTGTATGAAATGTTACTTATTATATTCCTTCTACTGTACTAACCCTCTAACATGCAAATAATACTGAAAAAATTATCAAACCACAAATATATTTATGGTTCTCTTTGAAGGCGTCACTCTGCGACACCCTCTTACAGTAAATTTTCCCAACTACTTTTGAATATTCCCAACCGTTTTTCCATGAAAATAAGACATAAGACAGGCTTTTAAAAATATTTCAAATCTTAAATGTCTGGAATGGTATATGGAGTCAATTAATTGCTTTGTGACGATTTACATTCACTTAAAATGTAATTAAATTGTAATAATATAGTTGGGATAATTAAGGAATCGATCAAATCAGTGTTTTCCAATTTTTATCATTAATAATGGTCTGTTTTCACTCAAACTTTCAGATTATCTTTAATTGTACATCTAGCGTTGAAGTCACTACCTTACCATAATTTTCTCTCATCTGAACAATGATACCAAGTCCCTTTAAGCGGACCACGGGGCGTTGTGGTGTGCGCCTGTAATCCAGCTAACAATGGAAGTTACAAAGTGATTCAGCCGAGGACGCAGGTTCGAAACTAAGTCACGTCTTTCGGATGGTGATGCTAAAGGTCGGTCCCCAGACGTAAATAATCATATCTGATTGATACACGTCTGTAAAAACCCAATTACACACACACACACACACACACGACGCCGTAAAGACTTCGCGCTCACAGTTTCGTACATTTCACAACCCCTTTTGGAAAATCTTGGATCCGCCCCTGATAACCAACAACTTGAAATTAACTTGCTATCTGTTTTATATTGACGTGAATTCGTTTTAATCAAAGTATATCATTTAAATTGATGACTGGGTAAGA
>CP137667.1:10314606-10365425 GCA_037976565.1 Mesocentrotus franciscanus | reverse complement strand
AGGGGGTTGGTTGTTGTGAAACGGACTAAACTTAAGACAAAACTAAGACACAGGTTTCTGGGAAAAGACAAAAACAAAAAACTCAATATCTATTCAATGATTACATCATTTGCAATATTCACCACTGTTACATACATATGTTCTCATGCAGAGACTTAATAAATTTAACGACTTCACATGTAATGAATACTTAATCTAAATCTGACCCATCTAAGTTCCTTATCGTTCAATGGAAAATAATTTTGTTAAGTTCCAAAATATAATTGTTATTTTATTCATTCAATTACTAATCTAACTAAGTTTCAAAAGTATGGGGAGTACTAGTATCATAATTAACTGAAAAATATTTTTTGATATTTAGCCAACATGCCTTTAATTTATCTAAGTTCTAATATAATTATACCAATAGGGAAATTCTGTAATAGGAAAGTTCTGCGCTGGAAAAGCTCTGTGGTGTGAAAGTTCTGTGCTGGAAAAGTTCTGCGCTGGGAAAGTTCTGTGCTGGGGGAAGTGCTGTCCCTGAGTTTTGTTTAAAAGTGAGGGGAATGACTCGTGTGAGCCTCTTATATATATATATATATATATATATATACATATATCCAGTCTATGCGAACGTGGGGGGAAAACTTACGCAGCTAAAGTGTGTAATTTACGTACAGCGCTTCGCGCCTTGATGCGCTTCGCACTAACCTAGCTTAACGATGAAATAACTAGGTACATTCACATTTATTTTTTAAAGAATGTTTTATACCATATATGAAAGATCTCATACTCGAGATATATCTAAATTACATAGCCAAATGGAATCCATGGATTATAAACTTATAGCAATTCATATTAAGTCTATTATTTGATAGAAATACGACCCTATACGAAATTAGTAGATCATTGATTGTTTTTTACCATTATTATTAATCTCGATGTAAATTAGTATTGTAAAAAGCATTATTTATTGTCTTTCCATGCACACTGTCTCCCACGAGTTTGGATTTGGAATAGGGTTGAGTTGTCGGGATCATCTCGTGAGGACGGGTTGGTAATCATAAATATATATCATAATATATATATGTATATTATCTTAATATCATGTTGTATTTTTTTCCTTTTTGTTTGAAAGGAAAGGGGGAAAGGAAAAGAAAAAAGATTGTAAAAAGTATTACGAGTAATATATTTTATGTTCATCCCTGTATTATATTCCAGATGAGACATGCAGCAGTATGTTAATTTGTGTCATTCTGGTTATTGTTATCTTTACTCTTACACTCAATTATCTATGTTATACTATAACAATGTGAAATTTGTTATCCAATGTGTAACAAAACTGAGAATGATCCTATCTGTTTGAACTGAAATCAATAAAGTTTGAATTTGAATTAGATATTACGGGGCGGATCCAGCCGGCGGTAAAGGGGGGACCAATTCGTGAGAAAATATTTAGCGCCGAATCAGCCAGCCGGCGAATAAGCGGGGTAGTGAGCATCGCGCAGGTCGATATTTCGCTCAGTGGGGTGGCGGGGGTGAGAAGCACTATTTTTTTGGGGGCTCAACAGGGGAGTTGAGCACTACATTTTTTTACTCAACATCCATCCTCCGTTGAGCCAAAAAAATGTTTACTTTATTTTTTTGGGGGCAACTGAGGGGGGCTTTTTAAAGACTGGTTTTAATGTAAAATTAACGTTTTTTACGGGGGCGGGGCCGACACCTCCCCCGTGGATCCGCGCCTGGGTTTCATCAAAAATTCACCAAACTGGAACATCTCATTTTCTTTTTCCCCATCTTTTCCCCTTACCAACCCCTTCCGATGGGATGACCCCGATGAGCCGACCCTTACAGATATTGTTTATATTTTCTCTTAGCTTCATTGATCAATACAGTTTAATCGATAAACCATGAGGGGTACGTGGGGGAGGGGGTGCTAAGCCTAAGGGGGGGGGTCGAAATTAAAGACCGAAGGTGAAGAGTGGGGCTGCATGTACAGACGCTCCCACTTTCCATGGACCAAGCCAAGAGGGAAAAGAAGGAAGAATAATTAAGCTAGAAGAACAAACTTCTAATAATTGGAGAAGAAGAAAAAGAAGTAGAATAAGAAGAACTAGAAGAAGGAGAAAATAAATTTTGAATGACTTATTTCCCTTTCCTGCTTTAATGATCGACTCGTTAAATGTTAATTAACATCGCATTCCGTGATTATAAAATGCTTCATCTTCAAACGCGGGCTAGGGCATATGCGTCTTAGCGGGAGGTGGGGGGGGGGGCATCTGGGGCGGTATCCTGATAACTCACTTGATTATAGCGCTCATTTAGCATTCAATTAGCGGCAAATCAGTATTCTGAAAGGTCACTCAAGTGAGTTTTCAGAATTCCGATTTGGAGGTCTATTAGTATTAGTGCTCGCTTAATTTGGGGACTTGAACGAAAATTAAAAAGATAAGTGACTGAGTTTTAAAAAATTCCCCCTGAACCTGAACGTGAGGGGAGGGGGTAATAAGCCTAAGGGGGGGGGGGGTCGAAATTAAAGAACGAAGGTGAAGAGTGGGGCTGCATGTACAGACGCTCCCACTTTCCATGGACCAAGGTAAGAGGGAAAAGAAGGAAGAAGAATTAAGCTAGAAGAACAAACTTCTAATAATTGGAGAAGAAGAAAAAGAAGAAGAATAAGAAGAACTAGAAGAAGGAGAAAATGAATTTTGAATGACTTATTTCCCTTTCCTGCTTTAATGATCGACTCGTTAAATGTTGATCATCGCATTCCGTGATTATAAAATGCTTCATCTTCAAACGCGGGCTGGGGCATATGCGTCTTAGCGGGAGGTGGGGGAGGGGAGGGGGTGGGGGTATCTGGGCGGTATCCTGATAACTCACTTGATTATAGCGCTCATTTAGCATTCAATTAGCGGCAAATCAGTATTCTGATAGGTCACTCAAGTGAGTTTTCAGAATTCCGATTTGGAGGTCTATTAGTATTAGTGCTTGCTTAATTTGGGGACTTGAACGAAAATTAAAAAGATAAGTGACTGAGTTAAAAAAAATTCCCCCTAAACCTAATCTTGCTTGCCTGGATGTAGGGATGAGGGGATATCGATGCAGACATTGAAACATCTTGTTCTTACCTTCTTTCCTCCTTATTCATCTCCCTCTTTCTTCCCCTTTTACAACTCCCCCTTTCAAAAACAAAGTTTCTACCATGAACCTTAGGGGCACGTGTCCCTTTGTCCTTATTGATCCGTGTTTGCACCATCGGTCGTACTTGAATTCAAGGTACACTTCACTTTTACTTTCATTAAACTTGTTTCCTTTTCATTGAATTTCAAGTTTTACACACACTCTCACACTCGCATGAGGAAGAAGGAAATAATGATGAACGCCAGTTTCTTTACACTGTAATTTATTTCCGGCTCATCATATAACATCCATAAAATGAACACTTTCTAAAAGGTGTCAGTTGACAATATCGATCAACCATTAGCCATACATTCTTCAATGACATCATAATGTTGTGATGCTCTGCGCTAATTTGTTGTTCACTTTAATGCAAATTCAATTCATGTTTGCTACTTTATTCGCTCTCGTGTCATCATCATCATCATCATCATTATCACCATTTTGAGGAAATTTTGATTGAAATATTTACACACGCATTCTCGTTGATCTACTAGCTTTTGACGTGTGTTACGGTGATTTTCATGCAGATTTCGAAACCATCGCAATAAGATCTGGAATTTAATATTTCCTTCTTCAAGAGAGATTTTTGTGTGCATATATTGATGTGACGGGTGGATTTGCCTATGATGGAATCGCATTGTCATATAATGCTTTGCCTCACAATCTTCTTCTGCAGTACACGTAAGTTGAAATCCTTTCATTATTGATCTTATTGAGCAACACATACTTCAGTTTCCATGTTTGATAATTACTGTTTTTAAATCGGCGATGTTATTTCTAATCAATATATGCAGAAAGGTCAAGATTATATGTAGCGATAGTACAATAGTACCAGAGACGGTGCTCCGGGGACAGGGGTGGGGGACACAGTGTCCCCTACGTTTTTCAATTTTTTTTCCCCTTTCCCTTCTAAGAGTGCCCCTTTTTATCTCTGGCGAGTGCCCATTTGCACCTCTCATAAACGCCCCTTTTATTTTTGACACTAGCCCCTTTTTCCTTCTAATAGATGCCCTTTTAAATTCTGATAAGTGCCCACCCCCTCCTCATAAGTGACCCTTTTCTTCTCTGGTGAGTGCCCCTTTTCACTTGTCCTGTTTTACTTTGACACATGCTACTAATCTTTTGTAATAAGTGTCCTTTTTCCTTCTGACAAGTGCCCCAATTTTCCTTTCTTCATAACATGTGCCCCTAATTTAAAGTGGCTAAGAGCAACATTCCCCCGCTCGCTCCCATATGTAGTTCATGTTAATAAATTGTGTAACTTATTAAAGGCATTTTCACTCTTTAATGATGAGATTGTCCTAATAAAACCCGATAAGGATTGTGTTTGTTTCTCTTTATAAGATTGATGGCAGTTAAAGCGACTTCAAAAATCTAAAAAGACTATAAAAGACTATTCCAACCATCTCACCGAATTGCAAAGTATGATGCTTTAGCAGTAGCTTGGACCATGTAAAGGGAGACACAAATATTGAAATCATCCTTGATAAATGTATTAATCACAATGTGAGGGTATATTAAATTCAAAAAATGGTACATATTCACTTTGAGGTTTCCCTTTTAAGGAGCCCTTTTTTCTCCAAAATTTGCCTTTTTTGTTGGTGCCCCCCACACACACTTTAGAAGATCCCCCGCTCTGCCGCTCCTGCCTTGTACTACTCCCGAAAATTCGCATTCTTAATTCTTCGCCATTTACAGTCTTTTCTTTCTTTTTCTTAAAAGTAGACTTTGAAAATCCTGTAAAGTTTTAGTGGTTTGGTATTTAAGAGGAAATTGTATTTTCTCTCTCTCTCTCTCTCTCCCTTCCTCTTACCCTCTCCTTATTACCCCCTCTCCCCCTCTCTGTATCTTTATTTCTCTCCTCCTCTCTCTCTCTCTCTCTCTCTATTTCTTCCTATCTCTCTCTCTCTCTCCCTCTATTTCCGATTTCTACATTTTAGTTTTCGCTTCAGGTCTGAATGTCACTGAGAAAACGGAAACAACGGAGAAATGTAAGCATGCAACGACAAAAGTATTTATAAGCATAACAAATGTATAAGCATGAACAAAGTGGATTGATGTACATTTTTAGACATTATAATGTTTAAATTAGAAGTAAGGGGAGAAAAAACTACAATGTTGATAATGTTTGACTTCACTTCCTTTAATTTGTTTTTATTGCTTTACTTTTTTGGTCGTTTAATCATTGTTGGGCCTTCGCGAAACCATGCAGAGTAAATAAATGTGTAATCCTCAAATCAAAATCAACTCCATCGCGGAGCATGTTGGCGACGGATGAGGGGGGGGGGGGGGGGGGGGTGTGCTTGGGCTTGCAACCTTTACTGTCTCTATTGTTTCCCCCATAATAGCACAGTTTCCCAGAAAGTGAAATACACCTTGAATTCAAGAAATATGCAAGCCCTCAATTTATGTCCATGTTTATTTAAACAGTTATTCTTTTGAATACATCATGTTTTGGTTTCGAACTAAAGGTTTTCTGTAAAGAAGCTCCCGTGATGCATGTAATGTATCACCATTTTACTAGGAAATATCCTGCTCTCAAGTTTCAACTTGAGTAATGATTATTTTTAAATACGATGCTGTCTGTACACATCTCTCTTCCTAGCATCGACAATATTAACCGACAATGTCTCATTTTATTTCATTTTTTTTCATTTATTCATTTCAACGTCAAGATAAAAACAAGATTAAATAATGTTCTGAAAACGACCATGAACTGAGAGGATCATGAAAAGCACGTAAATGGCTTGTTAAAAATGATCCTTATAATATACAAAATAGCAATAACTTTGGTACATAATTTACATGACATGAAGAATACAAACAAAGGGAAGATAAAGAAAATATAGAAAAGAAGAAAAAAACATTGCATGAACACTGACATTTTAAGTTATCAGAAATCGTCAAAAAGAATTACACATATATTTATTTAAATTTGTTGATTACCATACTTTTCTTAATTGATATAGAAGGTGTATTCAATTAAACTGAACCGTGATAGCAAAATGGAAGATTGTGTTATCGAGATACGATTAAATGGGGGATGAATATTATTTGCTCATCCCAAACCCTTTTCATTGCATCAATGGAGTTTCAAACCAAAGCTAGTAAAGTTTTGTTGTGTTAGCCGGACATGTTATCATTCCCCTGTGAAAGTATATAGTAGCAACGCAGAACTTCTTTTTTGAGTTCTTACTTCAAATTGTAACACAAGATCATTAGTATCATTAATGAATGTTTATGAAAAAAAATATTTATTTGTGAGTAAAACCTGATCATTTCACCTTGGAAGCATGGAGAAGCAAAGAATGATTTCCTTTTAAAGGCTGACTTCACATGATTGTGGACCTTGTTGCAGATTAGCCTGGTGCTAGACAAGTTATCCAATAAAAGTCTACTTCTACTACTACTACTACTGCTACTACTACTACTACTACTACTACTGCTGCTACTACTACTGCTACTACTAATTCTACTACTACTACTACTACTACTACTACTACTACTACTGCTACTACTACTACTACTACTACTACTACTACTACTACTACTACTGCTACTACTAATGCTACTTCTACTACTACTACTACTACTACTACTACTACTACTACTACTATATAGTAGCATGAATCCGTGCTCGTGAAAAATACATATTTCTGATTAAAACGTATTATTTCTCCTTGGAAGCATAGAGTCGAAAAAAATAATTTCCATTTGAAGGTTGACTTCACATAGTTACATAAGATGATTTGACAACAGAAGAGTAGCACAAAGTCGTGTTTGTGAAATATTTCTACCAATTCCTATTATGTGTACAATTTAATACATTTCAATGTTTGTGATGTTAAGCAAGTTTGTTCTCATGCTGATCGTTCAAAATGTTCATGATCAGGGGAAATTTAGGGCAATATACTCCACAATTTTAATTCATCTATTACATAAGCAACTATTCCGAATAACTTCTAGATACTCTCCCCTTCCCACTTACTTTTTCAGGCATAACACAAAGGAAGCCGGGACTGTATATCGCTTGTTTCATTGGTGGTTTCGTCACCTCTCTTGCCGTTGTAATTGTGATTTTACTAATAAAGAAGCGACTTTGTGGTGAACCTGAGCAGTACGCAATAAACGGTATAGTGTGATTGCTTACAAACTTTATTAAGCTGTTTAAGAAACCTTCGCTGGACTAGTTTACCGGGAATGGAACAATGGGGCTTATGCCCCCTCGTCTGTAGATCCAAACAATAAGAAATTATCTATTAAGCAGAAAAATTACATAAACCCTTATATTATAGGTGAAAAGATAAAAAAAAAACAGACGAGAATGCCCAAATCACCGATTATTTTCTCATATTATAGCATGAATTAACAAAGGTTTAATAATAATTATTTAAAAAATGTATCGATTAAATAGTTTCAGGCATTTGCAAATGTAACACTTTAATGCGTGGTTAGAATAAAGTATGCTCGACTGAAAAAAGGGCCCTTGCAGTGATGATTTATTTTCAAAAGGCAGTGCATTACGTAATGTTATACTGTACATCACGTTTGTGTCCGATATGGTAATATTTTAATTGTTATTATACCGAATTATCTCCTTTGGCCTGTGACAATATGAAAAGAGGAAACTTTACAAAGGAAATAAAAAAAAACTTTTTTAAAATAATTTGTTTTATTTGTTTTTTTACAGAAATTTCAGGAATGACTCCTAATGGATTTCTGGCAAGTGGAACAGATAATGCTCAAGGCGATATAAATGCATCTGCCGAAAATGCTTTGGTAACACAAATTTAGAAACATTTTTCTGTTTTCAGTCAAGACAAGTAAATCTTATGTCATCTTCTGGCCAGTCACAAAACATGCAACCAGTAGTCTATATCATGAAATTGAAGGGAGACTGCAATATAAAAATCATTTCATCTCAACATTCACACACTTTTCACCCTTATAATAATTGTGCAACCATCTTTAACTCCTTCTCACTTCAACCCCTCTCTCTCTTTCTCTCTCTCATGTCGTTCTTCAGTCTCTTATACCTATTATTGCTCTCTTTGATTTGTTGTACTTTTCCATCACCAGGAAACCCCTAATTAATGTATTTTGCTTGTACTTAATTGTCAGGGATCACAAGGCATCAAGCTATGCTTATCCTGGCGCCTGGCCAGTTCTGCTTAAACTTACTATTTCTCCATGTGTGTTTTGATGTATACTGACTTTATTATGTATTCATAACTGAAAAATAAAATAAAAGTATCTATAATGCGCTTTTTGACTATTTATCCATTCATTATGTATTCATAATATCATCATAATTATGTATTCATAACTGAAAAATAAAATAAAAGTATTTATAATGCGCTATTTGACTCCACATGACTAAAAATTTTAATCGCGGCACAAGAAAAAGAACAATAAGAACATGACATTACTGAAAATGAAACGACTTACAAAATAGTTTAAATCTACTGGAAAGCAATTTTGAGGAGATGACATTTTTGGGCACTTTTAGTAATCTATACTCGGAATATTGTAAATTTGTTGTACTTTTAGGGAATATGGCGCTTAGTATTGATGACATTAACCCGTATTAAATGTTAATCTTTTAACTGTAGGAAACAGCAGATACAAGTAGACCAATCATCAAATCCAGACGACGCTCTTCATTTCGCCGAAGCTCCATTAAAGCGAAGACTGACGCCATGAATCGTATGGAAACGGCGAAACCAATAGACATGATAGCAAACCCGATATCTGTGCCCCCCGAGAAGACGTATAAAGGAAATTACGTGTCATCAGATAAGCTAAAACGTCATGCATGTGTTTTGAAAGACGAAACAATTTATGAGAATGTTAAGAGGCCAGGGAAAAACATGAAGCCGTATTCTGCCGAGCCACATTTCGCTGTTATTAGTTAATACTTAGAATCTACATAGTGTAAATAAAAATGAAGATATTTCAGTATATTGGCGCTACTACACACCATCAGTAGTACAGTGCTGCTTTTCAGTGGGAGCACTGTGGTGTGCTGGTTAGGGCTCTTGACTCTCAAACGAGAGGCCCCGAGTTCTATCCTTGGTGCTTAAATCGTTGGACGAGATGATTTAACCAGGTGTTCCCAGGTTCTTGGCAATATAAGAGGACAGAGATAATAGTAAAGGCCCTTTTAAAGAGTGGTATTGATACTGATATGGTTGCTCTAGGTTAAGGCGGATAATATTATCATGATTGTTTTAATGATGATAACAATTGTTGAAAGAATAAGAAGACAGCGACCTTAGGTTTCAGATTGAGGCCCGCATCTTGTGATATACACTAGTTGTTCATTGTCATTGGTCATTGGTCATTGACATGAATCATTTGAAATGAATATAGTGTACCATTATGTTAATGTATATATCAAATGAGAGAAAGAGAACACAAATATAGTACATACATTGAAACAAATGTCATCATTATAAGTGGCAATCGAGACACTTTCTGCACTTAATAGTTTATCACTCTTTTAGTCCTTGAGATTTGAAGAAAAAAAAATTCACGTCTGATATTCAAGTACTAGTATTAAGAATGGTGAGCATCAGTATCATCTAGATATCCATTGCGAGGAATTTCCATTGTCTGCTTGTAGGTATTTACAGGCACTTTCGATTTCCAACCCTACCTTTAAAAGAAATATTATTATTATTATATAAAAGTGACATATTACCGTTGACCATCGTAATTACATGTTATCCTTTGCTCTGACAAAAGGACTGTCTACATATAAATTGCATTAGAGATACACAAAATCATTATCTGACTACACTAGTTCATTATCCGTTCCGATTATACAGGGTATATATTATCTTTGTATATCTTTGTAACTGACTACATACTAAATCCTTGTCAAAATGAATTTTTACTTCCGCTTTGAGCTGTTTTTAGCATGAGCTTACTTGAATGTACATGTTTCTTATGAAAAGAGTTCAAGTCCTTTCTACTGTTTAAGTGGTTTTGATAGCAAGCTGCTCTGAAGAAAATCGGAGAAGCAGGTTGAGATATGGCGAACGACATAGGATACGTTACAATTCATATGCACAATTCTTTTTTTAAATTTTTTCTAATCAAACGTAATATCACTGTGATAAAAAACCCTTCCACATGCCGGCACACAAAATGACCGACTTTGTATTTGGTGATCAGGATCTTTTTATATTTGTTATTGAGGAGATATAATAGCATGCTTTCCACGATTAATGTTGAGTTGTACACGAGGGAAAGCTGCTGAGAAGCAAAAGTGAAATTACCACTGTACAACGAATGCAATGCTTGTCTTCAATTACGTCACAGGTGATGGACTAATTCGCTAATTCTATGATCCCATAGATTGAGGGTTGGGCAAGGTATACAACATTAAAATGTCTTATCATTATTCAATTTATTTCAAAGTTCCTCCTCTGAACTGTTTGTATGATTTTGTTTCCATCTTGTAACAGAGGTTGGGTCGCCTTTTAATGTCATTAACATGATCATGATAATAGATTACTTGCAGTATAGTCAAAACACGTTAAGATGGAACTAAAGAGATGAGAGACTTTAAAGATAAAGTTGCGTTCTGGTCATGCGATTGCATTGTGAAAGAAACGGCGTGGAATCGATCAGAAAAGGTTGATCATCTACCATATAAGTATTGGTGTGTACTGCAAGGTTCTGGAATCATCAAAATGATAAGAAATTTGGCCCAGTCTTGGTAAAGTTACAAGCACTGTACACAGAAAGATGTTAATGGGACTAGACAAACATATGGCATAAAAATCCGTCCCGATTTGTATGCTGTTACATGCCATATCTAGAATATAAAGGCATTTAAAGAGCCATGCTTTTCAGGGTACATTTTTTATCTCATGTTCTTCTACACTTGCATAATAACGATGATAACGCCCACAAATAATTTTATACCTCTTCCCAGAGCTCCACCTTCTCTTTAATAATAAAATAAAGAGAACTGCAATTGCAAATAGCTGTAATTGAAATAAAATGAAAATGAAAGGATTACTTATAAAGCCTAGAAATGAGAGGGCAGCGAAACTATTGATTGTACAGTACATCGGCCAAGTGGACAAAAGTGGTATGAGTAACAGCCTTTAAATAGAAATCCGGTTATTTCGGTCATGTGATCTGTGCTTCTATTAATAACAAGACACTAATCATATAGAATCAATAAATGAGGCCTGCTCTGCGAAGCTGCTAGAAAATAAAAGTAGTTTGGAGTGGTCTGCAACATATGCCTACCAATTAGTTGTACTCTTTAAAACACACTTTTAAAAGTTGTAATTAAAAAAACATATTTGTTGTGTTGTGTGCCGTAGTCTTGAAGCTTTTCTTCATTGAGGTGTTGATAAAACGCATGATAATACCCGAATCATATTACTCTAAAAGACTTGGGTAACAAAAAAGAATATACGCAAATTTAGGGTGTACAAAAAGCAATGAATATCTGAGAGGAAATATTATTGCATGTACATATTTATATATATCTTTATATTTTATATTTTTACTAGGAACTTGCACGAATTTTTGATCTATATCATGTAAAGTTCGATTTCTCATGTATTATTGTATTTTAATGTTTTTATCAAATTGTAAAAGTCACACAATTCAGCCTTCGGGCTGTGAGATGATTTTGAATAAAACAAACCATTTATAATAATTTATCCAATATTTGTTTAGATTTTACCCAATAAATGTGTATCGAACCCTCTTTGAATCAACATGACAGGTACAAGTTTTACTCTTTTTAGAGTGTGGAGCCCCAACTTTGCACCATAACTGGAACGATTGTAGCACGCAAGGAGTACACACTTGAATATCTCTTATATTCTTACATACGTATGTGTGCTGTTGTCTAGTGGATACGGCATCGGACTGCGGATCACATGGTTTGCGGTTCCAGTCCCGGTGCCGCGATAATGTCCTTTTGCAAGACACTTATCTATAATTCCACTCTCCACCCAGGTATTAAATGGGTACCCGGTAGGATGCGAACGTTAATGTGGTTGGATTGGTATGTGTGCGCTCGTGACTCCTGGCCGGAATACTCCCCAGGGAGCGGATTTTATGGACTATAATGTGCGGATGAGCATTTAAATCCACTGATCGGGGTAAGAATAATGACTATGTATGTATTTATACTAAAATATATTATATACATCACTTTAGGAATCTAGCCATCTGATGGTCGAAATTGGAGTCGTGATACTAAGCCATGCCCCACCCCCACCCACAGGGAATATCCATTAATTTGTGCCCTCATCCTCCTCCGATCCACATTGGTTTACGTATTAAAATTGTCTTTGTGCGAGCGCGGACACCATACAGTGTTTTTTTCTGCGATTCCCAAATGATTGAAACTTTCAGTCATTTTGCTAGCAAAGATTAACAGACAGTGTCTCAGCTTTTCTGTGATGTTTTGACCAATCTTTACTCAATAAAAGGCTAAGGTAAGAATTCTTGGTAGATTTTTGTTTCAATTCGTACGATCGGCATATAAAAGTCATATCGACTGCTTTAATACTCGAGGACTGGCTGGTTCTATACTGGCTCTCGGGAAAGTTGAATCCCCTGCCATGACTCCGAAGCGCGCCTGGGTGTCCCTTGAACGTATAAAAACAGCCAGTCCTCTCGTAGCAGCCGACATCTCTATACTATAAATGTGACTATTATTATAAGCACATGTAAAAATGGACAGTGGTACATCTCACGAGATTTGTTGTCTTTTTCGGTTTTAGAGTGCTACTATATCACAGGCGATTTAAGGGTGCACCATCGACCCGTGCCCCATTTTCAAGATATGTATCACTTACAGTTTACAAGTAAAAATGTAACCTCTATTACAATTTTCGACCAAATAGTCATTTGCATTGTATTTATTTATTTATTTATCCATTATAATAATTATTATTATTATCATTATTAATTTTTTTTTGGAGGGGGTTGATATTCATAAATTTGGGGATGTTAAGTATCAAAAATGTTACAACCCTTTCACTTCTTATTTCGGAATTGCGCTCTAAAAAATAGATCCGTCCCTCTGCTATCTACCGTTAAGGCCGCAAATGTGGACATTATTTGACAGTGTGTATATAGAATTCATTATCAAAGTACCTGTACATTTGAAAGTACGAACATGTGGTTTGTTAAAAGAAAGATTCTGTTATGGGCTCTCATGAGGCCTACATTTTGGAAACGTGTAATATGTCTGAATGTTTTTTTTTCAAATGTTTGTTTTCAAATCGTTTAAGTGTACATAATTAAAGTTCGAAAATAATTAATTTTGATACTCTAGTAGGCCTACTATGAGGCCTATATTTCACATGTTATATGTGTTCTACTGTTTCCTCCGTAAATTCAGATTATATTAATATGTTTGTCTTGTGCTCACTTCTATAAATATATTAAAACATAAATATGAAAATTCATGATTTGTCTGCTGGTCTTTTGTCTGCTACCATTCACTTAATTCATGGAAAGATTCAATACATACATATTTTGACAGGACAACACATTCAGCATGGTACTGTATTTTGGTGATGTAATCAATACAATATCGTATGGTAATGAATTTCATACTCGACACTTAAGAACGAACAACGAAACATCGTTTCCATACAGTATATTGTAATAGTCCTTAGTGCGGCAGCTTTACATCATTAAAACACTTAGAGGTAGTGTATTCCTTTGCAGCCAACATCAAACTCTGAAGAACTTTGCAGGAATTATGAATATGTCACGTATGTCCTATCTGTGAAAGTTAAACGTTACCAGTGTTCTTGCATTCAAATTATGCAAGGAAACCTGTTTACTTTCTGGACTTCACCGTCAGACACTATTGAGTAACTGACCTGTTTTTTTCTTTGGTAATAACACACTTAAAATGAGCTGTAAAGGGTACATGATCATTTGTCTACATCAACAACCCATTTCTTGTAATGGCCAAAATTAAGCTGATTGAATCTTTGAGCAGCACAAAACGTACGACTATTTGGTATACAAAGGTCTGAAAATCAGACTATTTAATTAAACGACTGCAATCCCTGAATTCGATTCGACAACTAACGGTCCTTTTGTTTTAAGGGAAGTTCTAAATTAGTATTATCTTTCAAATACCATTGGAATTTAATTTTTTAGTTATGTTTGGCCTGCAAATGGGACAGATTACCTTTAAGCTACAATAATTATACCTGAAAAAACCCACATATCGAATATCATAAATCATTTCAAGATAGATAGTTGTTATAACTATAATAGATAATGACCAAAGAATATAATTTAAGATTTGATTATTATCTGACCTACAAGCCAGGGTAATACTATGCGAACTTTAATTTAGAAGCGCATGAGGACGCTATATCACAATGTGACACTAGCTATACAAGAACGGTTCATTATTATTGTTATAAATTAATATTAATATTATTGTTATTATTATCATTTTAATTATTGGGATTATGATTATTATTATTATTATTAGTAGTAGTAATATTATTATTATTAGTATTAATACTATTATTATCTAATCTAATCTAAAATGTTAATAGCTCGAATTAAGAACACGCCATTATTTATATTACTGAGGACTGTCGTACAGAGCGTTCATAACATTTTGCGTCAGTGTTCTTATATACCCGTATACAAAATATCAAATCATCCTAAAAGATAGCTCATAATGATTAGATCACTGAGGATTTATGCAAAACATAGTGAGTTATCTATTTTTTAGTTTATCTCGTTTTACATTCTTTCGTTCTTATTGTTATTGTTTTTCAATTTAATTCCATGTGATTTTTCTTCCGTATGTAAACTGTATATTATGTATGTGTTTATAATTTTTTGTAATTTTGGTAATTTTTTTGTATTGTATATAAATTTTATATGTTTTAATAAAAAGCAAGAAAAAAGTACAATTGAAAACGACACTTCAACCATTGAGGAAAATCTAAGCTTCAGGGGGGTGTTTCACAAAGATCCTAAGTTGAACTTATCGCTAAGTTGGACTTAAGAATTATGGAGAGCCATTTGTAGCCTTAAAATAAAATATATTCAAAAGCGAAAATTCAATTACTTTAGACTTTTTATAAATTCCACATCAAGAGCATGAAATCTCCTTGATAATTGAAAATATGAATGATTTGAATCAACATTGTATGCCTTTTAAAATATTTGTATAGATGCTAACGGCTTTTCATTATGTTTAAGTCCAACTTAGAGATAAGTTCAACTTAGGATCTTTGTGAAACACCCCCGTGGGCAAGTTAGAGAGAGAGGGAAATATATTCATTTTACCCATGTTTATCCTACAATAATCACGGCGAAGACGTTTCCAGCAAATCTCTCTCAATCGCTCCAGCACAAAGTGACTGAAATATCATATTTGACCATTGATTGCTGAGCAAGCTATTCAAATATTGGAGAAGATGCCGTCCATGGTATATTCCTAGTAAACCTCCGATCGAAAGAGAAATTGATATCTAAGTTGTCGCCAAATGGGAGAGTATATTACCAAACCTGACACATGATCGACCTATCTGCTAATTTCAGACTCACATATTCACTGATTTCAGACCATCGTATGTAGTTATGTTAAAAAAATTAGTCCCATTTTTCAATAAAACTCTAACGGACAGCTTTCTCCCTAATTTCAGTTGCTTTAAATTTAACATTTATAAAAAATTGAGCTACCCTTCCATGAAAAGAAACTTGCATTACTATAACAAAACAAACAAACGTGGCCCTTTTTATTTTCACAAGATGAATATAACAATGTGAACAGCTCGTGGCTTTCGAGCCGCTTCCTATAGTTTCATTTTTTCGCACGGTATCATTTTCATCTGTTTCGGAAATCTCCTCTATGAAACCTTTTCTGAACTTTGTGTTCGACTTCAAATCATTTTTGTAACCGGAGAGCGTGGTATTATTTTTATATACTCTTGAAAGGTGAAGTTAAGTACGTATCAACACAATTACAAGTATCAGGTTCTGTTTTGTTGAGGAAATCAGGCGGCTCTTCTGATGAAAAAGTATGATTTTTATATTTCCGTTATGAGAAAAAAAGAAGGACAAAAAAAAAAGAAAGTAAAAGAAAGAGAAGAAAATAGACAAAGGAATATAGATTAAAAGATTGATAAGAGACAGTTACAGTACAAAACCAGTATTTATATCTAAATGTTTCACGATGAGAGCGAACTGCAATGGATTTGCCAAGGCAATAATATTGGCTTTTCGATCACGGAAATGTTGAACTGGGTCCTCTGACAATAACTGGCATTATCATGCGGCGACAATTACTCCTGTGTTCATTTTGTCAAAGTTATAGGCTTGGGTTTAGGATAGTCGCTTAATGTAGACCGCTGATCATATGAGAGAGTCTGGCGCCGATGTATATGGGAAGGTTGGCACATGCCAGTTTAATCAAAGAATACCCCACACCAGAATTTTTTTCCTGTCAAGGTTTATGGTTGAAATTTAGTTTTATGTCAATTTTTGGATTAGGGTTAGGGTTTAGTAAGTTTGAGTCGTGTAATTAGGCCAGCGTTAAAGTTAAGAGTTCTGCTTCTGTAGGAGCTTTTTTCAAGCTTTATTCACGTCACCATTTTAAGCATTTAAAAGTATCGCGTCACTGAATCCTAAATTTATTAACTGATTTGTTTACCTTCACTCTTACATATTAAAATAGGAGTACGGGTACATTTTCGAATGACAGCCGACGCCTCTTGCTCGAATATATATTACTAGTATCCGGTTTCTGAATGTTGCGAGTGATTGAAGTGAGCGAGCAAAACAGATTTGTCATCAGTATTATACCATAAAACGTTATTTTGTTCGGGCACCCTGTATATGAGGACATTCGGTCATCTCGTTCCCATGAATCCTGTTTTTCTTTTGCGACCGAGTGAAGCGAGCGAGGAAAAGACACCATATTATCTGTAAAATTGTATTTCCTGATCAAAATACCCCAGCTAATATTTGGGCACTTGCCTTTTCTGATACTTTGTTTTCATAAAGTTGATTCTACTCCATGCAGATTGCTTGTATATTTGTAACATCACTGAGTTTCTCTCGCGGCCTCGCTTGCGGCACTGCGGTTGGTGTAGGATAATGGTCACGGAGCAACTATCTCCGGAACATCTTTCTGTCGTACAAACTAAAATATACAATTTGAATCTTGATGATTTATTTAAAAAAATCCTTCACAAGTAGCCATTAATTCATTAGGCGGCCACTGTTGATTAATAGAAACAATGATAAATAATCCCTCACATGATTAATGTGATAGTCAAGAGTGAAGTTTCGATTGGAGGTTTCTATTTTCTTCAAGCTAAGCGCACAGCACTGTAATTGTATTACACAGTATACGTTTCAGTATATTTTATCTTGTTTCCAAAAAAATATATTTCCACCACTTCCTTAAGTTTATTTCCAATTTTTGTGAGTACTTAAACATCGTATTGCAATTGTGTGTAAAACCAAGAATGTGAATTGCTTACAGATTAATCGCAAAGAAATCAACATTCAGGAGGATGAAGTCTCGTCTTCTACTTTGTATCTGTCTTTTAATTATTATATGCAGAAACGGTGAGTTGATGATCATGGAGATAGTAATCATTGCTTTACCTTTTATCAATTATGTACGTTTACCTACACAAGACTGATAGCTTTATGGCATTACCCTTGTTTCTGTCGAACCCGGCAACAATAGCAACAGCAACAACTGCAGCGGCAACATTTGCTTTCAAGTGTCTACAAAACTTTTATGTTTAGTCATTTTGAAATATTTTGGTTCATGAGCCTTTTATATGATATCAATGGAAAAAATTGTGGAAATTCCAAAATGCAAAAATGAAAAGGGTCGAAATTATGATAATAATGATAATGATAATAATGACGATGTTGATAACAATCAAATCATGGCAAATTTCAACATCCTTGTACGAATGCGTTCCTTAAAATCCTCTTTATAAATTCTAATGTGCTTGCAGGTTGCCATGGGAATATACACGTTCCCATATTAACCTTGGATACTATCCCTGTAAATGGAGGGAATTTGACTCTCGTTTGCACCGTTTCACCCATGGTCACCAATCGCGTTGTATGGCAAGATGGGAGTGGCTCCGTGCTAGCATCACTTGACTGCCAGCCAGGTCCCTGCAGGGAAAATGTTCCAAAGGCCCACAAATTCGATTTGATGGTCAACGATAGTAGTGTAAATCTAACCATCAAAGATTTGACAGCAGAAGACAGCGGGAATTACAAATGCTTAGTGCGAACTAAAGATGGAGATGGTGTTGCTTCTATCACGGTGGTAGTACTTGAGCAAGGTAGGCGATCAAACTATATTTTATTTGGTAAATTCAGGGAGTCTTTTGAACATTTATTTGGTTTTTGACATACTGACGTTTTATTCACAATGTGGAGGCATATATAAGATTTCTTCGTCCTATATGATATACTATCTACTTATAGGGGCTAGCAAATTTAAGCCGTTGAGTTGTACATATCAAAAAGTTTGGAGCTAAATGCACCCTATTGGAATTGAAGAAAATGCATCAGTCATGCTCTGTGCACACAAGAGATTACATATCCCGTATCTCTGTGCAGCCGGTATCGTTCCACCACTGTGCATTGTATTAAGTGCGTGGACCGTGACAGAGACTATAGGCCACACAGTTTTCAAATTGAATCTTCGTACCAAAACTTTCGCTCGGCAAAGATGTTATGGTCTTACATCTTTGAGATGCGAGGGAGGGGGAACATTGACCAATCAAAAACGAGTCCTACATGGTTGGAAAGATAAAATTACATAGAAAAAAAAACTTTCTCAAACTAAAAAAATTAGAAGGGGGCGGTATGCCAAATTGTGAAATGGTAATAAAGCTCTGGCGCCCGACCCGTTGATTCTACACAAAAAGGAGCTGAAAATAACAGTAAATTGACTACTTTAAAAAATAAAACGCAATAGTAAATCATAATGAAATTGTAATTTGTTTGCTTTACTAGAAGGAACATAGTCTTTGTCGTATTATACTAGTCAATTTAGGCAAAATATGTGGTACTTTTAGCAGAATGGAGATTTTTGCTAATTAAACAAGCACTGTTTAGTTTAGTGACCAAAACGTTTTGATATGAATGATGGGTATAGTGGGAATAAATATATATATTTTTTACCAGGTTGATTAAGTTCATGTCCAGTATGTAGGCACGTGAGTATTCCTCGTCCTACCATTTCATTAGTATCAGAAAATATTGGTATCTAAATATAGGGATTGACAACATTCATAAGATCTTGATTATGTCATCGTGCAGTGACATTTTACACTGACCCATTTACAAAGGATGATTTACATCTGTAATCATGTTTACGAACAGGATTTACTAATGATTTTGAAATAACTGAAAGTATACCAAAATCTCTGCTTTCACCTTTGCTTTTTTCAATACTACTGTACGGTTTACTTCCAATATAATCAACTTTTAGCTCGGTCGACATACCTGTCTATACAATTTTTGTCATTTTCGACCCGATAAAGGTTGCACAGATTAGATTCAAATGTCAGATATCTTGTCTTTATTTAGTGGTCTTGTCCCTGATGGAAGTCCTAATATTTTGTTTGTAAATCCTTATTTTTGTTAATCGAACTATAACTATACAATTTCTGAACACTACTCGAACAATATTATAATAAAGTATATTCGAACCAATCTAACAAGTGCCCAAACTTACTTAGTGATTCCACATAACACATTCGTTGTATTTGTCCATCGTATGGTAATCCTGTTTGATTTTGTAATTGTATCATTATTTGTAATATTTTCTGCCTTGTACTGTCGTGTGTAATCAGGCATTAGCGTAGGCTTGAGTGTTTCTTTTTCACATGCTTCCTATTGTAATATAAAGTATGTTACATAAACAAAACCAACTTCTAGCTCCGCCATACAGAGTATCCATCCTTGGCGACCATGTTCTAACCACGACTGCGGGTGTAGAGACTATCGCCACCTGCATAGTTCGTGGCGCTAGACCTCCTGCAACACTAGACTGGATCATTCCGGATACTCTACAAGTGTCACTTGGGAAACAGGTCAATGTTGCAAGAGGTGACTCCTATGTGTCATTGCGAAATGCTAGTGTGACACCATCTAGGGATGATCATGGAGTGAGTCTTCAGTGTCAGGTCTCTCATCCTGAACTTCAAAGGGTTCTTGAAACTGCGGTTCGTCTTGATGTCCAAGGTTAGTTTTCGTAGATATTATAAGTTATGGAGAACTGGGCCCCGTATTACAAAGAGTTGATATCAATCGCAACTATGTACATAAGAGATAGGAGACTGCAAACTTGCGATTGATTGGAGGAGTTACGATTTATTTGGATCAATCGTAACTCTTTGTAAGACGGGGCCCAGATAATAACAAAATAAAGAAAGATTTTATTCTGTAACCTTATGACATCATCATTGGTGATACTGCGGATCACTATTGAACATAATTCATAGGTAAAAACAAATTTTGCCGGTGACTTTTCTTCACAACAAGGTATGGGGCTCTCGAATTAGATGTGACAGATATTCGTATATTGAAATAAGCAGAGGCGGAATATTTCTTCAAGTTCTTCATGAAAAAAAAAATCGACAGGCACATGCAGAAAATGAGTGCAAGAACGCCAAAGCCTCCCAAATTATACTTCTAGAACTGCACCTGGAAAAAGGCATTCGTATGATACAAGTATAGTCATTTATATTTAAAATAATATACCTTCGTCCTTCTTCCCGAGACGACACCTTAACATTTAACAAATGAAAGAAATAATAACAGCAACACAAACAACACCAAAACCTAACTTGTACCATCTCACTGTATTTCTGCATGTATATAGCACCACCAACTTCTCTGCAGATCTCCACACCATCAAGACCCATCATAGAGGACGGAAATAGCATCCAGACCGTCATCGTCTTTCAAAATACCCTGACATCCATCACTTGCATAAGCTCTGGATCTCGTCCAGAAGCTAATATCTCATGGACTATAGATAATGCGGATATCCCTGTTAACACCACTTCTTCTGTCATTCCCAATCCTGATGATGGAAGCTTATACGACACCGAGGGTACCCTGCAGATTTTACCAGAGAGACGCCATCACAATCAGACTATTCGTTGCCTTGCTAGTGTTAGAACGAGCCAGCGTTACATAGAAGTGTTGTTGCTTGTTTATGGTATGTGATACTGGTATCGTTTGTCGTCTCGTCCAATTTCTTACAATGACAGAGTTACCCCTATTCATATGTGTGAGATGTAATTTTTAATCTATACTGCTGGTAATGTAAGGCCTCTCCAAACCAAAACACATTTAAAGAGCAATGTACAGACCATAAGGCCAAAAAAAAAAAAATCATTTGGTTGTCCTCGACCGCCCGCTCCTCATTTTCGGCCCGCTCGTATTTTGTATTTTTATAGATTTTTTTTTTCTTTTTTTTTAAGAATATGTATTTATTTTGGAGTAATTTTAAACGCCAAACATACCATTTTATGCATGTTGCAAAGATCAAAATGTGTCCCGTCGCCAATTTGGTCCTTTTAGTACGAAATTATGTCTTTAATAGAGAAGAGGATGGAGTTTTCGGCCGGGTGGCAATTTTCGGTGGGTCCGTCGTATGTATGGTAAAATCACTTTAAAATACATAGCGTAATACACATATCACACACATACAAAACATATCAGAGTCACAGGAGAACTACATTTGCAATGGAAAATGTATCCTTAAATATCACATTTTAGCGATGTAATCGGCATTCCTGCTACCTGAATCTGAAAAATCTAATATCTTACGCGTGTCTGTAAGGAAGATGGGTACCAAAACCTGAGCTGTATTTCAAGTATTTTTCAGATTTAGATCGCTATTTTTCGTGTATCGCAAGATCAATAGTGTCTCCCCGCACGTATTAAATTATTGCAGTCGGATAATGATTTATGATCACCACAGGGATAGTTTTCGGCGCGCCGAGCTCTGGCGTGGGATACCTGCTCCAGCCGCTCGAACAAATGACGCGCGGGCGAACGAACGCCGCGCGTGCGCGCTCCCTATAGACGTACGTACGTTTTACATACAGACGAAAACTGCCTCGCTATAGCCGAAAACTGCCTCGCTATAGCCGAAAACTACCTCCAAAACAGCGAAAATGAAAATGAATATTGACATGGCAATTCATGATTTTTGGTCGGGATTCTTTTTGTGTTTAAATAATAATAATATTGGCTTCATGATTTGAACAAAAAATGAAAATAAATAGGAAGTGAAGAGTCCAAATGAAGAAGAAAACAAATGGAGAAGAAAAAAAATTAAAAAAAATCGGCCGCCCGCCCCTACTCCAGAAAAGCAATCGAGGACAATCAAACAACTTTTTTTTTTGGGGGGGGGGGGGCATAATGTTCTATAGAGAAACGTATAGCGATTACTAAAGTAACAATTTATTGACAGAACAAGAGGAAGATTGTATTTGCTGTCATTTTATTTTAGAACTCAAATATGTATTTGTTAAATCTGTGTATCGTTTATTCCACTTAAACATCTTTATTTTTCAAGCACCATCAGACAGGCGCGCCGGAAGCAGTTTGGGATTGGGGGCAAACATTCCAGGGGGCTCACCTTTCAGGGGCAAAAAGGTCAAGGGGCGGAGCCCCCGGAAACTCTGGGATTTTAGGCAGTAAATTACGGTCAGATAAGCATATTTAGATACCTTATTTGTGACACTGGCAGATCACTAATTGGCGTGGGGTCCAGGGGGCTGAGCTCCACGAAGCTCAGGGGTTTTAAGCATTTAATTATGGTCAGATGAGCATTCAGGGGCCTGCCTTAGGGCCCTAGGTGGAATCCAGGGGACAGAGCCCCTGGAAGCTCAGGGGTTTTAGGCATTTTATAACGGTCAGATAAGCATTAGGGGCCTACCTTAGGGCCCCTGGAGGGGTCCAGGGGGCGGAGCCCCCGGAAGCTCAGGGGTTTAGGCATTTAATTACGGTCAGATGAGCATATTTTGATACCTTATTTGTGACACTAGCTGTCAGGTCACTGATTGGTGGGGTCCAGGGGGCTGAGCCCCATGAAGCTCAGGGGTTTTAGGCATTTAATTACGGTCACATGAGCATCCAGGGGCCCTCATAAGGGCTTTTGGTGGGGTCCAGGGGGTAGAGCCCCCGGAAGCTCAGGGGTTTTAGGCATTTAATTACGGTCACATGAGCATCCACGGGGCCTCCTAAGGGCTTTTGGTGGGGTCCAGGGGGCAAAATCATATCATTTTAGCAATATTTGTATATTTCTGGTATCGAATAAGAAATAAACCACGTTTGAATTTTATTTGGGGGTAACTGCCCCCCTCATCAGTACGCCAGTGCTCATGTCTTTTCACTCCTATAATATAAAAAACTATATTTCCGCGATATGCGCGTAACGCTATTATAAAATCCTCCATTAATTGTTATATAAAGGGGTTTGAGGAATATTTAAAAAAATTAATTCCGGTTTACTCTCCTTTTTTTTAATTGAATGTAATTTTTATGTGATTCAATTTTTTTTTTTTTTTTTGGTTACAAACTACACCATTTTTACTTCTTTACTGCTAATTTTTTATCGGGGCTTTTTTGGGGGCGAAAATGCGTTTTGCCCCCTCCCACTTTTTGGTTAGGGGGCGACCGCGCCCTGCCCCGCCCCACTTCCGGCGCCCCTGCCATCAGATCTTCCTGAAATAACACATACTCGAAGTCATCTGCGTATTTTTGCTTTATTGTATTTGTTTCTCTAAAAATCTGTATCACATTTATAACATCTAAATATCTTTCACTTTCAAGGACCACCAGATCTTCCTGAACTGAATGACACCCATGTACTACAAGCTGGGATACCTGCATCAGTGACATGTACTGCCAACAACGGATACCCTGCACCTATAGTTCACTGGCTTCTTGAATCTAAGAATGTCACCAAAGAATCTACACTTGAGGTCACAGCACAACCGGGCGGTCGCATCAAAGCTACAAGTAACCTGACTTTCACACCGGCGCAGGACGATCATGAGAAAGCAATTGTATGCGAAGTCATTCAAGCGGCACTTAATCCTACCTGGTCAAGGAATGTTACGGAAACTCTTTATATATACTGTAAGTTTAACCCCTAATCAACATAATGTTTGATAATATTATCAGAATATGATTTTTATTATTATATATGTATTTGTGTTTTGGCAGGAGATTATGCGTTCAATGAACGGATAATCATTGAATATTGTATTAGGGGTGATCAAGAGTCTTGCCGTCAATTATAAGGCTTTGATCGTAATAAAACGGGAAACATTTGACAATAATAAATGCAGTTTATTCGATATCTTAATATTTTTCATCTTTTTCTAACATCTCTGAATGGCGTGTAGGCCAACTTATATCTTTTCAAAATGAACGAATTTTTGTTCACTTTTCCTCAAAATTTCATCAAACTGATTCCTTGATTTTTCTTTCACATCTCCGCACACTACCACCCACATATCTGACTTATCGATCTCTGTTCTACACACGCCCTCAAGTCTCTTCACTCAATTATCATTTGAACATAAAGGAATGTCGGTCACTCTAGACAAATAATTGAAACAAATGAAAACAAGATATGCAAATGTACTATACAATTTAATATGTACCACTGAATACAAATAAATACGACTGTGTATAAATCTATTACTATTACAGCTTAATAAGGATAAATTTATCTTCATTTAACAGCTAAATGAGGATAAATTTATCTACGTTAACAGTTCAACGAGGATAAATTTATCTTCGTTTAACAGCCAAACGAGGATAAATTTATCTACGTTAACAGTTCAACGAGGATAAATTTATCTTCGTTTAACAGCCAAACGAGGATAAATTTATCTTCGTTTAACGGCCAAACGAGGATAAATTTATCTTCGTTGAACAGCCAAACGAGGATAAATTTATCTTCGTTGAACGGGCAAACGAGGATAAATTTATCTTCGTTGAACGGGCAAACGAGGATAAATTTATCTTCGTTGAACGGGCAAACGAGGATAAATTTATCTTCGTTTAGCGGGCAAACGAGGATAAATTTATCTTCGCTTAGCAGCCCAACGAGGATAAATTTATCTTCGCTTAGCAGCCCAACGAGGATAAATTTATCTTCGTTAGCGGGCAAACGAGGATAAATTTATCTTCGTTTAGCGGGCAAACGAGGATAAATTTATCTTCGTTTAGCGGGCAAACGAGGATAAATTTATCTTCGTTTAGCGGGCAAACGAGGATAAATTTATCTTCGCTTAGCGGCAAACGAGGATAAATTTATCTTCGTTAGCGGGCAAACGAGGATAAATTTATCTTCGCTTAGCGGGCAAACGAGGATAAATTTATCTTCGCTTAGCGGGCAAACGAGGATAAATTTATCTTCGCTTAGCGCCAAACGAGGATAAATTTATCTTCGCTTAGCGGCCAAACGAGGATAAATTTATCTTCGCTTAGCGGCCAAACGAGGATAAATTTATCTTCGCTTAGCGGCCAAACGAGGATAAATTTATCTTCGCTTAGCGGCCAAACGAGGATAAATTTATCTTCGTTTAGCGGCCAAACGAGGATAAATTTATCTTCGTTTAGCGGCCAAACGAGGATAAATTTATCTTCGTTTAGCAGCCAAACGAGGATAAATTTATCTTCGTTGAACAGCCAAACGAGGATAAATTTATCTTCGTTGAACGGGCAAACGAGGATAAATTTATCTTCGTTGAACGGGCAAACGAGGATAAATTTATCTTCGTTGAACGGGCAAACGAGGATAAATTTATCTTCGTTTAGCGGGCAAACGAGGATAAATTTATCTTCGTTTAGCAGCCCAACGAGGATAAATTTATCTTCGTTTAGCAGCCCAACGAGGATAAATTTATCTTCGTTTAGCGGGCAAACGAGGATAAATTTATCTTCGTTTAGCGGGCAAACGAGGATAAATTTATCTTCGTTTAGCGGGCAAACGAGGATAAATTTATCTTCGTTTAGCGGGCAAACGAGGATAAATTTATCTTCGTTTAGCGGCCAAACGAGGATAAATTTATCTTCGTTTAGCGGCCAAACGAGGATAAATTTATCTTCGTTTAGCGGGCAAACGAGGATAAATTTATCTTCGTTTAGCGGGCAAACGAGGATAAATTTATCTTCGTTTAGCGGCCAAACGAGGATAAATTTATCTTCGTTTAGCGGCCAAACGAGGATAAATTTATCTTCGTTTAGCGGCCAAACGAGGATAAATTTATCTTCGCTTAGCGGCCAAACGAGGATAAATTTATCTTCGTTTAGCGGCCAAACGAGGATAAATTTATCTTCGTTTAGCGGCCAAACGAGGATAAATTTATCTTCGTTTAGCGGCCAAACGAGGATAAATTTATCTTCGTTTAGCAGCCAAACGAGGATAAATTTATCTTCGTTAACAGCCAAACGAGGATAAATTTATCTTCGTTAACACAGTTCAATGAGGATAAATTTATCTTCATTAACAGCTTAACTCTTATCATGCCACAGTGCTAATCCCCATTGTGCCAAGCTCCAAATCCCTCCCTGCCAAGTTTATTTTGAGAAAATCCGATTAGCGCGATGGTTCTATGAAAAGTGTGTGTGAAACACACAGCACATACAATGAGCAAGCTTGCACAAAGCATTGAAACAATGGCTCTACAAGGCACTATAATGGTAGTGTACATGCAGCCTTAGGCAGGATATGAGTTAATGAGGATAAATTTATCTTCATTTAACAGCTAAATGAGGATAAATTTATCTTCATTTAACAGCTAAATGAGGATAAATTTATCTTCATTTAACAGCTAAATGAGGATAAATTTATCTTCGTTAAAACAGTTCAATGAGGATAAATTTATCTTCGTTTAACAGCTAAATGAGGATAAATTTATCTTCGTTAACAGTTTAACAAGGATAAATTTATCTTCGTTTAGCGGCCAAACGGATAAATTTATCTTCGTTAAAACGAGGATAAATTTATCTTCGTTTAGCGGCCAAACGAGGATAAATTTATCTTCGTTTAGCGGCCAAACGAGGATAAATTTATCTTCGTTTAACAGCCAAACGAGGATAAATTTATCTTCCTTTAGCAGCCAAACGAGGATAAATTTATCTTCGTTTAGCAGCCAAACGAGGATAAATTTATCTTCGTTCAACAGCCAAACGAGGATAAATTTATCTTCGTTTAACACAGTTCAATGAGGATAAATTTATCTTCATTAACAGCTTAACTCTTATCATGCCACAGTGCTAATCCCCATTGTGCTAATCCCCATTGTGCCAAGCTCCAAATCCCTCCCTGCCAAGTTTATTTTGAGAAAATCCGATTAGCGCGATGGTTCTATGAAAAGTGTGTGTGAAACACACAGCACAGTACAATGAGCAAGCTTGCACAAAGCATTGAAACAATGGCTCTACAAGGCACTATAATGGTAGTGTATATGCAGCCTTAGGCAGGATATGAGTTAATGAGGATAAATTTATCTTCATTTAACAGCTAAATGAGGATAAATTTATCTTCGTTTAACAGCCAAACGAGGATAAATTTATCTTCCTTTAGCAGCCAAACGAGGATAAATTTATCTTCGTTTAGCAGCCAAACGAGGATAAATTTATCTTCGTTTAACAGCCAAACGAGGATAAATTTATCTTCGTTTAACACAGTTCAATGAGGATAAATTTATCTTCATTAACAGCTTAACTCTTATCATGCCACAGTGCTAATCCCCATTGTGCCAAGCTCCAAATCCCTCCCTGCCAAGTTTATTTTGAGAAAATCCGATTAGCGCGATGGTTCTATGAAAAGTGTGTGTGAAACACACAGCACAGTACAATGAGCAAGCTTGCACAAAGCATTGAAACAATGGCTCTACAAGGCACTATAATGGTAGTGTACATGCAGCCTTAGGCAGGATATGAGTTAATGAGGATAAATTTATCTTCATTTAACAGCTAAATGAGGATAAATTTATCTTCATTTAACAGCTAAATGAGGATAAATTTATCTTCGTTAACACAGTGCAATGAGGATAAATTTATCTTCGTTTAACAGTTTAACAAGGATAAATTTATCTTCATTTCACAGCTAAATGAGGATAAATTTATCTTCGTTATCACAATTAAATGAGGATAAATTTATCTTTATTTAACAGCTAAATGAGGTTAAATTCATCTTTGTTAACACAGTTAAATAAGGATAAATTTATCTTCATTTAACAGCTAAATGAGGATAAATTAATCTTCGTTGACACATTTAAATAAGGATAAATTCATCTTCACTTACATCAGCCTTTGTGAAGCAGTTAATTCTGTGTATTGCAAATTTTTAAAATATTTTTTACCTATGGGTTAGCACATTTTCATGCTGAAATACAAAATATAATTTTTGGTCTTTTGTGGAAATTTATATTCAAAAGCATATCAAGTATCCACGAATTTGAAAAATTAGCAGCTGTGTGATTAAAACCTACATTTTGATGAATGACAAACCTGGGATTTTGCATGTATTACTTTTCAGGAGCATTATAGTGCTAACTTACAATTCAGATTTACATTACAGAAATGACATAAAATTTAAGACTTTATCTTAATGTTCGTACTCTAAATTCACAGGTTTTTTCTAGTATTTACTCCTTCATTGGACTAGATTTCAATACACCTGACCAAAGACAGCAAAAAGTAATTCATGGATTTTTTTTCAAACTTTCAAAAGCGATTATCTCAGCTCAGAATGACAAACATGTGGGTTAGAACTTAGCACTTTACTGAACCGACCCTAATTATGGTATGCCAAACGGACTAATTATTTACTAACTATATAGCTCTTCTCTTTTCTCGCGTAATTGTCGCTGAATTTCTTGGGGTAACTTGCCATGACCTGTTAAGTTGAATGAGCCTGTGATGAAAGATGATTTTGCAACAGTAGAAACATATGGTTCACTGTGTCTGTTTTGTCCTGTAACAGGTTTATTCAATGCTGTCCAATTTGAAGTAGTTGTCCCAGTATACCAATGTACATTGTAGAACTGCTGTCTCGATCCTCTTGTAGTTCTGTTATTTTCCCAACTTGTGGCCATTCATTCTTAAAGGCTTCCCCGAAAACACAGACCATTTGCCCGATCTCAGGAACCATTGGCTGTCTCCTCTGGGAAATCTTACGTCCAAGGTTGACCTATTATTTAAAAAAAAAGTAGGCAAATTAAACACACTAGACAGACACATACATGTAACTACATGCATTGAGAGCATCACTGTGAGCTTTTCAGTTGTTAAACATAAAACAAAGTCATAATCTATTCTATACTCTATATCTTTGAAAAAAGTAGTTATAGTCCAAATGTGTCTGAAGTTGAACTTCACCTGCATATATTTCTCATGTCTTTTGTTTTCAGAATAATTGAGGGGAGGTTGGGGTAGATATTCACGGCCGGCAAACTTTTTCACAACACAATTGCATACAACGTATTGGTATGCCATTGTATTGTGCATCAGTTTGCCGTGAATCCTGTACGTGAGAAAGTTAATATTATACCGTAACTGTCCGTAAGTCTTCGTTTTTAGGAAAAATACTCAAAAAAAGATAAGAAAATTGACACGAAAGGGGTAAGAAATATAACTAATTTTAAATTGAACAATTGATGATCACTCAGGACCCTAGTTGATTTTTGGTATGTTTTAGTAGGTTATTATATTATATTCCTTCTACTGTACTAACCCTGTGACGTGCAAAAAATCCTGAACAAATTCTCAAACCACAAAAATATCTATGGTTTTCTTTGAAGGCGTCACTGGTCAACACCCTCTAACAGTGATTGACAGTAAATTCTCCCAACCATTTTTGAATTTTCCCGTTTTCCATGAAAAAAGACATAAAACAGGCTATTAAAAATCTTTCAACACTTAAATGTCTGGAATGGTATATAGAGCCAATTTATTGCTGTGTGACGATTTACATTCACCTAAAATGTAATTAAATTGTAATAATATAGTTGGGAGAATTAAGGAATCGATCAGATCAGTTTTTCCCAATTTGTATCATTAATAATGGTCCGTTTTCACTCAAATTTTCAGATTATCTTTAATTGTACATCTAGCATTGAAGTCACTACCTAATTAGCACCACTTTCTCTCATCTGAACAATGTTACCAAGTCCCTTTATTAATCCTTCTCATTCCAAAGCATAGAGTCATTGCTAATGCGTATTGACCTCTAGCGCTGCACTACGTGTAATAGGCAGCATTTCCACACATGAATAGTCAGTACACTTATAATACACAAGTGCACACAATCATGCCCATGTGGCTGATCGGCAAGTTTGACAGTAGACCTAGATCTAGATCTAGATCTAGATCTATGAGTTACAATTTTAATTTTTAATTATTCTTTCTAACATCGGTAAGTTACAAAATTGTATTTTACTGCTATTTAGGTGTCATCAATTGTCCCTAATAGCTAATGTACCGATTTTGAGTGAAATCAGTCGAGTTTTGTACAGTGGGTCAGTGGTAGACAATAGCACAGCTTTTTAATACACAGCCAGGGCCAGGCCAGTCATGCAGATATGTGTGCCTCTGAATATCGAATAATTACGAGTACGAGTGGAGACGTACCTTGTTTTCAACACCGGCATTGCCTCGTGAATCGTTGGCAACGTTGCTTGTTGTAGTCCTCGAACACGGAGACGATGTCAAACCTCAGCTCAGTGTCAGAGCTCAGAGTCAGAACTCTATTCAGAACTGCAGTGGTAGATTTGTCACTGTCAGGGCTAAGTCTATTAAGGCTAAGCCCTGTTGTACGCTGCACTGCACTGGTAGCTGCTCGACCGTATCAGAATCACTTGTTTAATTGCACGTTACTTTGTTAGGTTATGTAAAATAAAGAGTTTCGAAAATGCGTGCTTCGTCGCCGTCGTAGATTCCTTTCTCTTAGCCAACATTGCCATGTCACTGTCATTCAGCAAGTTAAAATAACATCAAAAAGTGTGATCTCGATCGAGAATTAGACTAACAAATGTGCTCATGGCTTTGTATATTATACAAACAAACAATTACACGTGCGCAGCTCAGTGCAGTTGACGCATAAGAGCCCTTAAGCCTGACGACCGGTGACCGGTACGTTGGGCGAAGTTTGTGTGTGTGGTGTTTGTGTGTGTGTGTGTATGTTGAGGTGTACGTTGCGAGTGTGATCGATGGTGCAATGGTGTGGCATAGATAGCTAGTGGGTTGCACCACGGAGAATCTCCTGACGCATTCTTGGTTGCAGACCCGGAGGCGGCCCCGTGTCACGAAACCGTAATAAAAATCTAAAATTAAAAAACGCGTGTTGATTTATATGACGGTTTCGAGAAACCGACCCTTAATTGATCAAAACGTACATGTATAAGAAGCTCCATGGTTGTACAGTTACTTGTAATAGAACTCATATTCTAAACCACAATTTGTGAAAAAGGAAAGGCGTTATTTGCATGTTTTTCCAGACTCCTTTTTTTGCAAAGTTAAATTTGTTCTTAATTTCCAACATCGTACGTACTAGGCCTACATGCTGCCTGCATTGCATGTACATGACAGTCAACTTGACATAATAATAGGCCCTTAATTGATGATAAAAATACTACTCAACTTCTACTATACTACTACAACTCCCATGGGGTGGCGATTTCTTAACGGACCGGGGCCTGCCGCGGGGAGACGAAATGCGAGGGATTAAAAATCTGTATTCCAATGGTATCACGGTGATACCAACGGAGTACAGATTTTCTACAATATTTACTCGTACATTTTGAAGGATATTGATTTTGCAAGGCCAAGGGAGCGTATATAATATAGTATAGCGATCGACCGAGCTAGAAGATTTTTGCATTTTTATTACTATTAGTAGACTAAACGCTGCATTCTTGGGCGGCCCTCCTGCAGAGCCTATAAAAATGTGTTGCAGTCTTTAGTCAGTATTTGCTATACATTTTTTGTGTGCACTTTTTCAAAATTTCCGGCGGAGACGATCGATCCCCGGCCAGCCTCTAAAAAAATTGAGGGGCCTGTCCCCACCCCCCCCCCGGTCCCCGGGATCGCCGCCCCTGACTATACTACTATTACAACAACTACTACCACTACTACTACTACTAGCTACTACCAGGGGCGGATCCAGCCGATCGATCCCCCGCCTCTAAAAACAATTGAGGGGACGTGTCCACCCCCGACCCCTTTTTTGGGGGTCAAATTTTGGAGGAAATATAGCGGTGACTCAGCCAGCCGGTAAATAAGCGGGGGATAAGGAGCACTTTTTTGGGGGTCAAATTTTTGAGGAAATATTTAGCGGTGACTCAGCCAGCCGGTGAATAAGCAGGGGGGTTAAAGCACTAACTTGCGGGCAAATCTATCATCATTGTTGGTGAGCTTATTAATTTGATGACAGTATACTTGACCTTAATTGTAGGACTAAGTTGTTATTTCGTTATTTTTGTTTCCTTTCCTTATTTCTTGTGGAAAAATAATATTACCTCAGATGGCATGATATTAATGAAAACTAATATTTAATAACTTAAATTGTCGGCAAAATATTATATGAACAGCAATTAGAGAAGATTGAAGCTGCTCGAGTCAGAAACTCATGAGTCAGTGCCTCAATGACATCACAGCGGCTAGCTTGCTTGGTCCTTTGCAAATTGTCAAATTACCCATGGCCTAGCCCCTATATCTTTCAGATCTTATTCCTTGTTCTACCTCCTTGCGATCGAGCCCTTCGATCTTTAAACCCATTATACGGCGGATATGGTGATCGCGCCCTTTCTGTAAAGTTGTACATTTCTTTTGGATTTCAAGACCCACGCTCGAGTCAGTGGATGTATACACCCATGTACGCTTGATTATTAATCCACAGTACAGTACTGTTTATGACGGTTCCAGGGAATTTGCGTGATTTTCAAATTTCAGGGCATATGTTATTCATATTATTGTGAAATCCTTGAAGGGTCCTTGATTAGCCCCCGTCGGGCACTATTCCAATTTCCATAGTACCTCCACTATTATATATATATAGCCTATTGAGTATAACTCGAGGTTTCGTGATGGGGGACCCGCGGAGCTAGGGGAGGGGGTGGGGGGTGGGGGCTGGGTACTCAGATCTATACCGACGGGGGTGTGCCGCTGAAGCCGCAAAACGGGGCCCGGCCATTTTTAAGGCTATAGCTCCAAGTTAATTAACTCTAAAAATAAAACACTTATTATAGACCCACACGTAGAGATGAATACACATTCGCAATAAAACCAGGGGCGGTGCGGAGGCGGCGATCACTTGACCCGGGGAAACATGAAGAACATTGGCGGATCCAGGGGGACATTGACCAGCCCGCCGGCCGCCCCCCCCCCCCTTGCCCCGACGAAAGTACTCAGATCTATACCGACGGGGGTGTGCCGCTGAAGCCGCAAAACGGGGCCCGGCCATTTTTAAGGCTATAGCTCCAAGTTAATTAACTCTAAAAATAAAACACTTATTATAGACCCACACGTAGAGATGAATACACATTCGCAATAAAACCAGGGGCGGTGCGGAGGCGGCGATCACTTGACCCGGGAAACATGAAGAACATTGGCGGATCCAGGGGACATTGACCAGCCCGCCGGCCGCCCCCTTGCCCCGACGAAAAGTGCTCATAGCCAAATGTGTCAATCTTTCTTGGGCCGCCATTCGTGCCCGGCCCCCACCCTCAGTTGGTGACTGTGCTGAAGAAGAAGAAAAAATCCTAAAATCCTGATAGCCTTGGTACAACAAAATGAAATGTGTACTATAGGCCTACGGCGGGGGCGGGCAGTTCCGACGGGCGGAGGGCCGTTGAAGCCGCCAAACCCGCGTAGGCCTAGCTACATTGATCATAGTGCCATTTTGGCGGGAAATGTTTGTTTTTAGTTTGTTTTTAAATGTGTACTAATTTAGTGTCAAAATGGGCGAAATGCGGCATATCCTGAATGAACAGTAAAATTTGAAAACTATATATACCCATCATTAGATTTTGCTAGGAATCTCATGCAAAGTCGTGTTCAAACTTAAGTTTCGGTACGTGCTAATGACATGCGCGTCAAATGCAAGTTTCATTATTCAAAATAGAGAAATCTTCTCGGTCAACCATTCGCTACTGGTTCGTCCATAGGGACTTGTAGGCCATAATGATATATGGGCCTATATTAGGCCCAGATTTGGAATGAAACAAAATGAGTTCAACCAAAATTAATATGTACATAATTAAGCCTACCATATAATTTATATTACCAACAATCATGTGAAGTTCATACATCGAATGCATATTCTATTATAGGCCTATCTTCGGTTAGGTGCCATGTCTTCACATTTTTGTACACTGGCATAATTGATGTTGGTTTATATACTTTCTATATATTATAGGCATGGTTGTCCGATCGATTTGGTTGCACTTCGTATGAGGCATCATAAATTATCATGCTTGGGTTTCATGGTAACTAAAGAATTGTCTCATGAACTCCACAAAACATCGAATAAGATTTGAACAAGAAAGAAATTACATATCCAGACTGTAGCATATTATGCGTGTAATATACGTTATATCGAATGCTGTCCATCAAAGGTCCATAATTCTCCGGCCCATTGCATGGCTGCCAAGTTTACAAATTTTAAACACAGGCGCATATTCAGCGAAAGTCATAAAAGCCAAGTTTTCATGCACATAATATCGTTTGTTTTCAATTTTCACTCCGATTTATGCTCTTAGTGATTACATGTATTTGCATTTTTAAAGATAATATTGCTTATATTTTGCGGGGCACACTGCACTGCTGGTTCCCTGATATTATTAAACATTATAGGCCTATTTAGCCCAGCCCCATCCTGTGTCTTACTTGTCTTCTATTTTTTTTGTTGCAAAATGCACGTTTTCTTTCTGAAAGGTGGCTTTTTGAAAATTGAGTAACCACCCTATCTAACATGATAGATTGTTTATAGTTCTGCACTTTAAGATATGATACACTCCTATACTGTACCTCCATGTACTACAGATACCTATATACACCCATCAAGTAGCTAGTCGCACGGGGATTATCTATCTATTCAAAATATGCTCTCAAACCTAGTCTATAAACACAGACTCGACTTTTACTCTTGAATAAAACCACATGAAATATTCAGGAGAATCAGATTCTGCTTGATGTGTTATGTTTCTTTTCCAGTATTTTACTGTTTCAGAAGCAGCTACATGACATAACTCATGGGGTGCAGCAGTATTTACATGTTTGAAATTTAGACATTGTTTTTACTCATAATGGCTGTCAAGGGTCTGTGTCTGCAGACTAGCTACAACCAAACCCACGGTACAGATCAGGGAACAATAGCGCGCGCGGCCATAGGCCATGCGTTCATTGTTTGTAAACAGAGCTCGGTCCGATCTGGCCGTCTAGCCTCTACAAGGAGTCGGGCTAACTCGGACCTGGGGACAACTCGGCCCGGCTGCAAAACGGTCATTTTTTGTAGGTTTAGGGTTATGGTTAAGTTAAGGGTTTGGTTTAGGGTTAGGATTAGGTTTAGGGTTAGGGTTAGGTTAGGGTTAGGGTTAGGGTTAGGGTTAGGAGTTAGGGTTAGGGTTAGAGTAAAATGACAAAAACTGACGTTTTTGCAGCTGGGCCGAGTTGTCTTTGGTCCGAGTTAGCCCGGATTCACCGGAAAGCGACCAGTACCACCACGCACCGTATACAGTTCTGTGCCGTGCACGTGTCTTCTTGGCCGTATCCATCTCGACGAAGGCGAAATTAACTGAATTTAGACTCTCTTACAAATACAAATATAGACCTAGGTCTACTAAGTATCTGGCAGGTTCCGAAGTCAATGAAATCAAAACGCGTTATAAAAGAAAGACCTAACAGATTATGGACAACAAACGCGAACTCGAACCAAGGCAATAGACTCTACTCTCTACTCTAGTCTATCATCTATTCTATGCAATGTGACGAATCTGGGCTAACGTCAACGAAGAGGACTGCATGGGGACGTATACGACAGGCCTGGCGCAACAAAGTCAAGATGGAGGTCAGTAAATTACCCGAAAATTACATTGCTATGAACTTCAATAAAGTCTTAATAATAACAATTCTTTAGTCTTTACCCTAAAACCAAAAGTCCTAGGGCTAGGCGGCAGGCCTAGACCAATTAAGGCTAAGCCTAAGGTAAGTAGATCTCAATAGAGTCAGACGGTCTTTGTATTTGTAACTATCAGTATCAATCATCGAGACTTAATTTAAGAGTTAAGACAGTTGAAGTTGTACTAGATTAGGCCTACTACTATTAGGCCTACTACTACTGTACTAGAGCCTAGTAGACTACTAGTAATAGTGGACAAGTCACCCGACTGCAGATCACAAGGTATGACTACGAACGGGGTTGAAGTCCTGCTGCAGCATGCAGCACCAATGTCCTTTGGCAAGACGTTAATCTACATTTGCCACTCTCCACCATGGTGCACCAGGTGTTAAATGGTGTTAAACGGTGCGCTTGTAAAAATGACGCCTGGCTGGAATGCTCCCCAGGGAGTGGAGAGTATGTGCATAAATTGTGTGCGGGCAAGCATGAATTCCATGACCGGGGTAATAATATATATTATATATCTGTAAAGCGCTAAGAAGTACTTAAAGACATCATCGATGTATTAGGGCCAGGGGCTTTATAAAAGCGGAATATTAGGTAGACTATGACGATATTAAAGGCAAAGCTGTGATTTTGATAGTACACGTTGGTGCCATTTGCAAAATTTTCATCATTTACGTCTTCATACAATTGTAATATTTCATTTTCAAAGGGATGAAAAGAAATTTGAGTGAGATTTCCATTAACTAGACTAGATCTATTCTAGATACTTGATGAGGTAATCCCTCTGGCAGCTTACAGAAAAAAACGTGTAAAAACACCCTTTTTGGAAAAAAGATGGGCCCCTCCTGGCGCCCAAGGGTGGTGGCGAAATTTTTTCTCCATTTTTCAAGGCAAAAAAATTGTGCTCACTACCAATCCCCCAATTTTCGGAGGCAAAAAAAAATTCTTTTTCTTTTCTTTTTTTTTCTTCAAAATGGCCGCTCTGTACATTGTCCAGCCAGCGTCTTTTTTTACCATAAGGTAGCCATCCTGTCGCTGCATTTGATTGGCTCTATAGGACCTATATGTCATGCGCTAGTCATCAATATTCATGATACGCACGCACACAGAATCTGATGCAATAATTTATCATGATGCAACAATTACAAATGCAAAGCTAAGTTTACTTTAAATAAGTGACATTGCGACAAAATCGGGAGGCTTACCGTAAACGAATGACTACCCAGATCGTAACTTGTCCATAATCATTGTGACATACTGGTTAATTTAGTCCAGTATCTGGCCGATTTAATTTTGAATTTAATCTCCACCTCACCGTACCAACTCAAATATTCATATATTCAAATATTAATATGCATTCTAGGATGGCTACCTTACGGAAAAAAGACGCGACCAGCCAGTCTGGCTATTTTTCAAGATGGCCGCCAGCATTTATGTTCTTCTTTTTTTTTAATTCAGAAAAAGATCATTTTAGCAGTATGTTTTTCATGTTTTTTTCATTTGAAAGAAAAAAGAAAGAAAAAAAGCAGGCGGCCTCAAAATGGAAGTGGGCGGGGACGCTAAACATGAATTAAAAAAAAAAATGGCCATACTTGATCATGGTTCAATTCCTCAAAATTCAGTGGAGCAATGATTTTAAAACTAATTATCCCCTCGCCGACGAAGTCAGAGGGGATATAGTAACGCCGCCGTCCGTCCTTCCGTCCGTCCGTTTTAATGAAATTTGATATGATGGTACATGGTATCAAAACACAGCCTAAGTTCGATTTCGGAGTATGTAGCTGAAAGGTCATAGCTCCTGTATGCGAAAAAAAATACAAATTTGGTTTCCGTTCGATAACTTTAGAAATGTTCGACGGATTTGAATGAAATTTGATATGAAGGTACATGGTATCAAAACACAGCCTAAGTTCGATTTCGAAGTATGTAGGTCAAAGGTCATAGCTCATTGAATATGCGAATCTGGTTTCCGTTTGATAACTTTAGTAATGTTTGACGGATTTTAATCAAATTTGATATGAAGGTACATGGTATCAAAACACAGCCTAAGTTCAATTTCGAGTATGTAGGTCAAAGGTCATAGCTCATTAAATATGCAAATCTGGCTTTTGTTCAATAACTTTAGTAATGTTTGACGGATTTGAATGAAATTTGATATGAAGGTACATAGTATCAAAATACAGCCTAAGTTTGATTTCGAGTATGTAGGTCAAAGCTGAAAGGTCATAGCTCATTAAAAATGCAAAAATACCACTAATTATGTATGCGAAAATGTGGTTACCGGGGTAACTTCCTTGCCTAGTAGTTTTAAAAGATTTTTGAAAAAAATTCCTTGCCTAGTAATATAATAGTATAGTCTAATGGAGCTAACTTGTTCTGACGTATATAGGCCATTTGTACCCTGCGAGGGGAATAGCTACGCTTTGCATTGACTTGTTCCTCTATATTTATTCTTAATTGAACAACATCACAAATAGGAATCAAGTTTTGCAAATCATTTTCAACAAATGAATACCGGGTAAAGTTTCTTTAAGAGAGATTTTGCAATTTTACCCTTAAAATGGCGCAATTCCGTTACCAAAATCTGAAAGAAGTTTTACTCACAAAGTTATTAGGTGGTCTGTTGTAGACAGACTACCTATTGATTTCGTCAGAATTTTCTTTCTTTATTTTTATTTCTTTCACCCCCCATTTTTTGTGCAGACGATTACTCAAAATCCATTCAGTCAATTTCTTTCAATGTTGGCACAGTCATAGGTCATCATCATAAGACGTGACAGTAACATTTTCAAGTTCATCAAACTATCGTGACGTCATCCAGGCGCCATTTTGTGAAATTTTCTGAAAATCAACTCATGATCTTAACTTCATAACAGAAAATCATTTCTCATTCATATTTCTCATTCATATTTATCATGATTAAGGTCAATATCTGTCCGGTCAATTTCAGGTCAAAGTACCTGTGCGTACGCGTACGTCCGCGTGTCAGTACGCGCAAAATTTCCAAATGCTCAAAATCACTTTTTAATCAAATTAGAGTACATTTCAGGACATTTTAAGCATTTCGCAAAAAAACGTGCACACGTGAATCCGCACGCGTTTTCGTTCATGACGGCAGAACGCAAAATAATTCCTCCTCTTTTTTTTTTGACATGATATTCCTCATTTTTTTGATACCATGTTTATCTCTTTATGACCATTAATAACGGAATGAGCGTCCATTCAAGATACATGTACATGTCCGTGCGCGAACTATTTTAATACATAGCATATATGGGCAAAAATATGCCTATACGAAATCCATTATAGCTCTTTGGGATGCACGGGCACCCCCAATTTTTTTTCATATTTGGATAGAGTATGAGTTGGAAATGTAATTTCACGTCTCATTTGGCCTTAAAGTATATCGTGACATTATCATAATGGCCTTGGAACTCAAAATACGAATTTGCATATTATGACGTCAGCATATTTATAGAAAATTGATTGTATCTCTGTAAATATTGATCGATTTTCTTCCAAATTTTGATATGTTGTAGCTAAGACAATTCTCTACAAGATCAGTAGCCACCATTTTTCATTTTGATGACGTCATCATAGTGAAAATTTCAATTAAAGGTGACATGTCAGAATTTTCTCAATTAACGTGTTATACCTATGGAAGGTGAATTTCGTTCACATCATGAATCTACATGACATTGTTCTTTGAGCAGTATCTCACTTGTTTTTGCTCTTTTTTCTTTTTCTTTTTCTTCCTAATTTTGATATAATATAGCTCAGACTTTGGGCTATAGGAGACGTGCCTTTGTTTTTTATTTGATGTTGGGATCATGTCGAAATTTGCAATTGAAAGTTGAAATTGCGACTATGCCAAGGTAGTTTGTGAGCTTTGCATGTAAAGTCTATGAGAAATATTCTGGTCCATTGGTTAAAGCATTTGCCTCCCATTCAATCGTCCCAGGTTCGAAGGTTTGATTCCGATGGGTCAATTTTTTTTTTTTTTTTTTGTTTTGTTCCGTTTTACATTTGATTTTATCACCTTCTTCGACTATCATAACATATACAATCACAAACAATGTATGCAATCCCTAATTTTGCGTGTTGTAGCTATGGGAGAGGAATGTTGATAGTTTGTGTACAACCCTATATGGAAAATCTGATTCCTTATCGTTGATTAAACCTACAGGGTTAATTTCCCAAGTCTAAAACAATATCAAATCGTCACATTTCTCTTATGCTAGTCTCTTTTCCAGACGTTTATACTTTGTCCAGCTATTCAGCCCAGGTATATGCAATGTTTACGTCTCTTTCACCGACATTTATTTGTTTACATGACTAGAACTTCTCTCTTTCTCTATAGAGTAAATATTCACTTCTATTTATGCTGGAAATATTAATGCATCGCTCTCCATTGCATATCTCTCTCTCTTCTCTTCTCTCTCTTGCTCTGTTCTCTTCCCTCACTTGTTCTCTTCCCTCTCTTGTTCTCTTCCCTCTCTTGTTCTGCCCCCTCTAGGAGAGGGGACCATTGCTCTGTCTCTCTATTTATATTCTAGTACATCTCTTTCTCTCTCTCTCTCTCTCTACTCTTTCACCCTCTCCTTCTCTCGATCTGTCTCCCTCTCACTCTCTTGCTCTATTGCCTCCCTCTTCTTCTATTGCTCTGTCTCCCGAGCTCTGTCTCTGCCTCTGTAGCTCTTTCTCTACTCTCTCACCCCTCTCACCCTCTCGCTTTCTCGCCTCTGGCTCCTGTTCTCCCGCTTTTTGTTTTAGTACGTTCCTTAATTTTCTCTAGCTCTTTCCTTTGCCCTTTGTATTCTTAGTTCATCCCTACCATGTTTCCTTTCCTACTATCCTCTCTCCTTCCAAGTGCATGCATTCTGATTCCTCTGTTATCCCTCTGTCCAGCTCATGTATTTGTTACATGACTATACCCCGTCTCCCTCTCTCCTTAATAACTATCTACTGCCATACGTCTCTCTCTCTCTCTTCATCTCTCCATATCAGATCCTTAAAAAAAACGTCCAGACCACCTCATTCGTCTCAGTGACGCATTCTTATCTCGTTTCTTACTTATTTTTGTTTGTAGTCGCTTTCAGAGGTATCTAATTTTTTTCCAATTAAAACAATGGTACCCGGTAACCGATTTACATTGGTAATGGAATTACAAGGGGCAGCAGCACTAGTAATGAGTGGTATGTTTTGCAAGAGATGTACCTGCTGCTTCATGTAAATATACTGTGTGCTGTGTTACAACATTTTTAATGGATTTTGCCCCTTTTTAAAGTATTGGCTTATTATATTAATTGTCTAATTAAAGACTAGTGATCTGGCTTTGATAAAAAGATAAATTCAATTTACATGTAGGCCTATGTTTCTTTAACTTTTTTCAAATTTGCATAAAGTATACAAACAGGGCTGGGGATTTTAAATGTGTTTATTTTCCATTCACTCTGAACTTCAAATTAAAATTGTACCAACATCTCTTATGTTACCTTTTGATTTAAGCATGGAAATACTTTATATTATTTCACCTACATGTAAGACAATTTTAAACAGTGCCTTTTCTGATTTTTATTCTCCACTGATCTCATCTACCGGTAATCTAAAGAAAAATTATTTTTCATTAGAAGTTAGATAGCTAAGACCATAGCGGTCTATAGCCCTCTTGCAAACGGGTGAATTTCCATACTCTACATATTATACATATGGGACTTTTAAAGGGGGCAGGGTGACTTTGACGATGTCCACTAGCACTCAGAGAAAATACCCTCAAAACGACTAGGTGGAGGTTGAAGAGCAAGGTCTAATCTACCAACAAAATGATATTTTATTAAAAGTTAGATGGCTAAGACCATAGCGGACTAGTCTTCTTGCAGACGGACACAATCCATACTCTGCACGTAATACGAATGGGGCCATTGGAGGAGGGGTGACTTTGAATCAGTTTGCTAGCGCACAGAGAAAATACCTCGCTGATGACTATAGGTGGAGGTTAAAGGGCAAGGTCTAATCTATTGAAAAATTGATATTTCATAAAAGTTGGAAGCTAGGCTTTGACAGGTAGCGGAGTAGCCTTCTTGCAGACGGTCACTTTCCGACCCGTAACGCGTAAAACATATGGGACTGAGGGAAGGCGGAGGTTGAAGGGGAAGGTCTATATAATCTATGAAAAATGTATATTTCATTAGAAGTTAGATGGCTACGACCATAGCGGACTAACCCTCTTGCAGACGGTCAATTTCCATACTCTAATACGTATTATACTGTACATATGGGACTAAGGGAAGGGGGGGGGGTGGCAGGGCGCCTTTGACTACTGTAGATCCGCTAGCGCTCAGAGAAAATATGACAGGATGAAATTTTGTTAAAGTTTCAAATATTTGGAATGAAGAATGATGATAATGGTCGAGTTTGCAATGTGTTGTAATAAATTTAAGGACACTGATGAGGGGTGTAATCAATTTTAATAAAAAACAGAATGATAACTAGTGTTCCCTAAGAATGATAACAATTTAGTGATTTGGCGTAATGATTTACAAATTTTGACATTTAGTTTCAAATCTGGTGCTAGGTTTTGTGGATTGATATTGTATCGAATATTCAAATTATCTGAAGAGGTTTGTAATTAATCTAAAAAGAATGATAACCATTGCTCCTCTATGAGGCCCTACAGGTATGTCACAATATTGGCTCGGCAGAAATATGAGATGGGGGAATGATTTACAAATTCTGTTGTGAAATATTATTGCAACTCTGTTGACAAAATGATTGCTATATTAAAGATACTATGTCCCTTTTGCAGCCAACATCAAATTCTGTAGAACTAATTTGCAGGAATTATAGGCTTGCAACGAACAGTCATGTATCATGTATCACGTGTCACGTTCACGTTTTGCGCTGTTTCGTAAAATAGGTGACTCTAATTTACGAAGTGTAGGGCCTACCATTCATTGTTGTCCACACCGGTAAAACACGAATGATCACGTCTACCAAATGGGTGTCTCTTTCATTTTTAATCGCATTATTTAATCATTAATGATTAGCTAAAATTGAAATATGCAATGATGATGAACATTCTCACATGTGAGAATGTTCATAATAATATAGATTTAACCCCCCCCCCCTTCTCCCGTAGGGGCATGGGACACTAATATTGGAACACGCGTAAATATGGTATATAATTTCAAATAAAAACCAACCAACAAACACTTTGCAAACATCAGCTGTGCATTAATTTTTTTCCATTTTAATGCAGTTCACTCTGGAAGATGGAAAACTGGTTAAACTCCCTGTTGATGCTGCAGATGTGGAAGCACTCGCAAACAGTTACAAGGTTGTGGAAACTTCTCAGTCCATGACTTGGTCCTACACCCTCAATTCCACTCTACACCAAAAGCCCACCCTGAACACGAACCAAGGAGGAAGAGAGTGAGCCTACAACCAGGATCGACCACCAACATTGATGCAGCAGGGAAATTCAGAGGTACATGTAAGACACTTAATGCTTCCTTTAACTTATAATGACTTAATAACAACTGTACATGTACATATTCCATTAAGAAATAGGCCAATAATATCTGATCAAGCCTTTATTTTACATTAAAATTCATAGTTCAAAGTTTTAAGCTATTAAAGGGAAAGTCTAGGTTGTGGGACAGGTGAAGAAAAAATTATTGTGAGATTTCAAATTATTTTCATGTTATTTAGGAAGAATATTATCGTAAAACGTCTACTGCCAAGGATTGCCATTCAAATGACCTAATATTCATAATATTACCCCAAAACACCTGTAATGTTCGGGCCAAACATTTGTGTGTAGTCCCATACACGCATTTCTGTGTGCAGTGTATGTGACTTTCAGCAGAATTGAGTTAATTTCTTATCATTTTGGTGATTCCAAAACCTTTCAGCATACTATACACCAATGCTAATGTGCATTGTAATCAACTTTTCCCAATCACTTTGAGACAGTTTCCTCCACAATTTCATCTCACGACCAGAACTAAACTTTATCTGTAAGCATTACTTCTCTTTGTCAGGAAAAAATAATATGGAAAAGTCTAGTCATTTTCGTATTTTGTATCAGATTACAGACTAGAATTGCAAATTGTAACCTTATTTATTTTTATTTTTTAAATAACAAATATTTTGTATTGTGCATATAATTCTTTCTTGATTTTAAAAAGTTACAAATTGTTCAAATATTTGTGTTTCATGACCTCTTTTCAAACAACCTAATACAGGAGTGATAGAGGTGCCCCTATAAAAATAAAGAAGGCAGCGAAGGGACTGACTTTCGTGGAGACCAAGCATGCTAGGGTGGAGTCAAGGCCACTATCAGAGGGAACAAGTGCATCCACTTGCCAGTGCTTCCAGTGATGGCAGAGGGTGCCTGGGAGCAGGAGAACTGCGAGAATACTACATATATTCTCCTTGGAGGATATAGCAATTGGGAGGCTTTGGTCGACCTCTCCAGTGAAGAGAGGTAAGTACCTACCGGTATTAGATTTTTTGTAACCTGTAACATAAGATTTACAGATAATTACATGAAAACTGTAGGTGTACAAACAAAACGAAAAGTTTTCTTTCATTTCCTTCTTTCTTTTTGTCTCGCCTGCGTCGCTTTTTCGGTGGCGGTTAACATCAAAAACTTAACCAAGGTTAAGTTTTTGAATTTTTAATATAATTTTGAAAGTATAAGTTATTATTCAATGAAACTTGCACTAAAGGGTTATCAAGTATTCCCACTCATGTGAGTAGAATTTCAGGTCACTAAGTCAAGGTCAAAGGTCATTTCCAGTCAACAAACTTAGACTATCTTGTGGCATCAGATTAAGATTTTGAATTTTTATCATAATTTTGAAAATATACATTCCTTTTCCATGAAACTTAAACATAAGGGTTATTAAGTATCACCAATCATGTGATTAGTCTTTTAGGTGACAAAGTCAAGGTCAAATGTCATTTCAGGTGTGCAAACTTAGACTTTGTTGTGGTATCAAAATCAAGATTTTGAATTTTTAGCATAATTTCAAAAGTGTTTGTTCAAATTCCATGAAACTTGTACCCAAGGGTAATCAAGTATCACAAATCAAATGACACAAATTCCAGGTCACAAAGTTAAGGTCAAAGGTCATTTTAGGTCAGTAGATTATGTTTTTCACAACTTAAGACGAGAATTAATAAATCAACTTATGTTATTTGTTCATATTTCATGAAAGTTATCAATCTTGGTACAAATAATAGTAAATAATTCTTCTGATGATTCTTAGTCGATATTCACTTCAAAATGCTGATTATATTAAGAGGATTTCATTTGTGAGGGGCTGCTAATGGGCTACTGTGCCTATATGTCCCAACCTCACTTTGTCATCAAATCAAATTGCGTAATGCAGGCGAGACCGCCAAGAGCGTTTTCCTTGTTTTTTTAATCCTCCTTGGGTACATATTGCATTTTTGACTCTGGACTGGACATTTATCTGTGTGTTTGTTCTCTCTTTTCAGTTTTTCATGCTACAGGCATGTCCTCATTAAGGTGTATGAGAGACTATGGAGGCACTTCAAGTAGGAACTCTCTTCCAGCAGGAACAGACCCTCCTAGTAGATGACACACTGCAAGCCAAGGTCGCATTGTGTAGGCGCCTGCTATATGCAATGCATAGCACAGATGAGACAGAGGAGCCACCAGCAAGCGTCAAGCTCGAGTGGCGAGTCTCTACGAGAAAGGTAAGTTTTATTTTTGCCTATCTTCTCAATTGTATGGTGTTTTTAATAGGGATTCCCCCTCCCCCAAAAAAAATATATATATACCGGTATATAGACATGTATTATATAGTTTTTTTTTTTGTAAACCGGGGTTGAAGGCTCTACTCGATCAAACACCAGTGCACCGTACCATACGCTTGGGCAGTTCTCATCAAGTCAAACTGACGAGAACGCAAACAATACATGTATGTTGTGTTCTTCACACACACACACACACAGTGAGTCATAGTGCACTGCAAAAGCACTGCAACATACTGGCACAAACTGCCTCTTTGAATGAAAATAATTATACAAATTCTGTGAACCATGCCAATGCAATCATAATCTAAGCTTATTTTATTCGTCTATTCATGAAAACTAGTTTGAAATCGCGGCAGACCAGTTTACAAATCAATTCGACTCGGTTTAGTCACGGCACATTTTGTAATTGCAAATCGACAAAAAAAAACGGCATAGAGTTTAGATTATGACTTTTAACAACTGAAAAGCTCACAGTGATGCTCTCAATGCATGTAGTTACATGTATGTGTCTGTCTAGTGTGTTTAATTTGCCTACTTTTTAAAAATAATAGGTCAACCTTGGAAGGAAGATTTCCCAGAGGAGACAGCCAATGGTTCCTGAGATCGGGCAAATGGTCTGTGTTTTCGTGGAAGCCTTTAAGAATGAATGGCCACAAGTTGGGAAAATAACAGAACTACAAGAGGATCGAGACAGCAGTTCTACAATGTACATTGGTTTACTGGGACAACTACTTCAAATTGGACAGCATTGAATAAACCTGTTACAGGACAAAACAGACACAGTGAACCATATGTTTCTACTGTTGCAAAATCATCTTTCATCACAGGCTCATTCAACTTAACAGGTCATGGCAAGTTACCCCAAGAAATTCAGCGACAATTACGCGAGAAAAGAGAAGAGCTATATAGTTAGTAAATAATTAGTCCGTTTGGCATACCATAATCAGGGGGTCGGTTCAGTATAGTGCTAAGTTCTAACCCACATGTTTGTCATTCTGAGCTGAGATAATCGCTTTTGAAAGTTTGAAAAAAAATCCATGAATCACTTTTTGCTGTCTTTGGTCAGGTGTATTGAAATCTAGTCCAATGAAGGAGTAAATACTAGAAAAGACCTGTGAATTTAGAGAACGAACATTAAGATAAAGTCTTAAATTTTATGTCATTTCTGTAATGTAAATCTGAATTGTAAGTTAGCACTATAATGCTCCTGAAAAGTAATACATGCAAAATCCCAGGTTTGTCATTCATCAAAATGTAGGTTTTAATCACGCAACTGCTACTTTTTCAAATTCGTGGATGCTTGATATGCTTTTGAATATAAATTTCCACAAAAGAACAAAAATTATATTTTGCATTTCAGCATGAAAATAGTGCTAACCCATAGGTAAAAAATATTCTAAAATTTGCAATACACAGAATTAACTCCTTCACAAAGGCTGATGTAAGTGAAGATGAATTTATCCTTATTTAACTGTGCCAATGAAGATTAATTTATCCTCATTTAGCTGTTAAATGAAGATAAATTTATCCTCATTTAGTGTTAAATGAAGATAAATTTATCCTTATTTAACTGTTAAATGAAGATAAATTTATCCTCATTTAGCTGTTAAATGAAGATAAATTTATCCTCATTTAGCTGTTAAATGAAGATAAATTTATCCTTATTTAACTGTTAAATGAAGATAAATTTATCCTCATTTAGCTGTTTAATGAAGATAAATTTATCCTTATTTAGCTGTTAAATGAAGATAAATTTATCCTTATTTAACTGTGTTAACAAAGATGAATTTATGATTTATCCTCATTGAACTGTGTTAACCAAGATAAATTTAACCTCATTTAGCTGTTAAATAAAGATAAATTTATCCTCATTTAATTGTGATAACGAAGATAAATTTATCCTCATTTAGCTGTGAAATGAAGATAAATTTATCCTCGTTAAACTGTTAACGAAGATAAATTTATCCTCATTTAGCTGTTAACGAAGATAAATTTATCCTCATTGAACTGTGTTAACGAAGATAAATTTATCCTCATTTAGCTGTTAAATGAAGATAAATTTATCCTCATTTAGCTGTTAAATGAAGATAAATTTATCCTCATTAACTCATATCCTGCCTAAGGCTGCATGTACCCTACCATTATAGTGCCTTGTAGAGCCATTGTTTCACTGCTTTGTGCAAGCTTGCTCATTGTACTGTGCTGTGTGTTTCACACCATCGCGCTAATCGGATTATCTCAAAATAAACTTGGCAGGGAGGGATTTAGGGCTTGGCACAATGGGGATTAGCACTGTGGCATGATAAGAGTTAAGCTGTTAACATAGATAAATTTATCCTCATTGAACTGTGTTAAACGAAGATAAATTTATCCTCGTTTGGCTGTTAAACGAAGATAAATTTATCCTCGTTTGGCTGTTAAACGAAGATAAATTTATCCTCGTTGGCTGCTAAACGAAGATAAATTTATCCTCGTTTGGCTGCTAAACGAAGATAAATTTATCCTCGTTGGGCTGCTAAACGAAGATAAATTTATCCTCGTTGGGCTAGTAAACGAAGATAAATTTATCCTCGTTGGGCTGCTAAACGAAGATAAATTTATCCTCGTTGGGCTGCTAAACGAAGATAAATTTATCCTCGTTGCTGCTAAACGAAGATAAATTTATCCTCGTTGGGCTGCTAAACGAAGATAAATTTATCCTCGTTGGGCTGCTAAACGAAGATAAATTTATCCTCGTTGGGCCGCTAAACGAAGATAAATTTATCCTCGTTGGCCGCTAAACGAAGATAAATTTATCCTCGTTGGCGCTAAACGAAGATAAATTTATCCTCGTTTGGCCGCTAAACGAAGATAAATTTATCCTCGTTAGCGCTAAACGAAGATAAATTTATCTTCGTTTAGCGGCCAAACGAGGATAAATTTATCTTCGTTTAGCAGCCCAACGAAGATAAATTTATCCTCATTTAGCTGTTAAATGAAGATAAATTTATCCTCATTTAGCTGTTAAATGAAGATAAATTTATCCTCAGTAACTCATATCCTGCCTAAGGCTGCATGTACCCTACCATTATAGTGCCTTGTAGAGCCATTGTTTCACTGCTTTGTGCAAGCTTGCTCATTGTACTGTGCTGTGTGTTTCACACACACTATTCATAGAACCATCGCTAATCGGATTATCTCAAAATAAACTTGGCAGGGAGGGATTTAGGGCTTGGCACAATGGGGATTAGCACTGTGGCATGATAAGAGTTAAGCTGTTAACATAGATAAATTTATCCTCATTGAACTGTGTTAAACGAAGATAAATTTATCCTCGTTTGGCTGTTAAACGAAGATAAATTTATCCTCGTTTGGCTGTTAAACGAAGATAAATTTATCCTCGTTTGGCTGCTAAACGAAGATAAATTTATCCTCGTTTGGCTGCTAAACGAAGATAAATTTATCCTCGTTTGGCGCTAAACGAAGATAAATTTATCCTCGTTTGGCCGCTAAACGAAGATAAATTTATCCTCGTTGGGCCGCTAAACGAAGATAAATTTATCCTCGTTGGGCCGCTAAACGAAGATAAATTTATCCTCGTTGGGCCGCTAAACGAAGATAAATTTATCCTCGTTGGGCCGCTAAACGAAGATAAATTTATCCTCGTTTGGCCGCTAAACGAAGATAAATTTATCCTCGTTGGCGCTAAACGAAGATAAATTTATCCTCGTTTGCCGCTAAACGAAGATAAATTTATCCTCGTTTGCCGCTAAACGAAGATAAATTTATCCTCGTTTGGCTAAACGAAGATAAATTTATCCTCGTTTGGCCGCTAAACGAAGATAAATTTATCCTCGTTTGCTAAACGAAGATAAATTTATCCTCGTTTGCCCGCTAAACGAAGATAAATTTATCCTCGTTTGCCCGCTAAACGAAGATAAATTTATCCTCGTTGCCCGTTAAACGAAGATAAATTTATCCTCGTTGCCTGCTAAACGAAGATAAATTTATCCTCGTTTGGCTGTTCAACGAAGATAAATTTATCCTCGTTTGCCCGTTCAACGAAGATAAATTTATCCTCGTTTGGCCGTTAACGAAGATAAATTTATCCTCGTTTGGCTGTTAAACGAAGATAAATTTATCCTCGTTGAACTGTTAATGAAGATAAATTTATCCTCGTTTGGCTGTTAAACGAAGATAAATTTATCCTCTTTGAACTGTTAACGAAGATAAATTTATCCTCATTTAGCTGTTAAATGAAGATAAATTTATCCTTATTAAGCTGTAATAGTAATAGATTTATACACAGTCGTATTTATTTGTATTCAGTGGTACATATTAAATTGTATAGTACATTTGCATATCTTGTTTTCATTTGTTTCAATTATTTGTCTAGAGTGACCGACATTCCTTTATGTTCAAATGATAATTGAGTGAAGAGACTTGAGGGCGTGTGTAGAACAGAGATCGACAAGTCAGATATGTGGGTGGTAGTGTGCGGAGATGTGAAAGAAAAATCAAGGAATCAGTTTGATGAAATGATGATTGAGTGAAGAGACTTGAGGGCGTGTGTAGAACAGAGATCGATAAGTCAGATATGTGGGTGGTAGTGTGCGGAGATGTGAAAGAAAAATCAAGGAATCAGTTTGATGAAATTTTGAGGAAAAGTGAACAAAAATTCGTTCATTTTGAAAAGATATACTGT
>CP137667.1:10266661-10314106 GCA_037976565.1 Mesocentrotus franciscanus | reverse complement strand
TGGCAGGGGTGGGGACAATCTGCATGCTGAAAGAGCACTTAGAATAGGTATATCGGAAAATTAATTCAAGACTAAGTTATAAGTTATAAGTAAGAAGTTATAAATGAGATAAAATCTTTGGTATTAGTCATGTTCGACTTAAAATTGCATGCCCCCCCGCCCCTACCCGGTAAAAAAAACACCTTCTTATAATATCATCCCCTTTCTTTCTTTTTCTTCTCATTATTCTCCTTTTCCCCTTTTCTCTCCTCCGTCTTTCTGCCTTTCTTCTTTTCCGCCTTTTCTCTCTCTCTTCCCCTTTCCCCTCCTTTTTCTCCTCTCCCTTTTCATTCCTCCCTCTTTTCTTCTTCTTTCTCCCTTCCCTTTTTTTTTCCTCTCCTTTTTCTTTTCCTCCTTTTCTCCTTTTCTTTTTTTGCCGGGGGAGGGGGGAGCACGTGCCCCCTGTGCCCCCCTGGATCCGCCACTGAGAAGGAAAGATACAACAGGAAAATGAATGATTGCAAAAGCTCTAGAAAAAAAAAGTTAGATCAGCAGAAAGAGGGAGAAAGGGATTGAGTTGAAATTCAAAGAAACGGAGATTCATGCATACCGAAAATGCAGCTGACCGGCGACGACGCATACATTCATGCATATGTGTTTACATATTTGTTTTTTGTTCTAGGAGGGTGGAATTGGTTTGACTGTCTAGTGGGGTATGAATGTATCTTTTTTTTTTCCTTCAAAATGGAGGGAATCAGGAGAGGTAACTCGTTTTTAATTGGTTGGAACATAAACATATACCGAGGTATCACAAATAATAATTCATTCAATTATTAGAGAAAGAAGACGATTCGTTGTAGGCCTACCTTTCTCGACTCTTAATCCGTGTCTGAATTTTCAAAAATGTTTATTTGTCTGCTACTTTGTCTTCCTACGTCCTCTTACTTTTTTTCTTCTCTCTCTCTCTCTTTGGCCGGCAGTTTTTGTTGTTTTTGTTGTTGTTGTTGTTTTTTTGGGCGACCGCCCCCATCGCACCCTGGCTACGCGCCTGGCTATTGGTGAGATGTGTAAATGTGACGTCAGATCTAGGGCCATGATTAATGACATGAGTAACCATACTCTTCTGGCATCTGTCTTTATTTCTATGGCTTGGAGGATCAACATTGGGAAAGAGTGCAACAACTTTGTAGAATACTAGAATAAAAACATTGAAGAAAATTACACACTCACCACAGTTAATCAGCATTACCCACCACCGATATGTAATTAGATCAATACTACCCCCCGGTTCCTCACAAATTATCTTACGTAATTAATTTACAAGTTGTTAATGGTGATATGTTTTCTCCTAAGGTTGCCATGATTTCAATTCGTTAATGCATCTTTGTATTTTCTATGATGCATTGCACAAACCTGCCTTGAACCCGAATAGGTCCATAAACCTGGTCATGATTACTGTAATAGTGTACTATGCTAACTTGTGTGTTGCTAAACTTTCATTTGAAATATAGAAATGGTTAAATCAACCATTACATATTAATGTATTCTGATATCTTCTGCTTTATAGCTTACTTTATATTATGTTCTATAGTTTATGTTGTATTCTACCCTAATATGTTCTGTTTTATATTCTACTTAATGTTTTATTTTTTTATTACATATTCTGCTTTAGTATCTATTGTATTCTGATATCTTCTGCTTTATAGCTTACTTTATATTATGTTCTATAGTTTATGTTGTATTCTACCCTAATATGTTCTGTTTTATATTCTACTTAATGTTTTATTTTTTTATTACATATTCTGCTTTAGTATCTATTGTATTCTCCTTTATATTTTACTTTATTTTAAAATCTCTATTCCAATGTTTCCTTTTTTCTCTTGGTAATATTTCAGCAAATAATTGAGAGTTTCGGTAGGACATCTTGATGTAGTATAGCAATACATCCTGGACACATGGCGTATTGCTAAAGCTAATTATGATAATAAGGATAAGCAAAAGAATAGGCCTAATAATGATTACAAGAATGATAACATTATTAATAATGACAATAATGATAATATTAATTATTATTATGATACTGCTTCTATTACTACTGCTACTTACTAGGATGAAGAAATTGAAGAAGAAGGGGGAGGAGAAGTATCATTTCAGCGACATTAGTGATTATTTGTTCTATGATCGAGGCATACACATACACATTACATAGTCCGCGGTAAGAAGGAAGTAAGCGAGGGAAAGGGAAGGCAATGACGAGAGAGAGGGAGAGCATGGCCCGGCTTCAAATTCACATTTCTTCCAATGATTAAACCCGATACTGATGATCATTTATCTGCCATCTGATTGCCATGTAAGCTACATAAAAATAGTACGACAGATTCGTTTATTGTCCCCGATTGTTCAAATAGCTTTGAACAAATAAGAGTAACAATAGAACTTCGATAATCGTGAGAACGTTTATTTCTATTCATTTCTATCTATCTCCGCCACATAATGCGAACAATAGAATCAACCGCGTGGAATCAACTGTTAAAAGAATTTACCATGAGTCATGCAATATAAATTTGCTACGACTTGTCACAGTAGTAATACAGAGCAGCAATGGCGAACGCTTGTCGCTAAAATTCAATGTTCGTTGCTAAGATTGCGTTTACCTAAAAATCACCATGAGACATCAAGTTATATGGACAAACATGATATTACATGTATCTTGAAAATAGTATTAAAAACATTAACACTAGAATGAATGAGACACAGTTCAATTTTTCCATGTTAATCCTCTAGTACCAAATAACAAAGCTAAAGTCGAGCCAGATGCAAAAAAGGGTAACTTATATCACCATATTCTGAATAAATCACACTAATATGTTTCATTCCGCCTCACATATGTGTGTAACATCAAACGTATATTAAACAGGTTTATTAAATCATGCCATGCGTGCCAACCAGCACATAAAACATTAGGTACCAATTGAAGGATTGCTTTGCACAACATTTTTGTATTGGCTGGAAAAGGCATCTTTAAGGATTTTCTCACACACGCTTCGCTCCCTGGGGATTATTTTGCCCTGGCGCCATTTTACAAGGGCACACATGCCAATCCAACCGCATCAACGTTCGCATCGTACCAGGGATTCATTTATAACTTGGATGGAGAGTAGCAAATGTAGATTAATGTCTTGCCAAAGGACATTAGCTTCGTGGTGGGACTCGAACCATGAACCATGTGATCCACAGTCAGGTGACATATGCACTAGACCACGACACATGTGGCATGTCTTTTATGACATGAATGGAAATGTTCATTTATGTGTTACCTGCCTTTTTTTATCAGGGCAGCGGCTCTGGTGTATGAAGCTAGGAAGTATCGTAGAATGTTTTCTCTGTTGCTTTCTTGTCTTCTTCATCAAAGTTTGCAATGGATGATGTCATGTGAAGAACCGCTAATGACGGATCTGGAAGGAGTAGCTCTCCAAGAGGGCCTAAGGAAAAGAATGATAGTAATATTAATAATAATAATGATGATAATAATAATTATAATAATAATAATAATAATGATAATAATAATAATAATAATAATAATAATAATAATAATAATAATAATAATAATAATTATCTGGATTTATATGGCACATAATACGAGATACAATCGCTAAGCCCTTTACGAATATTATTATTACAACGGTCATCGGATCAATTCATGAACAATGTGCATCATATCCACTCCCGGGGGAGGTATTCCTACCATATGCTCACTGTTAGAGTATTTGGCACTTACTAAACACAACGGCTTTCGTCATCCTACCAGGTCCTCATTATTTTGTCCCCTTCGTATGAAGTTGCAAATGTAGATTAATGCCTTGCCAAAGGACATTGCCGTTTCGGGGATCGAACCCACGACCTTTGCATTTCAAGTCAAGTGCTTCCACCGCTCGACTGCAACACCTCTACATGATAATGTTGATAGTCAGCGTAACATTGTTAGTTGATCTAGTCAACTATTCTAGGGAAACCAAGAACCAACCAAGTGAGAGGGGAACATTACGACATTTAGTTGAATTACAATGCAAGAGTGTCATGTGGAATATTCTCATGAAAGGGTTCCTAGCTTACCATATCAATGTTCTCCCAGGATAGCCATGACCATGGTTCGCTGTGCTCTTTCTCTAGTTGATCTGCCATGTCGACCAGAAACACACATTTAGGAGGCATGCCTTCAGCTAAGGTCGTTCCCTCTGTGTACACGAAAGAGAAAAAAAAATTGTCATTAGAATTAGCTATGGTAATTGAATGGCAACTGCAGAGCAACGACGATCCTGCCAAAATTTACTGAGCTCTGTGTTATAACATACAAAAAGCGTGTAACACTAAACTTCATTTAAAAACAAGAGTGATTTTGCCGCGTCATGTCAATACGAGGTTTTACTGGGTACATACCTAACTAGTGTCAAATTCCCCATGGGAACCGTAAAACAGTATGTTTTTTATGGTGCCAGGTAAACACGTCAGAGGTTCAAACGTTAGAGTAAAACAAAAGAAAATTACTTCAGACCTCTGAAGTTTTTACCTATGGCATATTTATCTCTGAAAGTTGTAACCTCTTACCTTTTTACACCAAACCATTTTTCACAGGATCTCTTACCTTCATCTACTGTTATAAGGAAGACTTGTTGAATGACTGCATCTACTGAACAGATCTCTCTGGCCTTCACATCCACCTGTATCCCTCCTGCTTTATCAGGGTGACTGATGTCCTGTATTCAGGGAACGAGAAAGAAAAGGGAATAGAGGACAAGAGATGGAGGAGAGATGGATGAGGGAGAGAGAGAGAGAGAGAGAGGGGTTACAATGTGGGCAGAGCTACGATAGAGGTATCCATCTTAATAAAGCTCATCGTTATTGCCCATTCAATCAGCAGCAGTAGTAGTAGTCTTTCTATGCACTTTATTATTACGTATTACATTGGCCATTATACACAAAAAAAGAATTTCTTGTCTGACATATATATTATGAAAAGGTCTTTTATAACACTCTTTTCATTGTATTAATTCTAAAATATGGAAACAAATTAAAAACCCTTAGTGTTACAAAATGATAATTTGACACATATGACCAACCTGAACTGCATCTGATACTTGTTCTTCTTGGCTTGTTGGTACCAAGAGAGCAAAGGGATTGTTAGATGAGGAAGCCATCCCTACGTAGCCGGGCTACTGCGCCTATTGCCTACTCGAGATGCTGCCTGACCCTACTGATTGAAAGCGGCAAAGGTGTAGTGATTTTCAAAAATGATCCTGATGGCATTTTTCCTGCAAAGTTTAAAAAGGTTGTAGTAAAAATGGGCTGATGTATTTCCCAGTATCTGTATTCCCTGGTGGCATATGTACACGCCAGAAGAGCCAGGGATTTTGTGTGCTGGATACGTTGTGTGCGTGCTTTGTCTTGGTCTCATTTATTTTCGTGTGGCCTTTATATATATGCGCATACATGAGTGCCCGTTATCCCTGTTACAAACACCCACGGGGGTTGGGGTGAGGGAAACCAGTGGCGGATCCAGCCGGCGCACAGTGGGCCAGGGAGGAACCAAGAAAAAGAAGAAAACGAAATCTGATATTTGTATTATCTTGCTAAATTCCGCGACTGTATTTCTCAACAGTTTTCGTTAATTGTGTTCACCATTTTAAAGGGAATGAATAGAACACCACTTATCTTTGTTCAAAATGCGAAACTCTACACTGGCCAATACTCGATCGCTGAGCTCCCGTGCGAATTTCCTAAGCCGATCGCCTTGCAAATCTCGCCGATACAAATCTCAAATCTCAAAATTGTAGTGTAACATAATAATATATATAGATAATTGAGTGCAAAAGTCCAAATTGCAATATTAGACCAGGAATGGCAAAATTAGCGTACTACAACATGTCTCTGCTGGAATATAATACAGAGATGAAAATCAATTTACATTACTCTTAATAGTTTTCACAACTTTTTTTTCTTTTCTTAAAAAAAGAAAACTTAAACATAACAAAACAATATGATAGTATAACAAGATATCTGTATTATATATTGCACCGAGCCTGCCTAGCCGCCGAGAGAGGGCGACAATTAAATTCTCTTGTTTAGATGTCATCTTCTCAATTTTGCCTCTATCTCATTTGTTTAATACCAGTATGTCAAGGATGCCGATTATACCATATCATGTTTGATCATATAACCAGGGGCGTATCCAGGGGAGGGGGGGATGCTGGGATGCACGCCCCCCCCTTTTTCTCTCCGAAGGAGTTGAGCACTACATTTTTTTTTACTCAACATCCATCCCCTCCGTTGAGCCAAAAAAAAAAAAATGTTTACTTTTTTTTTTTTGGGGCAACTGAGGAGGGGGCCTTTTAAAACTGTTTTTAATGTAAAATTAACGTTTTTACGGGGCGGACCGACACCTCCCCCATGGATCCGCGCCTGGGTTTCATCAACAATTCACAAAACTGGAACATCTCATTTTCTTTTTCCCCATCTTTTCCCCTTACCAACCCCTCCGGATGGGATGACCCCGATGAGCCGACCCTTACAGATATTGTTTATATTTTCTCTTAGCTTCATTGATCAATACAGTTTAATAGATAAACCATGAGGGGTACGTGGGGAGGGGTGCTAAGCCTAAGGGGGGGGGGTCGAAATTAAAGAACGAAGGTGGTGAAGAGCGGGGCTGCATGTACAGACGCTCCCACTTTCCATGGACCAAGGTAAGAGGGAAAAGAAGGAAGAAGAATTAAGCTAGAAGAACAAACTTCTGATAATTGGAGAAGAAGAAAAAGAAGAAGAATAAGAAGAACTAGAAGAAGGAGAAAAAGAAAAAGAAAATAGAAGGAGAAGAGAGAGAAGAAGAAGAAGAAGTAGAAGAAAAGGATGAAGAAGAAAAAGAAGGAGAAGAATAAGAAGAGGAGGAGGAAGAAGAAGAAGAATTGAGAATATTTGTATGAGGCGATGGTAACATAAACGCTGTGTTCAGGGGCGGCGCCACAGGGGGAAGGGGGCGGCCGCCCTATCATTTTCAAAAAAAAGGAAGAGGAAGGGAAGGAGAAAGAGGACAAGGAGAAGGAAAAGGAAAGGAAAAGAAGGAGAAGAAAAGAAAAGGAAGGGGAAGAGAAGGAGGAAGGCTAGGAAGAAGAGAACTATAAAATGTAAATTATGACGTAGGGGAGGGCGGGGGAGAGGGAAAAGAAAATAATAAAGATAGAGAAAATAAAGAAAAAGAGAGAAAAAGCAAGCCAAATTAGGCGATCATATATAGACGCCTCATTATTACGTTCACAATACCGTAAGTTAAAACTTATTTCCCTTTCCTGCTTTAATGATCGACTCGTTAAATGTTGATCATCGCATTCCGTGATTATAAAATGCTTCATCTTCAAACGCGGGCTAGGGCATATGCGTCTTAGCGGGAGGTGGGGAGGGGGTGGGGAATCTGGGGCGGTATCCTGATAACTCACTTGATTATAGCGCTCATTTAGCATTCAATCAGCGGCAAATCAGTATTCTGAAAGGTCACTCAAGTGAGTTTTCAGAATTCCGATTTGGAGGTCTATAAGTATTAATGCTCGCTTAATTTGGGGACTTGAACGAAAATTAAAAAGATAAGTGACTGAGTTAAAAAAATTTCCCCCCTGAACCTAATCTTGCTTGCCTGGATGTAGGGATGAGGGGATATCGATGCAGACATTGAAACATCTTATTCTTACCTTCTTTCCTCCTTATTCATCTCCCTCTTTCTTCCCCTTTTACAACTCCCCCTTTCAAAAACAAAGTTTCTACCATGAACCTTAGGGGCACGTGTCCCTTTGTCCTTATTGATCCGTGTTTGCACCATCGGTCGTACTTGAATTCAAGGTACACTTCACTTTTACTTTCATTAAACTTGTTTCCTTTTCATTGAATTTCAAGTTTTACACACACTCTCACACTCGCATGAGGAAGAAGGAAATAATGATGAACGCCAGTTTCTTTACACTGTAATTTATTTCCGGCTCATCATATAACATCCATAAAATGAACACTTTCTAAAAGGTGTCAGTTGACAATATCGATCAACCATTAGCCATACATTCTTCAATGACATCATAATGTTGTGATGCTCTGCGCTAATTTGTTGTTCACTTTAATGCAAATTCAATTCATGTTTGCTACTTTATTCGCTCTCGTGTCATCATCATCATCATCATCATCATCATTATCACCATTTTGAGGAAATTTTGATTGAAATATTTACGGCACACACGCATTCTCGTTGATCTACTAGCTTTTGACGTGTGTTACGGTGATTTTCATGCAGATTTCGAAACCATCGCAATAAGATCTGGAATTTAATATTTCCTTCTTCAAGAGAGATTTTTGTGTGCATATATTGATGTGACGGGTGGATTTGCCTATGATGAAATCGCATTGTCATATAATGCTTTGCCTCACAATCTTCTTCTGCAGTACACGTAAGTTGAAATCCTTTCATTATTGATCTTATTGAGCAACACATATTTCAGTTTCCATGTTTGATAATTACTGTTTTTAAATCGGCGATGTTATTTCTAATCAATATATGCAGAAAGGTCAAGATTATGTGTAGCGATAGTACAATAGTACCAGAGACGGCGCTCCGGGGACAGGGGTGGGGGACACATTGTCCCCTACGTTTTTCAGTTTTTTGCCCCTTCCCCTTCTAAGAGTGCCCCTTTTTATCTCTGGTGAGTGCCCTTTTGCACCTCTCATAAACGCCCCTTTTATTTTTGACCCTTGCCCCTTTTTCCTTCTAATAGATGCCCTTTTAAATTCTGATAAGTGCCCACCCCCTCCTCATAAGTGACCCTTTTCTTCTCTGGTGAGTGCCCCTTTTCACTTGTCCTGTTTTACTTTGACACATGCTACTAATCTTTTGTAATAAGTGTCCTTTTTCCTTCTGACAAGTGCCCCAATTTCCTTTCTCCATAACATGTGCCCCTAATTTAAAGTGGCTAAGAGCAACATCCCCCCGCTCGCTCGCATATGTAGTTCACGTTAATAAATTGTGTAACTTATTAAAGGCATTTTCACTCTTTAATGATGAGATTGTCCTAATAAAACCCGATAAGGATTGTGTTTGTTTCTCTTTATAAGATTGATGGCAGTTAAAGCGACTTCAAAAATCTAAAAAGACTATAAAAGACTATTCCAACCATCTCACCGAATTGCAAAGTATGATGCTTTAGCAGTAGCTTGGACCATGTAAAGGGAGACACAAATATTGAAATCATCCTTGATAAATGTATTAATCACAATGTGAGGGTATATTAAATTCAAAAAATGGTACATATTCACTTTGAGGTTTCCCTTTTAAGGAGCCCTTTTTTTCTCCAAATTTTGCCTTTAGAAGATGCCCCGCTCTGCCGCTCCTGCCTTGTACTACTCACGAAAATTCGCATTCTTAATTCTTCGCCATGTACAGTCTTTTCTTTCTTTTTTCTTAAAAGTAGACTTTGAAAGTCCTGTAAAGTTTTATTGGTTTGGTATTTAAGAGGAAATTGATACAACTGTATTTTCTCTCTCTCTCTCTCTCCCTTCCTCTTACCCTCTCCTTATTACCCCCTCTCCCCCTCTCTGTATCTTTATTTCTCTCCTCCTCCTCTCTCTCTCTCTTTCTTCCTATCTCTCTCTCTCTCTCTCTCCCTCTATTTCCGATTTCTACATTTTAGTTTTCGCTTCAGGTCTGAATGTCACTGAGAAAACGGAAACAACGGAGAAATGTAAGCATGCAACAAAAAAAGTATTTATAAGCATAAAAAATGTATAAGCATGAACAAAGTGGATTGATGTACATTATTAGACATTATAATGTTTAAATTAGAAGTAAGGGGAGAAAAAACTACAATGTTGATAATGTTTGACTTCACTTCCTTTAATTTGTTTTTATTGCTTTACTTTTTTTGTCGTTTTAATCGTTGTTGGGCCTTCGCGAAACAATGCAGAGTAAATAAATGTGTAATCCTCAAATCAAAATCAACTCCATCGCGGAGCATGTTGGCGACGGATGAGGGGGAGGGGAGGGGACGGGGTGTGCTTGGGCTTGCAACCTATACTGTCTCTATTGTTTCCCCCATAATAGCACAGTTTCCCAGAAAGTGAAATACACCTTGAATTCAAGTAATATGCAAGCCCTCATTTTATGTCCATGTTTATTTAAACAGTTATTCTTTTGAATACATCATGGTTTGGTTTCGAACTAAAGGTATTCTGTAAAGAAGCTCCCGTTAAGCATGTAATGTATCACCATTTTTACTAGGAAATATCCTGCTCACAAGTTTCAACTTGAGTAATGATTATTTTTAAATACGATGCTGTCTGTACACATCTCTCTTCCTAGCATCGACAATATTAATCGACAATGTCTCATTTTATTTCATTTTTTTCTTCATTTATTCATTTCAACGTCAAGATAAAAACAAGATTAAATAATGTTCTGAAAACGACCATGAACTGAGAGGATCATGAAAAGCACGTAAATGGCTTGTTAAAAATGATCCTCATAATATACAAAATAGCAATAACTTTGGTACATAATTTACATGACATGAAGAATACAAACAAAGGGAAGATAAGGAAAATATAGAAAAGAAGAAAAAAACATTGCATGAACACTGACATTTTATGTTATCAGAAATCGTCAAAAAGAATTACACATATATTTATTTAATTTAATTTGTTGATTACCATACTTTTCTTAATTGATATAGGAAGTGTATTCAATTAAACTGAACCGTGATAGAAAATGGAAGATTGTGTTATCGAGATACGATTAAATGGGGGATGAATATTATTTGCTAATTTATATCTTAATGATTCATCACATACCCTTTTCATTGCATCAATGGAGTTTCAAACCAAAGCTAGTAAAGTTTTGTTGTGTTAGCCGGACATGTTATCATTCCCCTGTGAAAGTATATAGTAGCAACGCAGAACTTCTTTTTGAGTTCTTACTTCAAATTGTAACACAAGATCATTAGTATTATTAATGAATGTTTGTGAAAAAAAATATTTATTTGTGAGTAAAAACTGATCATTTCACCTTGGAAGCATGGAGAAGCAAAGAATGATTTCCTTGTAAAGGTTGACTTCACATGATTGTGGACCTTGTTGCAGATTAGCCTGGTGCTAGTCAAGTTATCCAATAAAAGTCTACTTCTACTACTACTACTACTACTGCTACTTCTACTACTACTACTACTACTACTACACCACTACACACTACACTGCTGCTACTACTGCTACCACTAATTCACCACACCACTGCACCTACACACCACTACTACCACCGCTACCTAATGCACCACTGCACTGCTACTACCACCACACCACCACCACCACCACCACCAGCAACTACCACCACCACCACCACCACCACCGCCACCACCACCGCACCTTTACCACCACCACCACCACCACCACCACCACCACCACCACCACCACCACCACCACCACTCTACCACCGCCACTCGCACAGCCAATCAACCACCTACACGCACCACCACCACTACCACCACCACCACTACCACCACCACCACCACCACCACCACCACCACCACCACCACCACCACCATTTCACCACCGCCGCTACTTCACCACAGCCAATCATCACCAATACATGTACCACACCACACCACCACTTCCACCCACCCGCCGTTACCACCACCGCTACCACCACCACCACCACCACCACCACTCACCACCACCACCACGGCACCACCACCGCACTGCTGCCGCCGCTGCTGCACACTGCTACACCACTGCCGCCACTACCACACCACCACCACCACCACACCACCACCACCATTACCACCACCATTGCCACTACCACCGCTACTCTACCACCACCACCACCACCACCACCACCGCTACACACCACCGCTACTACCGCTGCTACTACCACCATTACATTACCACACTACTACTACTACTACTTCTACCACAGCTACTTAATCACTACTAAATGTACTACTACTACTACTACTACTACTACTACTACTACTTTTACTACTACTACTACTACTACTACTACTACTACTACTACTACTATATAGTAGCATGAATCCGTGCTCGTGAAAAATACATATTTCTGATTAAAACGTATTATTTCTCCTTGGAAGCATAGAGTCGAAAATAATAATTTCCATTTTAAGGTTGACTTCACATAGTTACATAAGATGATTTGACAACTGAATAGTAGCACAAAGTCGTGTTTGTGAAATATTTCTACCAATTCCTATTATGTGTACAATTTAATACATTTCAATGTTTGTGATGTTAAGCAAGTTTGTTCTCATGCTGATCGTTCAAAATGTTCATGATCAGGGGAAATTTAGGGCAATATACTCCACAATTTTAATTCATCTATTACGTAAGCAACTATTCAGAATAACTTCTAGATACTCTCCCCTTCCCACTTACTATTTCAGGCATAACACAAAGGAAGCCGGGACTGTATATCGCTTGTTTCATTGGTGGTTTCGTCACCTCTCTTGCCGTTGTCATTGTGATTTTACTAATAAAGAAGCGACTTTGTGGCGAACCTGAGCAGTACGCAATAAACGGTATAGTGTGATTGCTTACAAACTTTATTAAGCTGTTTAAGAAACCTTCGCTGGACTAGTTTACCGGGAATGGAACAAGGGGCTTATGCCCCCTCGTCTGTAGCTCCAAACAATAAGAAATTATCTATTAAGCAGAAAAATTACATAAACCCTTATATTATAGGTGAAAAGAAAAAAAAACAGACGAGAATGCCCAAATCACCGATTATTTTCTCATATTATAGCATGAATTAACAAAGGTTTAATAATAATTATTTAAAAAATGTATCGATTAAATAGTTTCAGGCATTTGCAAATGTAACACTTTAATGCGTGGTTAGAATAAAGTATGCTCGACTGAAAAAGGGCCCTTGCAGTGATGATTTATTTTCAAAAGGCAGTGCATTACGTAATGTTATACTGTACATCACGTTTGTGTCCGATATGGTAATACTTTAATTGTTATTAGACCGAATTATCTCCTTTGGTCTGTGACAATATGAAAAGAGGAAACTTTACAAAGGAAAAAAAAATAAATAATTTGTTTTATTTGTTTTTTTACAGAAATTTCAGGAATGACTCCTAATGGATTTCTGGCAAGTGGAACAGATAATGCTCAAGGCGATATAAATGCATCTGCCGAAAATGCTCTGGTAACAAAAATTTAGAAACATTTTTCTGTTTTCAGTCAAGACAAGTAAATCTTATGTCATCTTCTGGCCAGTCACAAAACATGCAACCAGTACTCTATATCATGATATTGAAGGGAGACTGCAATATAAAAATCATTTCATCTCAACATTCACACACTTTTCACCCTTATAATAATTGTGCAACCATCTTTAACTCCTTCTCACTTCAACCCCTCTCTCTCTCTTTCTCTCTCTCATGTCGTTCTTCAGTCTCTTATTCCTATTATTGCTCTCTTTGATTTGTTGTACTTTTCCATCACCAGGAACCCCCTAATTAATGTATTTTGCTTGTACTTAATTGTCAGGGATCACAAGGCATCAAGCTACGCTTATCCTGCGCCTGGCCAGTTCTGCTTAAACTTACTATTTCTCCATGTGTGTTTTGATGTATACTGACTTTATTATGTATTCATAACTGAAAAATAAAATAAAAGTATCTATAATGCGCTATCTGACTATTTATCCTTTCATTATGTATTCATAATATCATCATAATTATGTATTCATAACTGAAAAATAAAATGAAAGTATTTATAATGCGCTATTTGACTCCACATGACGAATAATTATAATCGCGGCACAAGAAAAAGAACAATAAGAACATGACATTACTGAAAATGAAACGACTTACAAAATAAGTTTAAATCTACTGGAAAGCAATTTTGAGGAAATGACATTTTTGGGCACTTTTAGTAATCTATACTCGGAATATTGTAAATTTGTTGTACTTTTAGGGAATATGGCGCTTAGTATTGATGACATTAACCCGTATTAAATGTTAATCTTTTAACTGTAGGAAACAGCAGATACAAGTAGACCAATCATCAAATCCAGACGACGCTCTTCATTTCGCCGAAGCTCCATTAAAGCGAAGACTGACGCCATGAATCGTATGGAAACTGCGAAACCAATAGACATGATAGCAAACCCGATATCTGTGCCCCCCGAGAAGACGTATAAAGGAAATTACGTGTCATCAGATAAGCTAAAACGTCATGCATGTGTTTTGAAAGACGAAACAATTTATGAGAATGTTAAGAGGCCAGGGAAAAACATGAAGCCGTATTCTGCCGAGCCACATTTCGCTGTTATTAGTTAATACTTAGAATCTACATAGTGTAAATAAAAATGAAGATATTTCAGTATATTGGCGCTACTACACACCATCAGTAGTATAGTGCTGCTTTTCAGTGGGAGCACTGTGGTATGCTGGATAGGGCTCTTGACTCTCAAACGAGAGGCCCCGAGTTCTTGGTGCTTAAATCGTTGGACGAGATGATTTAACCACATCGGTCTCTCTCGACCCAGGTGTTCCCAGGTTCTTGGCAATATAAGAGGACAGAGATAATAGTAAAGGCCCTTTTAAAGAGTGGTATTGATACTGATATGGTTGCTCTAGGTTAAGGCGGATAATATTATCATGATTGTTTTAATGATGATAACAATTGTTGAAAGAATAAGAAGACAGCGACCTTAGGTTTCAGATTGAGGCCCGCATCTTGTGATATACACTAGTTGTTCATTGTCATTGGTCATTGGTCATTGACATGAATCATTTGAAATGAATATAGTGTACCATTATGTATAAATGTATATATCAATTGAGAGAAAGAGAACACAAATATAATACATACATTAAAACAAATGTCATCATTATAGGTGGCAATCGAGACACTTTCTGCACTTAATAGTTTATCACTCTTTTAGTCCTTGAGATTTGAAGAAAAAAAAATTCACGTCTGATATTCAAGTACTAGTATTTAGAATGGTGAGCATCAGTATCATCTAGATATCCATTGCGAGGAATTTCCATTGTCTGCTTGTAGGTATTTACAGGCACTTTCGATTTCCAACCCTACCTTTAAAAGAAATATTATTATTATTATATAAAAGTGACATATTACCGTTGACCATCGTAATTACATGTTATCCTTTGCTCTGACAAAAGGACTGTCTACATATAAATTGCATTAGAGATACACAAAATCATTATCTGACTACACTAGTTCATTATCCGTTCCGATTATACAGGGTATATATTATCTTTGTATATCTTTGTAACTGACTACATACTAAACCCTTGTCAAAATGAATTTTTACTTCCGCTTTGAGCTTTTTTTAGCATGAGCTTACTTGAATGTACATGTTTCTTATGAAAAGAGTTCAAGTCCTTTCTACTGTTTAAGTGGTTTTGATAGCAAGCTGCTCTGAAGAAAATCGGAGAAGCAGGTTGAGATATGGCGAACGACATAGGATACGTTACAATTCATATGCACAATTCTTTTTTTAAATTTTTCTAATCAAACGTAATATCACTGTGATAAAAAACCCTTCCACATGCCGGCACACAAAATGACCGACTTTGTATTTGCTGATCAGGATCTTTTTATATTTGTTATTGAGGAGATATAATAGCATGCTTTCCACGATTAATGTTGAGTTATACACGAGGGAAAGCTGCTGAGAAGCAAAAGTGAAATTACCACTGTACAACGAATGCAATGCTTGTCTTCAATTACGTCACAGGTGATGGACTAATTCGCTAATTCTATGATCCCATAGATTGAGGGTTGGGCAAGGTATACAACATTAAAATGTCTTATCATTATTCAATTTATTTCAAAGTTCCTCCTCTGAACTGTTTGTATGATTTTGTTTCCATCTTGTAACAGAGGTTGGGTCGCCCTTTAATGTCATTAACATGATCATGATAATAGATTACTTGCAGTATAGTCAAAACACGTTCAGATGGAACTAAAGAGATGAGAGACTTTAAAGATAAAGTTGCGTTCTGGTCATGCGATTGCATTGTGAAAGAAACGGCGTGGAATCGATCAGAAAAGGTTGATCATCTACCATATAAGTATTGGTGTGTACTGCAAGGTTCTGGAATCATCAAAATGATAAGAAATTTGGCCCAGTCTTGGTAAAGTTACAAGCACTGTACACAGAAAGATGTTAATGGGACTAGACAAACATATGGCATAAAAATCCGTCCCGATTTGTATGCTGTTACATGCCATATCTAGAATATAAAGGCATTTAAAGAGCCATGCTTTTCAGGGTACATTTTTTATCTCATGTTCTTCTACACTTGCATAATAACGATGATAACGCCCACAAATAATTTTATACCTCTTCCCAGAGCTCCACCTTCTCTTTAAATAAAATAAAGAGAACTGCAATTGCAAATAGCTGTAATTGAAATAAAATGAAAATGAAAGGATTACTTATAAAGCCTAGAAATGAGAGGGCAGCGAAACTATTGATTGTACAGTACATCGGCCAAGTGGACAAAAGTGGTATGAGTAACAGCCTTTAAATAGAAATCCGGTTATTTCGGTCATGTGATCTGTGCTTCTATTAATAACAAGACACTAATCATATAGAATCAATAAATGAGGCCTGCTCTGCGAAGCTGCTAGAAAATAAAAGTAGTTTGGAGTGGTCTGCAACATATGCCTACCAATTAGTTGTACTCTTTAAAACACACTTTTAAAAGTTGTAATTAAAAAAACATATTTGTTGTGTTGTGTGCCGTAGTCTTGAAGCTTTTCTTCATTGAGGTGTTGATAAAACGCATGATAATACCCGAATCATATTACTCTAAAAGACTTGGGTAACAAAAAAGAATATACGCAAATTTAGGGTGTACAAAAAAGCAATGAATATCTGAGAGGAAATATTATTGCATGTACATATTTATATATATCTTTATATTTTATATTTTTACTAGGAACTTGCACGAATTTTTGATCTATATCATGTAAAGTTCGATTTCTCATGTATTATTGTATTTTAATGTTTTTATCAAATTGTAAAAAGTCACACAATTCAGCCTTCGGGCTGTGAGATGATTTTGAATAAAACAAACCATTTATAATAATTTATCCAATATTTGTTTAGATTTTACCCAATAAATGTGTATCGAACCCTCTTTGAATCAACATGACAGGTACAAGTTTTACTCTTTTTAGAGTGTGGAGCCCCAACTTTGCACCATAACTGGAACGATTGTAGCACGCAAGGAGTACACACTTGAACAGTCAGACCGCAGCACGCACGCTAATGAGTCGATCTGCCGAGTTTTATCGTGCCTCTCGTTCGGGCCGGCTATAGAATTTCACGTCTCGCCCTTTGCGAGAATTCCCGTGATTTTTCGAGGAAGGATGAACGTAGCCACCAATTTAGCTGTTGCACTGAGCATGCGCATTATTCCTAAAAGCACTGTGGGGTAAGTTGACTTACGATAAATTCTCTTTCGTTTGATGTATAATTTTCATATTTTTCGCTGTTTTAAAGGTCTCATCGGAAGCATGGAAACTAGAGCAATTTTCAGAGATTTTGCTTTCGTAAATTTGATCACTTTGCTACTTTCCGTGATCCTGACCCGTGCAAGAAATCCAGTTTATTTTCGATTCTTATTTTGGTTGCAATAAATATCAAGTTTGTCGAAACTGTTATAAAAAGTCAGAGTCGCTAGCATTTTAGGGGATTTTTGAGGGCACAAAGTGCGTAAAAAACCCCAATTTACCGGAAGTTGATGCCGTTTATCGTTCATGTGGCGGGAAATCTCGGTGTTGCTGTAGTAACCGGGAATCGTTGCTCGCATTCCCCACAGATGGAGATCAGTCCCATGTCTTCATTTTCATGTCATGTTTTGTTCGGTACAGGGGTCGACTGTGCTTCAAAGGTTGAAGTCCGTGTTACTGTTAAAGATACTATGTCCCTGCAGCCAACATCAAATTCTGTAGAACTTTGCAGGAATTATGAATATGTCATGTAGGTCTATGTCCTATCTGTGAAATTTAAACGTTAGCAGTGTCCTAATAATATTCAAATTATTCAAGGAAACAAGTTTACTTGCTAGACTTCACTCAGTTCACTGTCATGTCAGACACTATATTGAGTGACTGACTGGCTTTTTTCATCTTCGGTAATAACATACATAAAACGAGCTGTAAAGGGTACATGAGCATATGTCTACATCAATAACCCACTTCTTGTAATGGCCAAAATTAAACTGATTGAATCTTTGCGCAGCATAAAACGTACGACCATTCGGTAAAATGGTCTGAAAAATCAGGCTATTATTACTTACTAGCTCCTAAGTCGATTCAACAACTAATACCTCTTTATTGCCTTAAATTTCATGTCTTATACAATTTTACGTCTCGTAGGCACTTCAAAGAGAAAGTAAATGATTTCTCATCTAGATCTACATGAGAAAATTGTTTAGTAGATATTGAGTGGAAGCCCTGGGAACAGAAGAAAAGCATTGTATACACAGGACAGATATTTTCAATGATGTGCATTTATGAGTGATATTTAATACATAATAAATGACTGATTGTTTATTTTCCTATAACTTTAACATATTAGGTTCTGACAAGCTGCAGTGGCAAGATAACTCTTAGAGAGGAACACCCCTGTCCCATTCAAACATCCAACCCCTGTTCCAACGGACCACCCTCCTGATGATGACTGTGACATCACATCTCTGCCTGTAAGATTTTAGTTGTTATTTCCTTTATATAGGGACAAAATCAATTATAATTGTTAAATTGTTGAATTGTTTAGGCACTTCAAAAATAAAAGAAGTAATTGGAGAAAGTAAATGATTTCTCATGTACATGAGAACATTGTGTAGTAGATATTGAGTGGAAGCCCTGGGGAACAGAAGAAAAACATTGTATACACAGTCAGATATTTTTGATGATGTGCATTTACGAGTGATATTACATAAAACATGACTGATTGTTTATTTTCCTATAACTTTAATATTTCAGGTGCTGACAAGCTGCAATGGCCAGATGACTCCAAGAGAGGGAACACCCCCTGTTCCAACGGACCACCCTCCTGATTTTGACTGTGACACTCACACTATACTTGCTCTCTCATATGCTGAGCCAGAAGTCATAAACAATAAGTCATTTGCTTTGTTGCCACTTGGGTAAGCAAAGGGCCACCATGCAAAAAGAACAATGTGGCCCATGTGCCTTGTGTAATAAAAAAAATCGTTCTTAAAATACTACCATCTCTCCACCATGCAATCCGAGCCATTACAATCAATAAGCAAAGAAGCCCATGCTAATGTAGAAAGTTTATGTACCCTGACATAACTAAGTATGGTTTTAAGGTATCACAGCATGATGGAGAGGTATTAGTTGATGTTGAGTGGGATTCTGCTGAAAATGTAAATAAGATTAAAGAAAATGTGGTTTACCTTACCCGTGGATGTGCATGCTCCAAGAACAAATGTAAAAATCGACAGTGTAAATGCAAGAAGCAAAATAATTTTTGTGGTCCGGGCTGTCGGTGCAAAGGTTGTGAAAATGTTCCCGGTGTTCACTTCAAACAGTTCAGAATCAAACATTTCAAAGTGAAGATGATAATGATGATTATGATTCTGTTGATGCCTACTGAAGGTGCCAACTACATGACCTCTACTACTCATTCTGACAAGGCAAATTACTTTACCTCAAATTTGATTAGTTCAGATTCCGAAGATTCGGATGAAATTGAGTCATGAGGAGTTATTAACGAACTACATGTATATATTTTCCTCTTCTGTTACGGGTATACTTGGTAATTAATTTTGTACCTAAGATATTTTCTGTATTTACAGTATTCTGAGGCTGGCTATGCCATATTGTTTGCCAGTTTCTTCATGCCAGTCACCATTGTATTTTGGAGGAAATTTTTGTCTATTTGTATGTGTTCATAGTTTTAGGTGACTGTGCTGAATGTATTTCCTTGCCAAATGCTATGCCAAATATTATGCCATATATATTGTACATTCTTGTGTGTGTGTGTGTGTACAGGAACATACATAGATGTAAATCATTATAAGATGCCAAAATGTACATGTAGTAATTTTTGCACATTTAAAGTGTTTGACACTTTGACAAGACTGTGCTGAATGCTTTTCCTTGCCAAATATTTTGGCAAAGAGTTATGTGTACATACAAGTAGAAAGGAGTAAATTATTATATGCTTTGATAGATATATTAATCTGTTGGCTGTTGGTGCTTTGATACTAGCTTATTTTATGAGCATGCAGTCACATATGAAGTTATGTGCTTCGCCATTTAGCCATTGTGAATTTTTAAAGCTTTATGATGATTGATTTTCATTTTCACATTGCCAGTATCTGTAAATGTGCAAAATTATTTAATGTCTTTCTTCCGTTTCATATCTTGAACTAAAAAAATAAAAAAATTACAATTCAGTGCTATTGGAACATGGATGATATATCATATAGATATGGCCTTGAAATACCTGTCTCTGTAGAGATTACATATAATTGTTTTCACCATGAAGAACATGTTTGCAACTTGTACAGCAGAATCTTGAACATGATGAAATATTGATAACGTGATTACAGATGACATATACATTCATGTTTTATTTGCTTTATTTTTAGGTACAAATTATTAATCTTCAACACATACCTCAGCTCAGGACAAACTGGAAATAAAAGTGTGTGATTCCTATTTTGTACTTATTTGATACCGCATATATTATATATTCTATTCTCTATGTACCATTACTTTTCTGTAAAGTGTGTGAAACTGATCACCTTTTTTTATTCTTGCATATATTGTAAGCTATAATCTATATGTCTTCATTTAAGATATGTTTGTTTTAATAAAGTTCTTTCATATGTTGATGAAAGAGAGATGAAAATTACTGATTGATAACCTGATTCTCTTCATATTACAGTGTATTTCTCTTTTTTCTTCACTTTTACACACATTTTTCAAACATAATTGATTAGCTTTATTGATTACAAAAAACACAGGCTGAAACATATTGAAATTACAGAAGTAGACATCAATTAAAATACATATCTATTTTTAAAAACCAATTCGATAAAATACATCAATATACAAAGTAGAAATAACACTGAACAATGAAATGAAGGGAAAATAATATGACAACTAAAGGGAAATGAGAAGACCATACAGAAAAACTTATCAGAAAAAAACTTGCCGGTATGTAAAAATCTAAATAATTTTATATCGGACCAATAGCACATGAAAGTCGTGAATATTTACGCAAGCATGATAATACAATATGAATTTGAATTGTAATCAGGTAGTCAAAATTTAGAGACATTGTAGTTCTATAATTTATGGAATCTAGGAAGGGAAAAATGAATGGGTGCAAGTATTAAATATTAATGAAGCGTAAATGTTGTTTGTCTTAAGAAAAAAAAAGCATAAATAATTTGCTTAATTTCTACGGTTATATATGTGCATCTAAATGGTATGAAGAAACAAAATGACAAAATGGTAGTACAAAAGAAAAGTCAGCGAGGTGAATTCCAGGGGTGAATTATATACACAACCACACTGACATTTGGGAAATCATTACTACTTTTGCCACACAAAAATGAACATGTGGGACAAGATCAAACAAGGTACGAGTTTAAAAAGGCTCGATTGCCGATCTCATTTAAAAAAAAGAGTCTTACAGCTAAGTACACATTTATTCTGTTTTAATTGGAAGTCAAATTGCCGTTGGATTGTATTTTCAAGGTAGAATTTAGAGAAAAAAAATCGAAATCGATTTCAAAAGAACGTTTGAGAAAAGTTCGTTGACCGCGCCGCGATCCAACCAGCCAATCAGAGAGCGCGCATAGGCCGATGGACTACAGCCTAAAAATGGGCGATTTCCTCGAGGAATGCGTTTGGAATTGGACATTTATTTCTGTGATCCTGACCCGTGCATAAAATAAAATGACAAATTATCGCCATATTTCGGCCAAGTATATATCTAATATGCTTGAAACACCAAAAATGTTGAGTCGCGGTAAAAATCATGGAATTTGTAGCATTTGTTTGCATATGACTGATTTTTCTACCACTAAACAGAACGCCAACCGTAAATAAATGCCTACAACTTTATAAATCATAGCGGATTTTCATTTCATAAAAAAGAACAAGTTTTCTTCTTTCAGAAAATGTGCACTTTTGATAGGTTTTGACCTTGCGTATGGGTAATAATAATGTTTCAAATGGCAAAGAGCACTGGCTCATTACGTATTCATGACCCCGTTCGGCGTGCATACGAGTACGATAAATATGAACACTTATCAGGGCGCTGCGGTCTGACTGTGAATATCTCTTATATTCTTACATACGTATGTGTGCTGTTGTCTAGTGGATACGGCATCGGACTGCGGATCACATGGTTTGCGGTTCCAGTCCCGGTGCCGCGATAATGTCCTTTTGCAAGACACTTATCTATAATTCCACTCTCCACCCAGGTATTAAATGGGTACCCGGTAGGATGCGAACGTTAATGTGGTTGGATTGGTATGTGTGCGCTCGTGACTCCTGGCCGGAATACTCCCCAGGGAGCGGATTTTATGGACTATAATGTGCGGATGAGCATTTAAATCCACTGATCGGGGTAAGAATAATGACTATGTATGTATTTATACTAAAATATATTATATACATCACTTTAGGAATCTAGCCATCTGATGGTCGAAATTGAGTCGTGATACTAAGCCATGCCCCACCCCCACCCACAGGGAATATCCATTAATTTGTGCCCTCATCCTCCTCTGATCCACATTGGTTTACGTATTAAAATTGTCTTTGTGCGAGCGCGGACACCATACAGTGTTTTTTTTTCTGCGATTCCCAAATGATTGAAACTTTCAGTCATTTTGCTAGCAAAGATTAACAGACAGTGTCTCAGATTTTCTGTGATGTTTTGACCAATCTTTACTCAATAAAAGGCTAAGGTAAGAATTCTTGGTAGATTTTTGTTTCAATTCGTACGATCGGCATATAAAAGTCATATCGACTGCTTTAATACTCGAGGACTGGCTGGTTCTATACTGGCTCTCGGGAAAGTTGAATCCCCTGCCATGACTCCGAAGCGCGCCTGGGTGTCCCTTGAGCGTATAAAAACAGCCAGTCCTCTCGTAGCAGTCGATATCTCTATACTATAAATGTGACTATTATTATAAGCACATGTAAAAATGGACAGTGGTACATCTCACGAGATTTGTTGTCTTTTTCGGTTTTAGAGTGCTACTATATCACAGGCGATTTAAGGGTGCACCATCGACCCGTGCCCCATTTTCAAGATATGTATCACTTACAGTTTACAAGTAAAAATGTAACCTCTATTACAATTTTCGACCAAATAGTCATTTGAATTGTATTTATTTATTTATTTATCCATTATAATAATTATTATTATTATCATTATTAATTTTTTTGGAGGGGGTTGATATTCATAAATTTGGGGATGTTAAGTATCAAAAATGTTACAACCCTTTCACTTCTTATTTCGGAATTGCGCTCTAAAAAATAGATCCGTCCCTCTGCTATCTACCGTTAAGGCCGCAAATGTGGACATTATTTGACAGTGTGTATATAGAATTCATTATCAAAGTACCTGTACATTTGAAAGTACGAACATGTGGTTTGTTAAAAGAAAGATTCTGTTATGGGCTCTCCTGAGGCCTACATTTTGGAAACGTGTAATATGTCTGAATGTTTTTTTTCAAATGTTTGTTTTCAAATCGTTTAAGTGTACATAATTAAAGTTCGAAAACAATTAATTTTGATACTCTAGTAGGCCTACTATGAGGCCTATATTTCACATGTTATATGTGTTCTACTGTTTCCTCCGTAAATTCAGATTATATTAATATGTTTGTCTTGTGCTCACTTCTATAAATATATTAAAACATAAATATGAAAATTCATGATTTGTCTGCTGGTCTTTTGTCTGCTACCATTCACTTAATTCATGGAAAGATTCAATACATACATATTTTGACAGGACAACACATTCAGCATGGTACTGTATTTTGGTGATGTAATCAATACAATATCGTATGGTAATGAATTTCATACTCGACACTTAAGAACGAACAACGAAACATCGTTTCCATACAGTATATTGTAATAGTCCTTAGTGCGGCAGCTTTACATCATTAAAACACTTAGAGGTAGTGTATTCCTTTTGCAGCCAACATCAAACTCTGAAGAACTTTGCAGGAATTATGAATATGTCACGTATGTCCTATCTGTGAAAGTTAAACGTTACCAGTGTTCTTGCATTCAAATTATGCAAGGAAACCTGTTTACTTTCTGGACTTCACCGTCAGACACTATTGAGTAACTGACTTGTTTTTTTCTTTGGTAATAACACACTTAAAATGAGCTGTAAAGGGTACATGATCATTTGTCTACATCAACAACCCATTTCTTGTAATGGCCAAAATTAAGCTGATTGAATCTTTGAGCAGCACAAAACGTACGACTATTTGGTATACAAAGGTCTGAAAATCAGACTATTTAATTAAACGACTGCAATCCCTGAATTCGATTCGACAACTAACGGTCCTTTTGTTTTAAAGGTACTATGTCCCATTTGCAGGCCAAAAAATGAAAAGGTTAAATTCCAACGGCATTTGAAAGACAATACTAATTTAGAACTTCCCTTAAAAAAAGGGGGCTTGAAAATGTCTTTAAGTGGGAAAATAACGACTATTAGTTGTCAAATCGACTTAGGAGCTATAGAGCCAGTAAGTAATAGTCTGATTTTGCAGACCATTGTACCGAATGGTCGTACGTTTTATGCTGCGCAAAGATTCAATCAGACTAATTTTGGCCATTACAAGAAGTGGGTTATTGATGTAGACAAATGCTCATGTACCCTTTACAGCTCATTTTATGTATGTTATTACCAAAGATGAAAAAGCCAGTCAGTCACTCAATAGTGTCTGACAGTGAAGTCTAGCAAGTAAACGGGTTTCCTTGCATAATTTGAATATTAGGACACTGCTAACGTTTAAATTTCACAGATAGGACATACATGACATATTCATAATTCCTGCAAAGTTCTACATAATTTGATGTTGGCTGCAAAAGGGACATAGTATCTTTAAGGGAAGTTCTAAATTAGTATTATCTTTCAAATACCATTGGCATTTAATTTTTTAGTTATGTTTGGCCTGCAAATGGGACAGATTACCTTTAAGCTACAATAATTATACCTGAAAAAACCCACATATCGAATATCATAAATCATTTCAAGATAGATAGTTGTTATAACTATAATAGATAATGACCAAAGAATATAATTTAAGATTTGATTATTATCTGACCTACAAGCCAGGGTAATACTATGCGAACTTTAATTTAGAAGCGCATGAGGACGCTATATCACAATGTGACACTAGCTATACAAGAACGGATCATTATTATTGTTATAAATTAATATTAATATTATTGTTATTATTATCATTTTAATTATTGGGATTATGATTATTATTATTATTATTAGTAGTAGTAATATTATTATTAGTAGTAGTAATATTATTATTATTAGTATTAATACTATTATTATCTAATCTAATCTAAAATGTTAATAGCTCGAATTAAGAACACGCCATTATTTATATTACTGAGGACTGTCGTACAGAGCGTTCATAACATTTTGCGTCAGTGTTCTTATATACCCGTATACAAAATATAAAATCATCCTAAAAGATAGCTCATAATGATTAGATCACTGAGGATTTATGCAAAACACAGTGAGTTATCTATTTTTTAGTTTATCTCGTTGTACATTCTTTCGTTTTTATTGTTATTGTTTTTTCAATTTAATTCCATGTGATTTTTCTTCCGTATGTAAACTGTATATTATGTATGTGTTTATAATTTTTTGTAATTTTGGTAATTTTTTTGTATTGTATATACATTTTATATGTTTTAATAAAAAGCAAGAAAAAAGTACAATTGAAAACGACACTTCAACCATTGAGGAAAATCTAAGCTTCAGGGGGGTGTTTCACAAAGATCCTAAGTTGAACTTATCGCTAAGTTGGACTTAAGAATTATGGAGAGCCATTTGTAGCCTTAAAATAAAATATATTCAAAAGCGAAAATTCAATTACTTTAGACTTTTTATAAATTCCACATCAAGAGCATGAAATCTCCTTGATAATTGAAAATATGAATGATTTGAATCAACATTGTATGCCTTTTAAAATATTTGTATAGATGCTAACGGCTTTTCATTATGTTTAAGTCCAACTTAGAGATAAGTTCAACTTAGGATCTTTGTGAAACACCCCCCTGGGCAAGTTAGAGAGAGAGGGAAATATATTCATTTTACCCATGTTTATCCAACAATAATCACGGCGAAGACGTTTCCAGCAAATCTCTCTCAATCGCTCCAGCACAAAGTGACTGAAATATCATATTTGACCATTGATTGCTGAGCAAGCTATTCAAATATTGGAGAAGATGCCGTCCATGGTATATTCCTAGTAAACCTCCGATCGAAAGAGAAATTGATATCTAAGTTGTCGCCAAATGGGAGAGTATATTACCAAACCTGACACATGATCGACCTATCTGCTAATTTCAGACTCACATATTCACTGATTTCAGACCATCGTAGTTATGTTAAAAAAATTAGTCCCATTTTTCAATAAAACTCTAACGGACAGCTTTCTCCCTAATTTCAGTTGTTTTAAATTTAACATTTATAAAAAGTTGAGCTACCCTTCCATGAAAAGAAACTTGCATTACTATAACAAAACAAACAAACGTGGCCCTTTTTATTTTCACAAGATGAATATAACAATGTGAACAGCTCGTGGCTTTCGAGCCGCTTCCTATAGTTTCATTTTTTCGCACGGTATCATTTTCATCTGTTTCGGAAATCTCCTCTATGAAACCTTTTCTGAACTTTGTGTTCGACTTCAAATCATTTTTGTAACCGGAGAGCGTGGTATTATTTTTATATACTCTTGAAAGGTTAAGTTAAGTACGTATCAACACAATTACAAGTATCAGTTTCTGTTTTGTTGAGGAAATCAGGCGGCTCTTCTGATGAAAAAGTATGATTTTTATATTTCCGTTATGAGAAAAAAAGAAGGACAAAAAAAAAAGAAAAGAAAAGAAAGAGAAGAAAATAGACAAAGGAATATAGATTAAAAGAGTGATAAGAGACAGTTACAGTACAAAACCAGTATTTATATCTAAATGTTTCACGATGAGAGCGAACTGCAATGGATTTGCCAAGGCAATAATATTGGCTTTTCGATCACGGAAATGTTCAACTGGGTCCTCTGACAATAACTGACATTATCATGCGGCGACAATTACTCCTGTGTTCATTTTGTCAAAGTTATAGGCTTGGGTTTAGGATAGTCGCTTAATGTAGACCGCTGATCCCTTGAGAGAGTCTGGCGCCGATGTATATGGGAAGGTTGGCACATGCCAGTTTAATCAAAGAATACCCCACACCAGAATTTTTTTCCTGTCAAGGTTTATGGGTGAAATTTAGTTTTATGTCAATTTTTGGATTAGGGTTAGGGTTTAGTAAGTTTGAGTCGTGTAATTAGGCCAGCGTTAAAGTTAAGAGTTCTGCTTCTGTAGGAGCTTTTTTCAAGCTTTATTCACGTCACCATTTTAAGCATTTACAAGTATCGCGTCACTGAATCCTAAATTTATTAACTGATTTGTTTACCTTCACTCTTACATATTAAAATAGGCGTACGGGTACATTTTCGAATGACAGCCGACGCCTCTTGCTCGAATATATATTACTAGTATCCGGTTTCTGAATGTTGCGAGTGATTGAAGTGAGCGAGCAAAACAGATTTGTCATCAGTATTATACCATAAAACGTTATTTTGTTCGGGCACCCTGTATATGAGGACATTCGGTCATCTCGTTCCCATGAATCCTGTTTTTCTTTTGCGACCGAGTGAAGCGAGCGAGGAAAAGACACCATATTATCTGTAAAATTGTATTTCCTGATCAAAATACCCCAGCTAATATTTGGGCACTTGCTTTTTCTGATACTTTGTTTTCATAAAGTTGATTCTACTCCATGCAGATTGCTTGTATATTTGTAACATCACTGAGTTTCTCTCGCGGCCTCCCTTGCGGCACTGCGGTTGGTGTAGGATAATGGTCACGGAGCAACTATCTCCGGAACATCTTTCTGTCGTACAAACTAAAATATACAATTTGAATCTTGATGATTTATTTTAAAAAATCCTTCACAAGTAGCCATTAATTCATTAGGCGGCCACTGTTGATTAATAGAAACAATGATAAATAATCCCTCACATGATTAATGTGATAGTCAAGAGTGAAGTTTCGATTGGAGGTTTCTATTTTCTTCAAGCTAAGCGCACAGCACTGTAATTGTATTACACAGTATACGTTTCAGTATATTTTATCTTGTTTCCAAAAAAATATATTTCCACCACTTCCTTAAGTTTATTTCCAATTTTTGTGAGTACTTAAACATCGTATTGCAATTGTGTGTAAAACCAAGAATGTGAATTGCTTACAGATTAATCGCAAAGAAATCAACATTCAGGAGGATGAAGTCTCGTCTTCTACTTTGTATCTGTCTTTTAATTATTATATGCAGAAACGGTGAGTTGATGATCATGGAGATAGTAATCATTGCTTTACCTTTTATCAATTATGTACGTTTACCTACACAAGACTGATAGCTTTATGGCATTACCCTTGTTTCTGTCGAACCCGGCAACAATAGCAACAGCAACAACTGCAGCGGCAACATTTGCTTTCAAGTGTCTACAAAACTTTTATGTTTAGTCATTTTGAAATATTTTGGTTCATGAGCCTTTTATATGATATCAATGGAAAAAAATTGTGGAAATTCCAAAATGCAAAAATGAAAAGGGTCGAAATTATGATAATAATGATAATGATAATAATGACGATGTTAATAACAATCAAATCATGGCAAATTTCAACATCCTTGTACGAATGCGTTCCTTAAAATCCTCTTTATAAATTCTAATGTGCTTGCAGGTTGCCATGGGAATATACACGTTCCCATATTAACCTTGGATACTATCCCTGTAAATGGAGGGAATTTGACTCTCGTTTGCACCGTTTCACCCATGGTCACCAATCGCGTTGTATGGCAAGATGGGAGTGGCTCCGTGCTAGCATCACTTGACTGCCAGCCAGGTCCCTGCAGGAAAATGTTCCAAAGGCCCACAAATTCGATTTGATGGTCAACGATAGTAGTGTAAATCTAACCATCAAAGATTTGACAGCAGAAGACAGCGGGAATTACAAATGCTTAGTGCGAACTAAAGATGGAGATGGTGTTGCTTCTATCACGGTGGTAGTACTTGAGCAAGGTAGGCGATCAAACTATATTTTATTTGGTAAATTCAGGGAGTCTTTTGAACATTTATTTGGTTTTTGACATACTGACGTTTTATTCACAATGTGGAGGCATATATAAGATTTCTTCGTCCTATATGATATACTATCTACTTATAGGGGCTAGCAAATTTAAGCCGTTGAGTTGTACATATCAAAAAGTTTGGAGCTAAATGCACCCTATTGGAATTGAAGAAAATGCATCAGTCATGCTCTGTGCACACAAGAGATTACATATCCCGTATCTCTGTGCAGCCGGTATCGTTCCACCACTGTGCATTGTATTAAGTGCGTGGACCGTGACAGAGACTATAGGCCACACAGTTTTCAAATTGAATCATCGTACCAAAAACTTTCGCTCGGCAAAGATGTTATGGTCTTACATCTTTGAGATGCGAGGGAGGGGACATTGACCAATCAAAAACGAGTCCTACATGGTTGGAAAGATAAAATTACATAGAAAAAAAAACTTTCTCAAACTAAAAAAATTAGAAGGGGGCGGTATGCCAAATTGTGAAATGGTAATAAAGCTCTGGCGCCCGACCCGTTGATTCTACACAAAAACGAGCTGAAAATAACAGTAAATTGACTACTTTAAAAAATAAAAAGCAATAGTAAATCATAATGAAATTGTAATTTGTTTGCTTTACTAGAAGGAACATAGTCTTTGTCGTATTATACTAGTCAATTTAGGCAAAATATGTGGTACTTTTAGCAGAATGGAGATTTTTGCTAATTAAACAAGCACTGTTTAGTTTAGTGACCAAAACGTTTTGATATGAATGATGGGTATAGTGGGAATAAATATATATATTTTTTACCAGGTTCATGTCCAGTATGTAGGCACGTGAGTATTCCTCGTCCTACCATTTCATTAGTATCAGAAAATATTGGTATCTAAATATAGGGATTGACAACATTCATAAGATCTTGATTATGTCAACGTGCAGTGACATTTTACACTGACCCATTTACAAAGGATGATTTACATCTGTAATCATGTTTACGAACAGGATTTACTAATGATTTTGAAATAACTGAGAGTATACCCCATTGTAATTTGTCCCTCTTAATTTGGGTTGAAATTTACATATAAATTGTTTTGTCATTAATGAACATCAGGAACATACGACAAAAATAAAATGTTATCAAGATTTACATGGTTCCTATAAAATTCACTTTAAGAAATATAAACATGATTTACATCTCCTGTTTTGGTGAATAAATGGCTCTTTATTGCTGGTTAGGCAAATATTGGGTATGACTTCCTTTCAAAATCTCTGCTTTCACCTTTGCTTTTTTTCAAGACTACTGTACGGTTTACTTCCAATATAATCAACTTTTAGCTCGGTCGACATACCTGTCTATACAATTTTTGTCATTTTCGACGATAAAGGTTGCACAGATTAGATTCAAATGTTAGATATCTTGTCTTTATTTAGTGGTCTTGTCCCTGATGGAAGTCCTAATATTTTGTTTGTAAATCCTTTTTTTTGTTAATCGAACTATAACTATACAATTTCTGAACACTACTCGAACAATATTATAATAAAGTATATATACTCTAACAAGTGCCCAAACTTACTTAGTGATTCCACATAACACATTCGTTGTATTTGTCCATCGTATGATAATCCTGTTTGATTTTGTAATTGTATCATTATTTGTAATTGTATCATTATTTGTAATATTTTCTGCCTTGTACTGTCGTGTGTAATCAGGCATTAGCGTAGGCTTGAGTGTTTCTTTTCACATGCTTCCTATTGTAATATAAAGTATGTTACATAAACAAAACCAACTTCTAGCTCCGCCATACAGAGTATCCATCCTTGGCGACCATGTTCTAACCACGACTGCGGGTGTAGAGACTATCGCCACCTGCATAGTTCGTGGCGCTAGACCTCCTGCAACACTAGACTGGATCATTCCGGATACTCTACAAGTGTCACTTGGGAAACAGGTCAATGTGGCAAGAGGTGATTCCTATGTGTCAATGCGAAATGCTAGGGTGACACCATCTAGGAATGATCATGGAGTGAGACTTCAGTGTCAGGTCTCTCATCCTGAACTTCAAAGGGTTCTTGAAACTGCGGTTCGTCTTGATGTCCAAGGTTAGTTTTCGTAGATATTATAAGTTATGGAGAACTGGGCCCCGTATTACAAAGAGTTGATATCAATCGCAACTATGTACATAAGAGATAGGAGACTGCAAACTTGCGATTGATTGGAGGAGTTACGATTTATTTGGATCAATCGTAACTCTTTGTAAGACGGGGCCCAGATAATAACAAAATAAAGAAAGATTTTATTCTGTAACCTTATGACATCATCATTGGTGATACTGAGGATCACTATTGAACATAATTCATAGGTAAAAACAAATTTTGCCGGTGACTTTTCTTCACAACAAGGTATGGGGCTCTCGAATTAGATGTGACAGGTATTCGTATATTGAAATAAGCAGAGGCGGAATATTTCTTCAAGTTCTTCATGAAAAAAAAATCGACAGGCACATGCAGAAAATGAGTGCAAGAACGCCAAAGCCTCCCAAATTATACTTCTAGAACTGCACCTGGAAAAAGGCATTCGTATGATACAAGTATAGTCATTTATATTTAAAAAAATATACCTTCGTCCTTCTTCCCGAGACGACACCTTAACATTTAACAAATGAAAGAAATAATAACAGCAACACAAACAACACCAAAACCTAACTTGTACCATCTCACTGTATTTCTGCATGTATATAGCACCACCAACTTCTCTGCAGATCTCCACACCATCAAGACCCATCATAGAGGACGGAAATAGCATCCAGACCGTCATCGTCTTTCAAAATACCCTGACATCCATCACTTGCATAAGCTCTGGATCTCGTCCAGAAGCTAATATCTCATGGACTATAGATAATGCGGATATCCCTGTTAACACCACTTCTTCTGTCATTCCCAATCCTGATGATGAGAGCTTATACGACACCGAGGGTACCCTGCAGATTTTACCAGAGAGACGCCATCACAAGCAGACTATTCGTTGCCTTGCTAGTGTTAGAACGAGCCAGCGTTACATAGAAGTGTTGTTGCTTGTTTATGGTATGTGATACTGGTATCGTTTGTCGTCTCGTCCAATTTCTTACAATGACAGAGTTACCCCTATTCATATGTGTGAGATGTAATTTTTAATCTATACTGCTGGTAATGTAAGGCCTCTCCAAACCAAAACACATTTAAAGAGCAATGTACAGACCATAAGGCCAACAAAAAAAAATCATTTGGTTGTCCTCGACCGCCCGCTCCTCATTTTCGGCCCGCTCGTATTTTGTATTTTTATAGATATATATATTTTTTTTAAAAGAATATGTATTTATTTTGGAGCAATTTTAAACGCCAAACATACCATTTTATGCATGTTGCAAAGATCAAAATGTGTCCCGTCGCCAATTTGGTCCTTTTAGTACGCAATTATGTCTTTAATAGAGAAGAGGAGGGAGTTTTCGGCCGGGTGGCAATTTTCGGTGGGTCCGTTGTATGCGTGGTAAAATCACTTTAAAATACATAGCGTAATACACATATCACACACATGCAAAACATATCAGAGTCACAGGAGAACTACATTTGCAATGGAAAATGTATCCTTAAATATCACATTTTAGCGATGTAATCGGCATTCCCGCTACCTGAATCTGAAAAATATAATATCTTACGCGTGTCTGTAAGGAAGATGGGTACCAAAACCTGAGCTGTATTTCAAGTATTTTTCAGATTTAGATCGCTATTTTTCGTGTATCGCAAGATCAATAGTGTCTTCCCGCACGTATTAAATTATTGCAGTCGGATAATGCTTTATGATGTTCTATAGAGAAACGTATAGCGATTACTAAAGTAACAATTTATTGACAGAACAAGAGGAAGATTGTATTTGCTGTCATTGTATTTTAGAACTCAAATATGCATTTTTTAAATCTGTGTATCGTTTATTCCACTTAAACATCTTTATTTTTCAAGCACCATCAGACAGGCGCGCCGGAAGCAGTTTGAGATTGGGGGCAAACATTCCAGGGGGCTCACCTTTCAGGGGCAAAAAGGTCAAGGGACGGAGCCCCCGGAAACTCTGGGATTTTAGGCAGTAAATTACGGTCAGATAAGCATATTTAGATACCTTATTTGTGACACTGGCAGATCACTAATTGGCGTGGGGTCCAGGGGGCTGAGCTCCACAAAGCTCAGGGGTTTTAGGCATTTAATTATGGTCAGAGGAGCATTCAGGGGGCGGAGCCCCCGGAAGCTCAGGGGTTTTAGGCATTTAATTACGGTCAGACGAGCATATTTTGATACCTTATTTGTGACACTAGCTGTGAGGTCACTAATTGGTGGGGGTTCAGGGGGCTGAGCCCCATGAAGCTCAGTGGTTTTAGGCAATTGATTATGGTCACATGAGCATCCAGGGGCCCTCATAAGGGCTTTTGGTGGGGTCCAGGGGGTAGAGTCCCCGGAAGCTCAGGGGTTTTAGGCATTTAATTACGGGCACATGAGCATTCAGGGGCCCTCCTAAGGGCTTTTGGTGGGGTCCAGGGGGCAGAGCCCCGGAAGATCAGGGGTTTTTAGATATTTAATTTACTGTCAGATGAGCATCCAGAGGCCCGCCTTAGGGCCCTTGGTGGGGTCCAGGAGGCGGAGCCCCCGTAAGCTCAGGGGTTTTAGGCAGTTAATTACGGTCAGATCAGCATATTTTGATACCTCATTTTGGGACACTGGCAGTTGAGAACAAATCCGGGAAAATCATATCATTTTAGCAATATTTGTATATTTCTGGTATCGAATAAGAAAAAAAAACCACGTTTGAATTTTATTTGGGGGTAACTGCCCCCCCCCTCCCCTCATCAGTACGCCAGTGCTCATGTCTTTTCACTCCTATAATATAAAAAAACTATATTTCCGCGATATGCGCGTAACGCTATTATAAAATCCTCCACTTATTGTTATATAAAGGGTTTGAGGAATATTTAAGAAGTTTAATTCGGGTTTACTCTCCTTTTTTTTAATTGAATGTGATTTTTATGTGATTCAATTTATTTTTTATTTTATTTTTGGTTACAAACTACACTATTTTTACTCCTTTACTGCTAATTTTTTTATCGGGGCGAAAATGCGTTTTGCCCCCACTTTTTGGTTGGGGGCGACCGCCCCCGCCCCCACTTCCGGCGCCCCTGCCATCAGATCTTCCTGAAATATAAGGTACACATATACTCGAAGTCATCTGCGTATTTTTGCTTTATTGTATTTGTTTCTCTAAAAATCTGTATCACATTTATAACATCTAAATATCTTTCACTTTCAAGGACCACCAGATCTTCCTGAACTGAATGACACCCATGTTCTACAAGCTGGGATACCTGCATCAGTGACATGTACTGCCAACAACGGATACCCTGCACCTATAGTTCACTGGCTTCTTGAATCTAAGAATGTCACCAAAGAATCTACACTTGAGGTCACAGCACAACCGGGCGGTCGCATCAAAGCTACAAGTAACCTGACTTTCACACCGGCGCAGGACGATCATGAGAAAGCAATTGTATGCGAAGTCATTCAAGCGGCACTTCATCCTACCTGGTCAAGGAATGTTACGGAAACTCTTTATATATATTGTAAGTTTAACCCCTAATCAACACAATGTTTGATAATATTATCAGAATATGATTTTTATTATTATATATGTATTTGTGTTTTGGCAGGAGATTATGCGTTCAATGAACGGATAATCATTGCATATTGTATTAGGGGTGATCAAGAGTCTTGCCGTCAATTATAAGGCTTTGATCGTAATAAAACGGGAAACATTTGACAATAATAAATGCAGTTTATTCGATATCTTAATATTTTTCATCCTTTTTCTAACATCTCTGAATGGCGTGTAGGCCCACTTAATTATATAATTTTCTACTACTATATATATCTTTTTACACTATTTGCTGTGACAAACTATTTACATTTGATAGACCACACGCAATACTCTCGTCTCGTTCTCTCCCTCCTATCCCTCTCTCTCTGTCACACACACACACACGCCCATCAACCACACACACGCACACACACACATCACTACTTCCCTTTCTCTCACTCTCACTCTATCTCCCTCTCTCCCTCAATTTATTTTTCTTACACACGCAAAAACACATGAACAAACACAACTCCCTTCCCCCTCTCTCTTTTTCTTCTTCTTCTCTATAATTGTTATTTTATATTGTTACTTTATTATGCTGCCTCATTCATACATTTCCCTTATTTTCAATATACAGATTCGCCCGTCATCATTCAATCTCATATTCGGCGACATATAACTAATAATGGAAGCGTCGTGGCAACATTCACATGTATTTCTCGTGCCAGACCCCCAGCTTATCTCCTTCAATGGGTTTACAACGAAACAAGTTTGGACAACGGAACGCGATATTTGCTTGTCCACAGTTCTGTCCAAGATGAAGAGACTGTCACTTCGAGTAGGCTGATTATCAGCGATGTACAGGAGATTGATAATGGCAATTATGAATGCTTAGCTAAAACAGATTATGGTGATGGCATTGCAGTCATCACCTTTACATATTCCCGTAAGTACACTTGTCATGTATCTGATGTTAATGCACACTGCTGAAATAATTTATAATCGATATTAGGCTCCGGTATTTAATATGATAATGATGATATTGAAATGAAACAATATGATAAATGTATAACTCGAAGGATACTTTGTAAACCTGCAAAAAATCTGCGGACTATTAACTTCATCGACATTAATGTTCTTGATAAACATGTACACGATTGTCAGTGTTATTGTTTATTGCGAATGATGAAAATATAGTGTTATTTTTGAAATGCTGTTAGGTACATTCTCATTCAATAAATTGATATGATAAATAATATTATGGCAGGTTACAAACTCTGTCTATTTTAGTCCTGACTTATCCAGGTTGTCAGTCCTGGGTCCCATCATATACATCAGTTTACACGTCCTGACCTTAGCTCTAGTACGGCACTGTTCAATGTTCCTCTAACATACAACACAGCTGGTGACATTGCTTTCCAGGTATGTGCTCCTCCACTCGGGAACGAGCCTCCACGATTAATTTGTGTTTCCCCTTCTTTGGATGCCTCTAATAATGTCTCAAGAGTCTCCTTTCAATCACTGATCAACAATAATATTATGTTTGTTTCACATTTTGTAAAGGTAAAACAATGTGAAACTAATTATTGTATTGAATTCCTACAGATCCAGACCCACCTTTTGGTATTGAGGTAGACCTAAGTCAGACGACATCATCGTCTCTCTTCGTTGCTTGGCAACCCGGATTCGATGGCGGCAGCTCGCAGACATTTACGCTTAAGTACTGTACACATGACAACACAGTGAAGGACCAGGACTGTGGCATTGTCAGCCAGTTAAAAACCGCAAATCATCAATTAAGAGGACTGAACCCATTCACATGGTATCGTTTGGTTCTCTGGGCAATTAACGATGCTGGAAGAAGTAGTACCCAAGAAAAAGTGGCATCAACAGCACGTAAGATCAATTCTCCTTAAGGAAAATAAATTTGATTATCAGTTTCTCGTCCGGATTTCTCGAAAGTAAGGGGGAGACGACTCGATGTGATTTGAAATTCAATATATTCCTTCTCTATTAAAATGCTATTGGGTCAAATAAAAGACAAATCTTTATCAATTGCTTCATTTAATATGTACATGCACTCCAAGGACTGTATGAAACAAATTGGAATTGCATTCTTCTCAATGATTTTGTTTTGTAACTGTCTAGTTATCCTCAGATTGTTATAAGATCATACGCTCATAAGATTCAATGCTTATTAATGATGAATCCAAACTCAACAATTAAAAATTTCCATTTGAATTATAAACAAGTTATTTTTAAATAGTGACATCACAACTATTAATTGTAGAAACAAGTAATCTTAAATTGAAGATATAATTGAATAATTATTGATCTCACTGTTTAATTTAGTTCTTTTTTCTGGGGCTGTGACTGTAAACATAAGCGAGATCGTAACCAATTACAAGGGTAGAGCCGTAGTTACACATTAAATAATGATAAAGCAACGCATATACATCTGAATAAGAATTAACTTATTCGGGTAGTAAGAAGCCTCATCCCAGATATATTCTTAACATTTGCCACCATCGAAAGGAAAATTGAAAAAGAGGACATCGGTGCTTCATATATGTTTCGATGATCAATCAATATTCTGATCATTCTGCACATTATATGCTATGCATTGTGCGGTCGTTGTTAATAATACGTTGTTGTACGAATAGAAATTGAAGTTATTACTTTAAAAGTAAAGAAGAAATGCACAAAATGTCAGCATGTAATTTATACAAGTTATACTTCATTATTCTACCTTTCTTCACAGCATTATCGCCCAAGCATTATGGTAAGAGTGATTTTGTTTTTATTTAATGGTTATATTTATTAAAGAATCTGACTCGCAGCAGCAAAGCTGAATTTTACATTGGTTTAAATATAAAATAAAAACAAAATACATACAGCAATACAAAAAACAATACTCTACAAAACATATTAAATTTGGTAAAAGGTGATCTATTTTTAACATTACTGATATAATGAAGTTGTCTCATTTATCGTCCGAAGGAAAAGAAGGAAGAAAACGCGAGGGTAGATGTCATTTAGAAGAAAGAAAAAGATTTAAGGGGAAAAAAGGGTCAAATTTCAAAAAGTCAAAAAAAGAACAAAGAAGACGTACCCTTTGCCTAATTTGTTAGTTGTCAGAAACTGTAGTTTTCTCAAGGACTTACATCATTATATCTTTTTCCAGCTTGAAAACTGTAGACTTCAAATGTTAGCACTTCTACAGATGATTACCACAACCACTACCAGCACCAGCACCACCAGCAGCACCACCACCACTACCACCACCAATAATACAACTACTTCTTTTTAAGGTGCATCACGAGTTACGGATAGAAACACCTGGTCCAGTGAACGCCCCTTTGAAAACAAATTAAATCTGTCGATGTAAACATTGCGACCCTTTCCTGAAAAACAGCTTGTCACTTTATGAAAATGAGAGCTTGTAATAACAGTATTAATCAATCTCGATAATGGAATCCGATGCTTATCAAAACAATTTTATGGCTGGGAATAACGTACCATATCCCCCTAACATCTACAACCACTCCCTCACTGTAACAAGTCTTTCTCCCCCGTTTCCCCCTCTTTCCCCTCCATCTTTCATTTCCTTGCGTTTCTTCAATCACAGGCTTAAAGATCACTTTCAACGAGAAGACCAGTATACTCCAATTTTCTGAGAGCAAGAGCAATAGGTATGGAGACGAACTGTGCTTCATGCTGGGAAACACGACTGGTGGAGTTAATTGTGATTCCGTTGACTGCATCAACACAGGAATTGACCTCTTGGTGTCCCCTGGTGTTGATCCAGTAGTTTTAACTTCAGGTAGAGGCCTATGCAGCGAAAGAGGTGATATTTTAGGCGAATTTCTCATTTACACGTTGTTAAGATTAATCATTGTCTTTTTTAATTGAAACAAACTACACATTCAATAGAATTACTAAGTTATGATTAGTCGGCGCAAAGTCTTATTTTACAGTTGTAATACGTGGATACTTTAAAATCATTGCTCGTTAGCACAGACCAGAAGGAGAGCTCTTAAATTTATATAGATCAATTTAATTTGCGCAGAGACTTTTCATGGAAAGAAAAGTTACCACAATCATTAAACATGTCTCAGCCAAGGCAATATTGTTTCTGACATCTTTACGCTAAGACAAATTGAAAATGGGGTATGAAGTTTGCTTCGTCTGCTATCATAAAATACTGTTTTTTTTTAATCCCAATCCCAGGAGAACCATGATTACAAACCTGTATCCTTAAATTTGCGTAATAACGACAGATAACAAGTTTACCAAAAAACGTGAAAGAAACATACAAATAATGAAGAACTACTGATTTTGCAGGAGTAATTACTTTTCCTTTTTTTTTCTTTTCTTTTTAGAACACATACCTTTAGAGAAAACAAATAAGGCCAGCAGCCTCATAGTAACAGTTTGTGTTGGATTGTTGGCTGGTGCTTGTTTTATCGTTATACCTTTAATCCTTGCTGTTCGTGTCTTTGGTGTATCTTGCTGTTTGAAGAAAAACAAAGGTAGAATTCCACTCTTTCCCTAATTCGTCCGCTATTGCCACTGTGGCGTCAAGATAGTCAGATCGTTATCTTTAATTCGATCAGTACAAGTGAATAAACTTTCCCCTGACAATTTTGAAAAGATTTAGATTTTTGATTTTGTAAAGATTCCAGTTTAAATCAAAGCAATTACTTAGTTTGAGTTTGTTTATGATAATAATGATAATAATAATACAAAATATTTATTAGGCGCTTATGGTTGTTTCTAAGCGCACCATTGTCTGTCTACAAATTACCAACCAATAAATCTGCATATATAATAATAAACATGAGATCAAACATACAAAGAATAAGATGGTGTGCACCTCCTTTGACCGACTCACAACTAAGAGTATTAGGCTAGTTATTCTGTCCTTCATCACGTTTGAATACACAAAATAAGGGATTTGTTCAAGCAAAGGTAAAGTTATGAGCATCATTAATATAAACATCATTACTAGATATCCGGTAGGCTATATAAAACTTGCGTTCTTTAAATTTCAACCCCAATACATCTCCTCCCTCACAACAGATGAACCACAAACAGGAACTACCGGCCAACCAATCCCTACAAGAAGGGTATGTATCACTCAATACGGTTCTTCTTATCTGTTACTATTTCGTGAAGGAAAGAGCGATGGTTTCTAGTATGAATATTTGCAGGAAGTTAACTTTTACATAAGTAAAATATAATTTCAAATTTAACGTTTATTTTGCTTAGGGTGCACTTTACAAGAATCCTCCTCGAATTAAGGCATGTGGAGAATGAATGCACTGACAAATTTGAGCGGCAATCAATAAAATCCTTAATACGGCAAACTTTTTTTTCCTTTAAATTGAGAAGAAGGTGAGAGAAGGAAAAACAGTGAACTTTAAAACAATTTTCATATGAAATTAAAACTACTTCTATACCCTTCGATGTTTTCTGCACACATTCAGGAGGACGATGATGAATTAGTGTACATCGAAGTGTCACATGAAACCACACGCCATCCCCAACCCATCCGCCCTGCTCGCATCGAAGAAACCCATATCGTCTATGCCTCTGTGGACCATGATGCCACGTCCAGACGCAAGGAAGGACGGAACATTGCCACAACCTCCACTGCAACAATAGATTCACAGCAAGTGGATGACGATGGGTTAGTTTACATCGCCATCTCACATGACACCAGCCATCCTGGGAAACCTGCGCCTATTCCGAGCAGAGGAGGTGCTGTCTACGCCTCCCTTAACTTCAATGCCATGACAAGGCTTAAGGAGAAGGATGACTCTCCGACTACCTCGACGACAACATAGGATTTTCAGCAAATAGATGACGATGGGTTCGTTTACATCAATCTTGCCCATGACCCAAGTAATCCTCCAAGATATGCACCTATACCCCCAAAGGGAAAAGGCCACCGACTACGCTTCCTTTAATTCCGAAGCCAAGGAAGACTCAAGAAGATAACTGAGGGCCGATTATGACTATGCTGGTGACGACAAAGGACTCCCATTAAATACTTTGGGATGGGCCGCTTTACATCAATTTTGTCTAAGAAACAAACCAATTATCCCATGTTTCTCTATTTCAACAGAAAATAAGAGATGACGTTAGGTAATGATGAAATCCTACATTGTTACCTGTACTAATTTGAGATTATAGTATTATTGATTTTGCACTCCTTCGATAACCACGTCTCAACTCAAATCAGTTTCGCTCATTGCTGCCCCAACATATGCAACACCCTCCCTTCTTTTGTCCGCACTTCTTTTTCGATTGAATTTGTTATGAAGAACTTAAAAACGCACCTCTTCATTAACTGAACTGTTTTGTTTCTTTAAAAAAATGTTATCAATCAAATAATTCGTACATACATCATGATAACAATAATCATACAAATCACTGCACAATAATTACAAAAGGTAAAAACAGATGAAAAACGTCAAACAATACAGAAATAGCGGTTAACACCTCCTTTTCTACAGTGTATATCATAGGATATATAATCAAAATAATTCTTCCACGGGGGGACCATTTTTAATAGTGCATTCCTTAAATCTTCTTCTGTTTGCAATGTTAAGTTCTATGCATTTCGTATCACTGATAAAAGACGTTAGCCTACTTAAACATGGTTTTGTGTTTTTTGCAGTTTTGGATACAAATATATCTTTTAAACACTAGTAACGAATGATTTAATAAAATTATATTGGGCCCTTTCCAATCTTTGATGAATCCAAACACCGTTCTTTGCCTGTTGAGATCTTGAAACTTAACGTTAAATTTCTTGCCAATCTTATCAAAAAACTTATGTCCAAGCTAAGAACGACATTACAGTCATATAATATATGAACAGGTGTTTCTAAAGTTGAATTACAAAAGGTACAAATCTCTGAATCAAATAGTTTTATCTTGTACAATCTGTTATTAGTATGAAGTATGTTATATGACAGTTTGAATTGGAAAACTCTCATTTTTACTTCAATTGTGCACTTGAAAGGTAGTGTATAGATTTTTGACCAGTCGTTCTCTTGAATATCAGAGGTGCTAGAAAATAATTGTTCACAAACTGGTCCTGCTATTACTTCAGAAAGAAAATCCTTGTAAACTATTTTCGTCTTGGGTTTATATAGTTCAGATATCAAGAACTCTAATTGTGAGTGTTCCTCGCTTTCTCTATTCAAAAACATTTGAAATACCAAGAGATCAAATACACATTTCCACTATTACCATGTATTGTAAACAAATATTTGTTTTGAAATTAACTGAACCTTTACGTAAATGTATTTTTCCTAATTTGTTGTTTGTCTGTTTTGCCTTAAGCCTGAAAACCAAAACGTAAAAGGCAATGAGTAATATTTTATTGGATTTTGAGCTATATAAAAAACACACACAATTGTTTGTATGTATGTAACATGTAGCCATCGTTCAATTCTTAGCTATAGGGACAAATGATATTTGTATGCATTTGCATGCAAAATATAAGTAGCATTTTAAGGGTAGTTTAACAAGTTAAGGTATTTGTTATAGAGAACGTTATTGTAATCATGGCCACAACACACACTTTAAATAAATTGCACAACAATCATGTCAAGTTCGTAACAAATACCTAACAAACTAAGAATTATTCATTGGTTACTAAGATAATCGAGTAGCTACCCTTTCACCTTCAGGATCAAGTAAAATATTTATTGCGTAATGAATACAATTAGCATTAACTCCTGTGAATATCATTGTGTATCTTTCAAAAAACGTAAGCGTATAGTTTACCTAATAGTTGATGCCTTTGTCTATTAATGGTGATATGAATTTAGGATGGTTTAAAATTGCCAAATTCATCTCCAAGTGTGATGAGCATTAAATTAACAATTATAGGCAGATAATGACAATATTCAAGCTTCGGTTCTTCTTTTTTCCTTTTATACACTTATGCTTTTACAAAATCTTTCGAACAATGTGCTAATTATTTTATTCCAAAAACGGCTTCTATATTTTCTAGAGAAAATGGGCTCTTACACGCAATCATTTGTGTTTCCGTAATCTTTATTGAATATATTTTCTATTCCACAAATACGGTGTTGCACGCCTAAGATATGGAAGAGCTGAAACTTATATAACATTTTCGAAATCCTAAATTTTACATAATTTTATGATAATATTGTAACCATGGTGTTCCAGAAATTTTTTCGGCCTTAATTCAGAGTTACCTGATATGCGATCTATAACAGGAAATATATACATTGACTTGAAATAAATTAACCTAAAGGCAATTTCAATAACCCCTTGCGTCAATTAACGTGTTGTGCAAACATTACAATGAAATATATCTGAACTGGATCTCTATACGTTGTAAAATTAGATATTGAAATTGCCCCACTTTTAATCTTTTTGGAGTCTTTGCGATCTTGACATGAAAAAAACAATTTGCATTTTTATTTCAAAAAATTGTTGAATTATGAAGCATTCCTTAACGGTAATCCTCGTCCCAGCCCTTTCGCTTTTAAAAATTAGTGCCTGAAAGTTGCTAGGCCTGTTCATATGCCATTGTTACCGTTGAAGACAGCATGTTTTTAATCTGCCATAATCATTGATTTGTTTTAGTATCATTGTTATGTATTCCTTTTTGATATTTTTTATTGCATGTTGGAGAAAAGTAGTTAATGTTTTAAGGCATATAATCATTGATACAAAAAGTGATGTTTTCTGCAGGATTTTCATTCAAATTTCAGTTTCCTCGGTGAAATCATGTTAGTACAATATTGGTAATAAAAGCACTCTTTCAAAGAATGTATTGCAGGTTGCTCCATGATGTGTGTGTGTTTGTGTGTGTACTGGTAGGTTATGCGTGTGTGGGTAAGGTTGCGTGTCCGGGTATATGTTCGTTTGTGTGTATGTATGTTATCTGTGTGTATGTATGCACATTATCCAGATTTCTCTCATAGAAAGCTTAAAAAACTATGTAATACAGAAGAAAATGCCAATTGTATACATGACGATGGCCGAAGTCATTTCTCAAATTTCTATAAAAATTATTATCATTATGATTTTATATCTTTTTTGTACAGTATCAAAATAAATTATTCTGGATGATAACCCCCCTCCCATAACTGATTTTCGGGACTAAACGCATTACCAGATACCTATTTAATACACCTGGGTAGAGAGGGACAAGTGTGGGCTAAACACATGTTTAGGATGTAAGCACCGACCGAGGAAAGATCGAATCTGGGAAGTCCCGTATGAGAGTCAAAAGTCTTCACCAATTTACCACGGTGCTCCAAATAAATTTAGCACTAACAAGTCAACTAAAGTGCTGGCCATTGTCGGGACATTTTTGGAAAGTTGATTTCCTCCAGTACAATACCAATCTCTACAAAATTCCATAGAGACTAGATTTAAGTACTACATGTATTTGGAAATACACAGAAAATACTTTTTTTTCATACAAAATTTTGTATGTTCAATAAAATATCTTCATAGTTTGTTAACATTAAATAGAATAGACTTTATTTGAAGGAAATCGGAGAAGCAGATTGTGACATGGCGAACGACATAGGATATGTTTCAATTCATGTGCACAATTCTTATTTGATATCATACGTAATATCACTGTGATAAAAACAAAAACTCTTTCACATGCATCCACAAAAAATGACCGACTTTGTATTTGCTGATCAGGATCTTTTTATATTTTTTATTGAGGAGACATAATAGCATGCTTTTCATGATTAATGTTGAGTTATACACGAAGGACAGCTGCTGAGTAGGAAAAGTGAAATTACTACTGTACAACGAATGCAATGCTTGTCTTTAATTACGTCACAGTTGATGGACTGATTCGCTAGTTCTATGATCCCATAGATTGAGGGTGGGGCAAGGTATAAAACATTAAAATGTCTGATCATTATTCAATTTATTTCAAAGTTCCTCCTCTGAACTGTTTGTATGATTTTGTTTCCATCTTGTAGTTGGATTGCCTTTCAATTTCATTAACATGATCATGATAATAGACTACTTGCAGTATACTCAAAACACGGTGAGATGGAACTAAAAAGAGAACTGTAATTGCAAATAGATGTAATTGAAAGGAAATGAAAATTAAAGGATTACTTATACAGTCTAGAAATGAGAGGGCAGCGAAACTATTGATTGCACAGCGGCCAAGTGGACAAAAGTGGTATGAGTAACAGCCTTTAAATAGAAATCCGGTTATTTCGGTCATATGATCTGTGTTTCTATTAATAGACACTAATGGTATAGAATCAATAAATGAGGCCTGCTCTGCTAAGTTGCGAGAAAATAAAACTATTTTCGAGTGGTCTGCAACATAGGCCTACTAATTTGTTTTCCTCTTTAAAACACAATTCTAAAACCTGTAAATTATTATAATTTTTTAAATATTTGTCGTGTTGTGTGCCGTAGTCATGAAGCTTTTCTTTATTGAGATGTTGATAAAACGCGTGATAATACCCCAATCATACAACTCTAAAAAGACTTGGGTAACAAAAAAGGATATACGCAAATTTAGGGTGTACACAAAATCAATGAATATCTGAGAGGAAATATAATTTGATGTGCATATTTATATATATCTTTATATTTTATATTTTTACTATGAACTTGAACGAATTTTTAATTTATATCATGTAATGTTTGATTTCACATGTATTATTGTATTTTAATATTTTTATCAAATTGTAAAGAGTCACACAATTCAGACTTCAGGCTGTGAGATGATTTTGAATAAAACAAACCATTTATGATAATTTATCCAATATTTGTTTAAATTTTTCCCAATAAACGTGTATCGAACCTTCTTTGAATCAACATGACAGGTACAATTTTACTCTTTTTAGAGTGTGGAGCCCCAACTTTACGCCATAATTGGAAAGATTGTAGCACCCGAGGAGTACACACATGAACATTTCTTATATTACGTAGATGTGCTATGGTCTAGTGGATACGGCATCGGACTGCGGATCACATGGTTTGCGGTTCCAGTCCCGGTGCCGCAATAATGTCCTTTTGCAAGACACTAATCTATAATTCCACTCTCCACCCAGGTGTTAAATGGGTACCCGATAGGATGCGAACTTTAATGTGGTTGGATTGACATGTGTGCGCTCGTGACTCCTGGCCGGAATACTCCCCAGGGAGCGGATTGTATGCACCATAATGTGCGGATGAGCATTTAAATCCACTAATCGGGGTAATAATGATTACAATGTAAAGCGCCCAGAATCGTATTATCAAGCGCTATATATACTACATATCCCGCCTACTAAGAATCTTGCAATCTGATTGGTCTAAACGAGGTCACATGATCAATGATAGATTAGTACTATCACCCTGCGATAGTACTTTTGTACAGTAATTTTTTGCTGCTGCCGCACTTGCCCATTGAATAAGCATAGCAAAGTAGGTTACGCGAAATGATATCGATATCTACCGATATCTGCTGAAGCTAAACTGTCTGCAGAATCAGAACGCCGCGAGCGAAAACCTAGTTCTTTTAATTATGTAAAATACACTTTAAATAGACCTTATTGCCGATGTGGGATATAAAACAAATATTAACCTCCTTTACTCGGGCAATGGATACAAACTATCATCGCCTCGGTGATCTCGGGGCTACTATCATCCCTCGCCTGCGGCTCGTGATGATAGTAGCCCCGATCGATCACCTCGGCGATGATAGTTATTACCATTACCCTCGAAGTCGGTTAATATTTGCTTACCATATACTATAATAATGTGACTATTATTATAAACACTTGTAAAATTGGACAGTGGTACATCTCACGAGATTTGTTGTCTTCTTCGGTTTTAGCCAAGAGAACTCCTGTTTTAGAGTACTGCTATATCACAGGCGAACTAAGCGTACACCACCGACCCGTGCCCCATTTGAAAAATATGTTTCACTTACCGTTTACTAGAAAATATGTGACCTCTATTACCATTGTCGACCAAATAGTCATTTAAATTTTATTTTTATTATTTATTTATTCATTATAATTATTATGATTATTATCATGTTTTTTTTCTTTCTTTTTCGGGGGTGATATTCATAAATTTGGGTATGTTAAATATTACCGAAAATGTTATAACCCTTTCCCTTCTTTGTTCGGAATTAAATTGCGCTTCCTAAAAATAGATCCGGCCCTCTGCTATTCTACCGTTAAAGCTGCAAATTTGGACATTATATGACAGTGTATATATGGGATTCATTATCAAAGTTGCTGTGCATTTGAAATTACGAACATGGGGTTTGTTAAAGGAATGATT